>VXAB01005299.1:29661-44063 GCA_013399175.1 Odontophorus gujanensis
CTCGGGAGGGGCAGCGCTGGGACGCGGGCGGCCCTCAGCTCAGCCCAGCCCCGGCCCGGCCCCGGCCCTCCCCTCCTCCTCGCTCTCGCTGCGGAAGCACAGGCAGGCCGCCCGCTTCTTGTAGCCGTCCCCGTCGTAGGTGCGCGTCTGGTTGGACTTGAGCTTCATCATCCTCCGCTCCCAGGGGGCGGCCCGAGGGACGGCGAGGCCTAGAGAGCGCCGGGGCGGCGGGGGCGGNAGGGGGGGGGCTGTCCCCGGGGCTGGGGGGGGATGGTAAAGCGGCCCCATGGCTTGTGCTCGGGGTCACTGCCAGGCTGGGAGGAACGGTCGGTGCTGAAAGGCTTTGAGGTTGAGAGCTGTTTTCCACGTGCCCTGCTCACACAGAGCTGCTGTCAGGGGCCAGCCGCGCTGCTGGGTTGGGAGATGAGAGACTAAATGGGTCAGCACTTATTTTTTTGTTTGTTTGTTTCTGAGGGAGAGCCTTTTTCCATCAGCATTCTTCACCCAAAAGCAGTTTAGGTTTGTTCAGGTGGATCTTGGCATTAATGAGTCAAATGCTCTTTAAGCGAAATGCCTTAAAAGGAAATATTTACCCCCCTGTACCAATTGTTGCCTGCTGAAATTGAGCGAGGGGATTGGAATAGTGGTGTAACTTCACAAAGCTGAACATTTTGCTGAGCCTAACACTGCTTCTCAAAGAGCATCACAACTGTAAATGCGTAGAAACATGTATAAGCATCACAAGACAACAGGCAGATGCTTCAGAAAGCCCTGCTGGATCTACACAACATCACTGATACCACCACAGCTGGAAAGAAGAGCCACGCTAACACACATTTGCTTTAAGACCTGCAGGCTGTGCAGCACATCCTGCCTCAACCCAGTCACATGGGATTCAGTTCAGTCAGGATTAGGGTTAGCTACATCGCAGCATATAAACTTCAATTAAGCAGATGGATCACTTAATTAAGACGGATTTGAAGCCCCTCATCGCTCCTTACAGCTCTGACTACCTCAGGTATCAGATTTTAAGAAAATTTTACATGCTGTGATTTGCTTCATCCCTGCATTGGGGTTGTCAGCAGTTCCTTTCACACTGGGTTGGTTAACACTCCTGTGACACTAAGGCTGCTCTAGAAATAAGCACCTACCAGGCAACAGAAAACCATTCCCAATTAGCACCATCCCATCATTAGACTGCGGGTGACATCTACTGGTAAGCTGCATATTGCAGGGTAACCCCGGCCTGCACACCTCCCTCTCCCACCTCTGCCCAGCTGCAGACAGCAGATGCTGTCACAACTCTCCTTCCTTTCTTAAGCCACAGTTCATTAACTGAGTGAATTCAGAATTTCTAATACAGGAAATGCTGACCTGTCTGCACTGCTTATGCACAATTCAGAACACAGGTTCGGCCAGTGCAGTTAACTTGCTGAATTTTCTGTTTGCAAAAAAACAACTCACTCTGTACAGATTTACTGCATTATTAGAAATGAGCATCTTTTCCTGAGCAGAGCAGAAAAGCTGCCCACAGCACTTCTGTGCTGCCATGAGCCAAAGCTCCTCATTTCTTCCATAAAAATCATCTCTGCACGTCAGCAAAACCATGTCTCAGTAATCACCAAACCTAAAAGCTCCTTCCCATAAACTGTTTTCTAATCACAGGTTACTCCACCATTGTGTGCATGCTAAAGATCTGAGCCACCTCCCTTTTATGTGAGCTCTAAACATATACACTTCAATAAAACACTGATGCAGCCCAGGTGGCATTTTCACTTATTTTATTATACACAAAACATGAGCAGGGAGGTTTACTGAGGAGGCTGACCACGTCCACGACCAAATCCACCTCTCTGCAACAGAAAAGGAAGAGCATTAGAAGTCACCATATTCAACAAGTAACAGTAGCAAGTACACTCAGTGCAAAACCACTGACAGAAGAGCCCACTGTCTGTCCTCAACACTGCATTACTTGACCAAATATCCCCTGCTCTAAGCACAGCTTAAGTCTGGTCTGACATTACCAGACTAAGTCTGGTCTACCCAACAGAGCAGACAAGTGACACTATGCAAAAATGAACCCATCTTGGCCAGCTCTATCACACCTCAAACTCTTCCTGTTTCTGCAGGATAATATACTTCCTCTAGAAAGCTCAGCTTGCTTCTCAGATGAGTCAATGACTTTCTGTGATAGCAGTAAGGCTTTCAGTTTCCTCAACAAGCTGAGCGTAGGGGACAGCAGCTGCTGATAAGCACCATACCCAAGCACACACAGATACAATATATCCAGTGTTTCTTACTCAAAGCACAGATAAATGAAGCCAATTTGAATACAAATACTTACAAACTGGAATTCAGTGGCTGCTCCAGCACCAGCCTCGGCCTTCTTGTCAGCACCAGCTGATGAGAGAAATGACTGAGTTACAAACCAAAGAATCCACACTCCCCAAGTGGGGGATCACAGAATACTAAGGGGAAGGAAACACTCACAATCATCTAGCCCAACCTGCTAAAGCACGTTTCTGACAGTAAGTTGAAAAGTAAAGTGTCCAGGTGGGTTCTGAATATCTCCAGAGAAGGAGACTCCACAATCTCTCTAGGAGGCTTGTTCTAAGGCTCTGACACCCTCAAAGAAAAGCTTTTCCTTATGTTCAGATGGAACTCCCAGTGTTCCAGTTTGTGCCCACTGCCCCTTGTCCTGCCACTGTGAAGACAGTCTGGCCCCAGCCTGCAATCCCCCAGCACATCCTGACCAAGAATGATACCCACAAGCAGGTAAAAATGAATCCTGCTGTGTAAACACCTGTGCTATGCCAATAGTCTTTTCCCTTTTCTTTTNCAATTTGAATACAAATACTTACAAACTGGAATTCAGTGGCTGCTCCAGCACCAGCCTCGGCCTTCTTGTCAGCACCAGCTGATGAGAGAAATGACTGAGTTACAAACCAAAGAATCCACACTCCCCAAGTGGGGGATCACAGAATACTAAGGGGAAGGAAACACTCACAATCATCTAGCCCAACCTGCTAAAGCACGTTTCTGACAGTAAGTTGAAAAGTAAAGTGTCCAGGTGGGTTCTGAATATCTCCAGAGAAGGAGACTCCACAATCTCTCTAGGAGGCTTGTTCTAAGGCTCTGACACCCTCAAAGAAAAGCTTTTCCTTATGTTCAGATGGAACTCCCAGTGTTCCAGTTTGTGCCCACTGCCCCTTGTCCTGCCACTGTGAAGACAGTCTGGCCCCAGCCTGCAATCCCCCAGCACATCCTGACCAAGAATGATACCCACAAGCAGGTAAAAATGAATCCTGCTGTGTAAACACCTGTGCTATGCCAATAGTCTTTTCCCTTTTCTTTTCAAAAAGAGGAAAACACTGAAGACAATTTTCCCAAAGAGAGAAACTGCACAAAGAGTAAACACAGGCTGCCACACAGCCACACAGCACTCACGTGGAACAGCACTGCGTCTGTAGGTATCCCTGTCAGCTTCTCCCCGAGTAAGACGTGCAGGGCGTTCACCTTCCAAACCTGTAAGCCAAAACAGCAACATCAGAGGACACACATGGTGTATTTCAAGCGTGATCCCTCCAGGTAAGCACTACAGCCACCAGCAGAGCTACACTCAGACAGCTCAGTGTATATGAGCTTAACTGGAGAAGAAATAGAGCAAGGAAAACTTCACTTAAGGGTAAGATGTTCTAGAGTGCACCAGCTTGTGCTTGGGTTGATGTCATAAACGATGTCAAAACTGAACTTACAGCACCCAACACAGCTTCAGTTATTTCAAGTAAGGATCAAAAACTATTGGAAAAAAAAATAAATCAGAAGTACAAGGAACCTGTCATATTTGGCAAGGTTGTTCCTAGCTACGTCACAAACTGCATGACACTCTGATCCCAATCTAAAATACTACTATCAGCATTATAAATCCCCCCCTACAGAAGAGATGAATAAATCTAAGAGCAGATTATTTATGTAACATGAGATTAAAATCTGACAGAATACTTGCAGGAAAGAAACAGACATGGTGGAACTGCCTGTTTCTGTGCAACTCATGGATTTCCCTCAGAATATCAAAGATTCAGTGCTCTCCCAGAACACCAGACCAAGGTCCCTGTGCTCAGGCAGCAAAGACACAGCTATGGCCAGCTCCTGCTTGGCCCATCACAGCGTACTTGTGGTCTCAAGCATGCTTCAAGAAATGTCTGAATCACGTACATCTAAAGTCTTTTCCACTACAGCCACTAGTTTTCCCATAAATAAAAAAGAAAACAACAATTCTTCTAATAGACACCAACTACAAAAAGAAACACTGCTCACTGATTAACTTCTCCTGTAAGTGCTTCTACATCCCTCATTTCTATCAGGATTAACCCATTATAACACATCCCAATGCCAGTGGGTGGGAGGGTGTTTTATATATATATATTTATTTAGTCTTCCCATCTTTAATTTCCAAGGGTTTAATTACACACAGGACTCATTTTAAATACAAATACTCTTTCAGACATGATGTTCCAGCTTGCATACCAAGTGTCACTTCAGAAAGTTGGTAGCATCGCATGAAAGCACCAGAAAAGAAAAATTTTATCCAGGAGCTCCCTTCTTTCATCAGATATGCAGTTTCCCTAGCTCTCTGGAAAAACACAGCTTCTAAAGAACAAACTGGATAACATCCAAAGCTGAGAGATCAAAGAAACCATCATGTTCCTACTTTCAACGTGATTCTTTCTTTTGAAGCAGACAGAGCTACAGTTTTGTTAGCCTAAAAACCAAGTTGCAAGAGTTGCAGACAGAACTCCTCATTAGTACATGCCCACAACCCGTGTTCTGAGCACAGGGCCCAGAACCTGCTGACTGGGCTAGGGCTACCATGTAGCACTGGAGCATAAAGAGTGACAGGAGAAAGCTTTGTCATGCAGGACTCCCCCTCTTTAAGCCCTTGTCTGAAGGCAGAGTAACATTCCAGAAGAACCAACTCCACACAGCTAAGGCAGAAAACACAACATCTCCATACCTTGAAAGAAAGGTAATTTTTAGACCCTAAGAGACCTGTCAACATTGTTCTGCCTCCCACAGCTGCAGGAGCTCTCATTTCTCTAAGTTTCTTGAGAATTTTGGTCTCCCTGCAGCCCCTGGGGAAATTTTACACCTCACATTCTACACTGTGGTGTTTCTTTGCCAATACCAGACAAGAAACCAGGAAAAGCAAGTAAAAGGTACTTCACAGAGCACTTCTGACAGTCTCAGAAGGCAACATTAGCAAGCACATACATTTGTATGACCACCATCTCCATTTCACCTTGGCAAACGAAAAATCAGAACTATGAAACCAGCACACCACACATATTCGTAAGTTTTTTAAAGCAATGGCAGCACTGACAACATGCTGTTAAGCAAGTCAGGCTAAGCATACACGATAAAGGCAGAACAGTGGATACCCAGCTTGATCTCAGGTACCGGAGGAATTCCCACACAAATTATCCAGCATCTAGGCTCAGCCTTCATTTTCCATCCCCGAACCTTGTGCCTCTGCCTGGGCGCTACATCCAAACACAGGCTTGCTCCATATACTGGCAATCCTGGCCTCCAAGGAGCTTTTCTAAGGATACCTCGACTACAGACAAGGTTCTTCGTATCAGAGAACACATATGCCATCTTCCTGATGGAGAACTGCAGTGGTCTGTATGCTCTTCTCAAAAGAGGCCAACAATCTCTGAAAAGCCCTCTGGAAGCTCCGACATCACCTGCCCCCTGGATCTACAGCCTGCAGTTTCAATGGGACTGCTCTCAGAAGTTCCACTCCTTTGTGCTATCAGAGAAGGAAGGCCCTGTGCACTTTCACCTCAGCCTCACAACTTTCCTTATCCATCTCCAGCTTTTCAGTGCTCCAGTAGCCATCAGATCAGTGCCAAATATAAATGCAATTAAACCTGTAACTATGCCTCATCTATTAATGTTTATACATCCAGAAATCACAGTAACTTGCACCTCTCTGGTGCTGGACGCTGACATCCCACTGACTAAGCTCACCTATGTTGTCTAACACGCCTAACCTCACTCTCTGCTCCCTCCTGCTGACACAGCTGTCACCTCCCAACCAGTTTACCTTTGGGCCGTGGTCTGCCAGTCTCCGGGCGACTGCGGCGCAGGGTTGCAGGGACAATCTCAGGGGGAAGGTGAAGGTAATCACGCAGGTACTGGATGCCCTCGTTGGTCAGGTACCAGTAGAAATGCCTCCAAGCAAATTGCTCTTTCACATAACCACGGGATTTCAGAGACTAGAGAGAGAATTCCCAGTTACTTCACACTTATGAGGGATAATGGGCAATTATCTAGAAACAGACTGAAGTCCACATGCAGAAAACATAATGATACCACACACAGAGGCATCAGAGCTTCAAAAAAAAAGAGCTAGAGATGCGGATCACACCAAAAGCCTTCAATAGCCTGTGGAGAACAGATCAAGCAAAGAAGAAACAGCAATAATCAGGAAATTGGGACAGCTGTAATACAAAAGAAATGACAAATACAAGGTCAGGTCTGACAATGTTTATTTGGTAACAAGCAGCAACATTTACCCACAAGTATGCAGTATACAGTATCTTACGCCCAAAACACAGCTGGCACACAGCCTGGTCACAGCAGTTTGCCCTCACCTCCGTACCTGCATGGCTTTCATGACGTGGAGATTGGGCACGTTCTTGTCAACGAGCTCAGGATGCTTCGGCATGTGGACGTCTTTCTTGGCCACCATCACTCCCTCCTTAAAAAGGAGTTCGTAGATGGCAATTCGGTTCTTCTTGGGCATCAACATCTAAAGAGGTAGCAGGCAGTAAATACGGGCTATTCAAAATAAACACATTCAGGTGACTACTGCCTACCAGAAGTAATAAAATGGTCAAAGTTTTTATACAGAAAGCCTAATGTTAAATAAAACCCCACAGATTAAATTTCTTAAAAATGATTCTGAACTAGATTTCAGCATCTGAGCATCCAAATTTTTTTTTAACTTTAAATCATAACACCATATTAAAGACTGTAAACTACCCAGTGTCAGTCAGACAGAACAAGAGACAAGGGCTACCACTGGCGGGGCACAGACACAGCTCATGTCAGTGCATGTTTCAGCTGCGCTGCAAGTACTGCAAGCCTGGCAACACTTGCGCTGCTCTCAGTAATTCACACTCAGCTCAAGAATCACGGAGCTGAGGAATCCTCCAAGAGCTGTGGCGTGGGAAAGACATCTCGCTCCCACAGCGCTCAGGACCCATTACTGAAGCCCACCTGAGTGCCGCAGGTACGCTCCAGCAAACGGATGGACGCTCAGCACCTCAGATACCTGAGCAGAGGGAACCTAAAGAGCTCCCACCGCACGCACGCTCCACTGGGAGTAGTTCCTCGCCGGCCCGGCAGGGCTCAATCCCCACGGCAGGTCACGGCCCCGCATCACGGACAGGACGACCAGTCGCTTCCGCCCGCAGCTCAGCGAGGCTCCGCCCGCAGCTCAGCCCCGGCCCGGTGCCCCGAGCGCCCCGCGGCCCGGCCCGCCGGTACGGCGCCTCACGCGGCCTAGCGCACCCCCAGGTCTCCCGCCTAGACAACTTGGGGCCTAGATCCCCCCCAACACAGGCAATCCCGCTGCAGAGGGGCCGAGCCTGAGCTCCCCGCCGCTGCCGAGCCGCTGCCCCGCGGCGCTGCCCACGGATGACGCCGATGCGCGCCCGATGCGGGCACAGAGCGCGGCCTCACCGTGACGGTCACAGCGGGGCCGAGGGCGGAAAGGAAGACGCATGCGCCGCGCGCTCACTTCCGGCCTCCCGAAGGGCCCCTGGCGTTGCGGGCGTCCGCGGCGCTGCCTGTAGCGAGGTGCGCGAGGCCCCCAGTGCTGTCACCGAGAGAGGTGTCCGCATCGATGCCTGACGGGAACCGCTCGTGTAGGTTCGGCATCCCTCGCGGTGTCATCCCGTCACTTAATGCCGCCTTTAAATATTCATAGAGACAGTAAGGAAACACGGAGCGCGCCTCGGGGCTGTGCGGGGTGCCGGCTGCCGTGTGGAGCCTTTCACCATCCTCCCTCCATCACCATCCTCCAGCGCAGGCTGGCGTGGAGCTGCTCCACTGGTGCCCACGGAGCCTGGCTGTTCCCAGTGCTCCCCAGCAGCATCCAGTCCTCGTGCCGCATGGACACCGGGGCAGCCCCAGTGCTCAGGTGGACGCTCCATCCCAGCACCCGGCAGCTCCCACGTGTGTCACAGAGTGATGGGATTTGCGGTGCTGGTGGACAGGATCATCCCCCGTGGATTAATGCTGCACAACACCACGCAGGCTGTACTCTGGAATGGTGGCACAGAGGGACCAGGAACCCCGTGGGGATGAGGCAGTGCAGAGCAGCCTGAGCAGGGCTTGGGCATGGCTGCCTTTTGGTGTGAGCGAAGCAGTCACCACAGGTTAAACATTGGCCCTGAGAGGCTCACACTGCGATCTCCGGGTGCTTCCAAGCAGTCTCATAATGGGCAGGCTTTTTACCTTGCCTTTATTTACAGGGAGGACAAAGCTACACCCTGGGGACATGAGAGGAGGGGACGTTTGCAGGAAGGCTTTTCCTGCCCTGCTCTGCCCGCAGCAGTACACCCAGCATCCCCACGACGTGCACACACTGTGGCCTGGCTGCCATCAGCCCAACCCTTCCTGCAGGCAGAGCCAGGGGTGAGGAGGAACTGGACAGCTGGTGCTGACCTTTGGAGCCAGGCTGTAAATCTCTGGCTGAAATCCCAGGGAGCAAGATGGATATGCAGGTATGGGAGTTCCACCCATGCTGCTCCCTCCAGAGCAAAGGTTTCTGAAGGCACCTGCAGTCCCCTCAATGGCCCAAAGCATCCGGACAGGGGATGGAGGGCAGTCAGGCCACCCATGGCACCCTGGGGATGCTCACAGAGCAGCAGCCCTTCTCCAGCACATTGAGCTCCCCAGCAGCACCTTGTGCTGGGATTTTGGGCACCAGCACACGCAGTTCTTCTCCCACTCTGTGCCACAAATGCTGCCAGTCTGTGCCAAGAAATGCTGCCTGCGCCTTGGCCAAGCATCAGAGGGATGTTCCATGCAGACCACAGCTCACCCACCCCACTGACCATCACCTGTGGGTTCAGCACAGCCCAGACCCTCTCTGTGGACCCGTGTCCTTCCTTGGTCCTTGCAGAATGACGTGGTGACTCAGGGCAGAACCAGCACAGGATGGTAGGACCCAATCTATGTCCCACAGAGCTACCCCGTGGAGCAACCAGCACTCAAGGCTGCTTGGAGGTCTCAGCACCCCAGGGGAGATGGGTGCAGGCTCCCATAGGGACATCCCTTGATCAGACTGGGAACAGCCCCCAGCCCCACCTCAAGTCTGCCCACACCGCAGGGCAGGCACAGGGAGAAGGGAATGAGGGCTGTGAGCCATCGGATGAAGGGGGAGAGCGTGGAGAGGTGGCAGCACACAGGGGAGTGTGCAAGGAGGCTGAGGACCCCCCCGCAGCCACCCAAGCTTATTCTTTGCCGCTCCCGCAGTAACGTTTTCACCTTGTGCTGCGAAGGAGTCATTATGCCGAGCCGGGGTGGCGATTGGCTGGCTAAAAATGCCTCTGTAATCTCCGTGCTGATCTTTACCCCCTCCTCCCCATCTGCCGTGACCTTCCTCCCAATGTGCAGAGCCAGCCCGAGCAAGACGGAGCCTCTGGGTTCCCTGCCAGCACCCCGGCCACCCCCACTGCCGCCCAGCCTCCGCACCCCAGCGTCCTCCCCGTGCCCTCCCATGGGCCCTGCAGCCGTTCTCCCAAGGTACCCGCACGCGTCCCCGGGGCTCCCAGCGTGTGCTGACTCCACGAGGATGGCGGTGGGGGGCTCCCAATGGGCGGTGGGTGATGGGGACAGCGGTGGTCCTAGTGAGTGGATGGGATGCTTGGGTTCGGCGTGTGTCCCTGTACACCCCGATGGCGGTGTCAGCCCTGCGATGCTCCCAAACCTGGGAAGTGAGATTTTGATGTAACAGCTCGCTGCTGCCTGGTTTAAGCAATTTCCAAACTTCTGTAGGATTGAGGATCACTTTCTATCTTGTGTCTGGGCTCAGGGGGCTGCTTTCGGGTGGGAGACAGCAGTAAGGGTCTCAAAGGGGGGCAACAGGGGTTGTGTGGCACTCTGTGGCTCGCCCCTGCTCTACATGTTGTGCAAAAGCTGCACTGGCTTGATAACAACCTGCACAGCCCTGCTGGCACCCGTGGGCTCCTGAGGGACTGCTGGGGGGTCCTAGGGGACTGCTGGCCCCAGGGCTGCCCCCAAGGCCATGCTTGCCCTGGCAGCTGGGGGTTGGCACCGCGATGCTGCTCCATGGAGAGCCCACAGATCATCCCGCACCAGGAACGGGGTCCCTCCAGCTCCCCACAATGCATAAAAGAGGGCTGGGAGCCAAAAAGCCAGCCTGAACAGCCTGCAATTGTCAGGGCTGTCAGCACTGAGCAAACGGAACGATTGTGCTTGTCTTCCTTCTGCCTCCTTGCTATGCACTTGGCATCCTCTTACTTGCCTGGTGAGAAATTCAGGATCCTGCCCTCAGCCCTGGGTTCAAAGAAATGCAGGCTCTGCTCACACCCCCTCCTCACCCAGCACTGTGGTGCCAAGCAGCTGGCAGGGAGCACTGCAAGGAGGCTTAGGATGAGTCAGGGGCTCCATTGGGCAGTGGGGGCAGTGCTCAGCCCCCCCAGCTCACAGCTATTCCTGGGCAGGAGGGACTGAGGGATGTGGCTGTGGGGGTGCCCAAAGCAGCTGGTGGCATCAGGAGGCTTTGCCACCATTTTATCCCCTCATTTTGTCTCCTTTAGAAGAACAGGGATAGGTCACTGATAGGAGAAGGAGGTGGAAAGCTGAACTTCATGGGGCAGACCCAGGGATGCTACAATGACTGCAGGGGAGAAATGCACTTCCTGGCCCCATGCCCTGGCTGGCATTGCTGCCCTTGTCCTGCTCATCCCGCCGTGCTGCACACATCCCCTCTCTGCCATTCTTGCTCCTGCCTCACAAACAGCAAAGCAAGCGCTTTGCTAAACGGATTAGAGCCACACTCCTGCAGCCTTCCCGAGCTGCTCCTGCAGCCCTCAGCTTTGCTGGGTGCTGCACCACCACAGACAGCATATCTGGGACAAGGCGGTTGCTGCAGCACAGCCACCACAGGCTGTCCCCGAGCCCTGGGGCACGGTGACCTTACACAGTTGGCAGCACATAGCTTGGGGGCTAACAAGCCAGAAAATAACCCCATGCCCTAGGGGCAGTTCTGGTTAGGCAGGACACCGGTGGCACCACTGGTGATGAGGCTTTGCTGTGTACCCAGACATCTTCAGCTCAGGGACAAGAGCTGGAAAAGGGAGAGAAGAGGCTGGGAGGGAGATTAACACAGCTAAGGGGAATTTATCGGCTGCTGAATGCCAGATCAGCCACTGGTGACAGCACTGAGCCCGTCCCCAGGTGCTTGCAGCCATGTCCCCTCCTGCCCCTCTTTGCCCCTCTTGCCATCACTGCCTCTTCCCACAGTGCCATGCTACCGGCCCGATGGCACCGCCCGGGTGTGTGGGATGGATTTAACTAAAGGGATTGAGGAAAGGCTGCCTGGGTGGCTGCGGAAAACCTCACGAGCAGCTCTACCCCACAGACAGACTTTGTCCCCGGTGGGGCAGCCAGCAGGGCTGTGTTTGTGCAACACCACAAATGCAAACAGAGAATCCTGCGGAGTTTTAGCAGAGGAGCCTTGGAGAAGGCACTTCCCCATGGGGCACGGCAGCATGGGGGGAAGGAGGCAGCGACCCCGACCTTGCCATGGCTGTGAGCAGCAGGACATGCTCCTTCTGGCTGCTGCCTGCAGCAGACTCTGTGCAGAGAGGCATTTTTTCCCAGGAAAAATGGAGCCTTTATGTCCTGGCCCCTGCCCCGGAAGGGGCTCGCAGGATGCCTTCGGGCTGGGTGTTGGCAGACAAAAAGGAGATTGTTACGGTGGGAGCTGGGTTGCTGGCAGCACCTGCCCCATGTCAGGGCCCTCCACAATGGCTCGCTTTCTGCATAATTGCTGCAGAGGGGTAATTATCCTCCGACGCTAATCAGAGATGCAAAACAGCCTTGTGTTTGAATTCTCCCGGCATGTGAGAGGGTTCCTGGGACCTGCAGCACATCTGTAGCTGAGGCAGGGCATGAGCATGGAGGGGACACCCGCACCAGCTCCTACCTCTCCTACCCCTGCACCCAGTGGGAGGCAGAAACAGGAGGGCAGGGGAGGGATGAGGACAGCAGAGCAGAGGGACCCAGTGGGCTGGGGGCTCTCCCATTGCTTCCAGCATCAACCAGCTCAACACAGAGCACCATATCCAGGGTGCTCTGTGGCAATTTGGGAGTTGTATCTTCCTTTCCTTGCCTGGAAGGCAGATGAGAGGATGCCATGCTCAGAAATCCCCCCCCATCACCACGCAAAGATCAGCACTCGTGCCCTGCAGGGTGACAGTGCTGGCAGCACGTGGCATGCCTCCCCAGCCCTGCCCGAGATGCAGCACTTGCTGCAGAGCATCACTGATACAGAGGGACCCCACTTGCCCTGGGCTGCGTGGGCAGGATGCTGGCAGCCACCAGCAGGGCAGTAGAGGATGATTTGCTTCTCAGTTCACCGTGGTGCTCGAAGAATTGTAATTTCAGAGCGCCAAGTAGCTCGATAAATCAAGGCTAATTTCCTGCCAATATTGGCCACCGCTTCCCACAGGGAAACTCATTTTATTGAGGGGGAAATGAGTTATTGCAGGAAATAGTGACCGCTGGGATGGTGCACACTGGGGGAAGGTTTGTCGTGGCTGTGTTTTTGCCACTGGAGCCAGCTGGCACTCACTGCCTGGGCTCTGCACCAGGGAGGCAGAGCTCCATGTACCATAGGGGGCAATGGGATGGGCACTGGAACCCACCGCCAGCACCCTGAAATGGCAAAGAGCAAAGACCACACGATGCTGCAGGAGCCTAAGCCCATCCCTGCTCTGTGTTGAGGGAGCTTTATTTCACCTGAGTCTCACAGTGCTTTGTCCCCTGCTGCCAGCACAGCCAGCCCTGAAATATTTCAGGGCCCTTCTGGCCTGCTGAGGTGGGAAGACATGCTCGGATGGCATGCAGAGCACAGAGAGCCCCTCCGAGCTTCATTAAGGAATGGAAGGTGCTCATTAGGGGAAAGCTGAGCCAGGCTGAGCCTCACGGGAGTGGGTTGCATTCTGTGGGCAACCTGATCCGGGCAGCTGCAGCCCAACAACCAGACAGCCTCATTACCACAGCTCCTGTGGGCAGCTTCAGTTACTCAGCCCGAGCCACTCGTCTCCTGCCAGCTTTGAATTTCCCTGACATCACCCCAAGCTGGGGGAAAATGCAGGCAGCAGAGAGCAGGAGTGCCTGTTGGCCCCCTGGCTCCAGCCTGCTGCTCCCCATAGGGCTCAGGGTTGTGGCACCCTGGGATGAAAGGCCAGGCACAAGCCCTGGGGTTTGGAAGGAGGCAGCAGGTGAGTGCTGTCTGGCTCCATGGCCTTGGAGCAGCAGCTTATGGGGTGCAGCTGCTTTGCCCGTTCCTCATCCCCATGCCACATTTCTGCCTCTTGCTCCAGCTCCTTCCCAGCTGGCACATTTGGCAGGGAGGTGGCACCAGATGCCTCTCCAAAGGTGTTTTGAGGTGTTTGTTTATACAAGAGCTCAGCCATGAAACCCTCCCCGGAGAGCATGGGGGAGGAGAGCGAGCTCTGCTCCATCCTGTCCTGTCCTGCTGCCCTGCACCTAATGCACTAGGATCCTGAGGATCCCAAGGATGAGGCTGCCCTGCTCAGCTCCCCCAGAGCCATGCTGCAGCACAGCTGAAGGGTGAGAGGTGCCTGTTCCTGGCCCCACTGGAGTCTTGCAGCACCAGTGGGACCAGACACCCATGCACACCTTACTGCTGTGTGCCACCTGCCACAGCCCTGCACCCCCTGTGCCCCAAGACAGTACAGGAGCACCTCACCCTGCGCTGTTCTGTGCCAGCTGAGCACCCTACAGCCCTTCCTGGTACCCAAGAAACCTGATGCGGAGGCATGTGCATGTCGCTGGGGGGGGCAACGGGCAGTGGGGGGGGAGGGGGGTCCACATCCTCCCTGGATGGGTTTTTGCAACCTTTCAAACATCGGCTCCATCCCCTGGTTGCCTTGACGACAGGAGGCTGCGGGCTGGGCGCGCTCCCGCGGCCGTGCACGGTGCTGCTGCCCAGCTGGTGCTGAACGCAGCGCAGCGCAGCACGCCTGTCCCACCGAGCCCCCCCGAGCCCCCCACAGCCCGGCCCAGGTAAGCAGCAGCCCCTGCAGTGCTTTACTACAGGGAGCCTGGGGACG
>VXAB01005308.1:10497-33433 GCA_013399175.1 Odontophorus gujanensis
AAAGTAAATATGATTAACAATAATAATTATTGGGCTAATAGGCTCAAGAGGAAATGGAGGGAGGAAATTAATTGCAGAGAAAAAAAGACATATATTGACCCTGCGTAGGTTGCAAAGCCATTAGAGCATGTTGTTTCAACAGCACCAGAATATCCCTGAAGATCTGTAGTGAGTGAAGAAAATTCTGATATGCAATACCACATTGACCAAAGTAAAAGAGCATATATTTCATCATATTTTACGTAGCTATTACCTACACTTTTTGGCTTGGCATCATAGCCAAATAGTCCACAAAACAGTACATTCCAGGTCACTGCACAGTAATAAAGCTGTTAACTATCCCACTGAAGTCTTTAAGATATACGATTTTATTATGTAAGCTAGTTTTAACAAAACAGCAAATTTCAGCTACTCCTATTTCTCTGAAGTTTATTTTTTAATTTTTTTTTATTTCCCCACTATTTTCCTATTTAGTACTTGGTTTCTGTGCAAAATCAATATAAATGAGAAAACTCTGGAGAGAGAAAAGTAATCACAGCAGGAAAAGGCATGCAGGGGTGGTTGGCACTTCACCTTCTACCATGTAAACTACTGACAATTTACAAAGTCACTGAATGACAGGTAAGCAAAAGTCATACCTTAACTTCAAAACTAATGCAGGTTATGATCTTTCTTGGGAGTCACATTTGGTTATAAATCATTGAGGTGACACTGGGAGAAATTCCTAAAGAAGAATGATAGAGTGAACTGGGGAAAAAAAATAGAGCTCTTTGTTCTCATAGAGGAGAGCATTATGCTTGGCAGAGAATTCACAGCATAGCAATGACGCACTCAGTAAGAATGGCCATTCTGAGCACTCCACGAAGAGAAGAGATGATAGCACAAGGTCATTAAGAAATACTTCCATACAGCATTTTCAGATCATGTACTACATAGAAAAAATTAGGATTAAAGCTGCCATTAATACACAGCCTCTGGCTTTGGAACGGCAAACAAAGAAAACCAGTCTCTCATGGCAAAGTGCACATGGTTTTGCAATGATGCAACACAGGCTAAATTAACAAAACTCTACACTACTTCTTTGGTATACAGCACCAGCTTTTATTTATGTTCTCTGCTTACTGTGTATATGCCAGTCTTGTGGATTAGTATTTTTGGAATCGTTGCTGTTTATAACAAGTTAGATTTTTGTGGTTTTGACTATCTGATTTCAATTGAAACATCTGGCTCAGAGGCAAATAGTGATCTTTCCAGGGATGATTGTAGGCCAAGTGCACTCCAGTGAGTCCAGATACCGAATATGCAATAAATCAAATAGGGACCCTATTTTTCTCACCTTTCAAATTAACTACAAGTCTATAAAGGACCTGACCTTCATTAATGTTATTCTAACTAAAATAAATAAAACTTTCCCCCTTTTTTAAAAGCCAGCATGGTTTATTTCTTGACAGTTTGTTCATTCAAAATACAAATCCAGTGAATAAATATTTTGCAACTCATAGATCTAGTAGGTTTTCTGAATGGCAGTTACCTTCCATATTTGCTACATAAAGATGTGCATAAACACAGAATTGTAGATAAGAATATTTTCCTGTTCTTGGGGAAACCTTTTTAAGATTACTCTTACATGGATGCTCCATTTCACAATTTAAACCAATGGTAATCATGGGTTAAGGCAGAGATCCAAAAACTGAATAAATATGAATTTTAAGTACTTCTCAGCTGCAATGTAATTTGCCCCCTCTTTACATCCCACCCCTCCCCACACCCCAAAAAAATAAAAGAAAGGCTTCACAGTGCAATTACTTTGCACTTAGAAACTGTAAAACAAAAACAAGTAAGCATCTTAATATTCAGCTAAAGCAGCTGTAAGCAATTCAGTTAGTAAATAACAGACTCGGTGTCACATGGTATTACAGTAAGTGGTACCACACTCAGCATCTTCATGTTGCTTTATTTGTATCTTAAACATTCAGACTAATCAAATGAAAGTTGTCTTTGTTACCCAGTTAGTACATACATTTAAATTCAGTTTCGCTGATTATAATTTAACTTTTTTCTTTTTCTTCCCCCCTCTTTTTTTTCACTAGTTATTTAACTGCATAATTAGGATTTCCTGCTGGCACTTCCTTTTAGTTTTTCAGATTACATTGCTTCTTTGTTTCAGTGCAGCATGCTTCACATCTGTAACGTCTTCCAGAACAGTAACCAAAAAATAAAAATAAAGCATCACCAGAGAACCAGATATGGCGAAGAATGAAGAAATGAATGTCTCTTAGACAAATAAGTCAGTAGAGAAAGTTTATATAATCCACTCACAACACCAATAGCACATTCTGTCATCTGAGCTGAATCTGACAGTGTCATCACATTTGAGATAGGGGTGCAATTATGGCTGGAAGATTCCCACAGCCCCGCCAGATTCCTCGAGGGGATTAGTACTTGTCTGATTGCAGTACACAACAAAGACATTGTTAAAATATCAGTGCCTTGATCAGGAGGAATTTGGAGACTTTGAAGTTTAAAAAAATAAAACAACACTGTGGGAAAAAGAAGTAGCTACAATAGCTAAGTGCAGTTCTGTTCACCTGGTTACATGTGATGATATGCAGTATGGCTAGTGTTGTATTCTTAACAATTTCTCAGTAAAAAATTTAGAAATTACTTTTTACTTCATCAAACACTTGATAGCTATTGATAGCTATTTGGAAGTATCATAGAAGCATAGAATCAAAGAATTGGCTTAGGTTGGAAGGGACCTTAAAGCTCATGTAGTTCTAATCCCCTGATGCTGGCAGGGCTGCCACCCACCAGCTCAGGCTGCCCAGCGCTCCCTCCAACCTGACCTTGAACACCTCCAGAGATGGGGCATCCACAGCTTCTATGGGCAGCCTGTGCCAGGGCCTCATTGACCTCTGAGTAAATAATTTCCCCCTAAAGTACATTGGCTTCATGTGCTTACTCTACAAGAAAGAAACTAACAAAATATAAAGAACATAACTATGAGTTATATGACAATTAATTGAGACTGAGACTGCACTTTCCTGTACTAGTGCCAGCTTTCTTACCTTCCAGCTGCTGATGTCAGAAGGTAATGCTGAAAGTCTAAGGAGGTGGATCTCTAAAGAATAGGGTGTAGTAATTACACTGTCCTCTAAATCTCTCTCTGCTTTGTAAGTAGTGAATAAATTTCAACTGTAAAACATTCACTGTTAAGAATGACAATGAACAATACCCACATAATTTCCAATAAGCATAAACTTATTGTGCTGGAATTTATAGTTGTAGCCTCCTTATAGTAAACATACAGAAATGCACGGGCTTTCGCTTTTTACTAATTTACATAAATAGTTTCTACATGACGTTTTGGTTTAGATCTGAGCTAGTTGTTGTATACCAGAAGCATTGATTATAGGGACGTACTCCAGCTCAAGTTGTAAGATTTCACCAAAACCTTGCTATGATTTCCTAAGAAAACTGTACTAGCTGCAGGAGTGGATTTCTTGGAACTACTTATGAGCATACAGTATATGCTAGTCTGAAGAAATGTTTCAAAGTCAGTATCTCTTCGAAAGCATCTCTAATGGGATAGCCACAGAAGTGACTGAGGATGCACAAATGCAGCACACACATATTGAAAGCACAAAGAGCAACCAGAGATTTCCTAACACCACTCTCCTTACTATATTTGTTCGCACTATAAACTGGTCTAACAAAAATTTAATCAGTTCCAAGTGAGTCTGCAGCTCATCACACTTGGTAAGTCTTTCATTCAAAATTATCTGACATTTTTCTCAATTAGCACTGATGTTTACTGATGAAATCAGGGGCAGAAAGAAGCCAAATGAGGTTTAACAAGAGCAAGTGTAGAGTCTTCCACTTATGGAGGAATAACTGCATGCACCGGTACAGGTTGGGGGATGAGCTGCTGGAGNGTTCCAGGCCCTCCTGGACGCCTACCTGTGCAACCTGGGCTAGGGAGCTGCTTTGGCAGGGGGTTGGACTCTATGATGATCTCTGGAGGTCCCTTCCAACCCCTACAGTTCTGCGAATCTTTGATTTTGTATACTGTCACCAGGATGAATTTGAACAAATCCTACTTGAGACCACACAGACAAATGAACTGGATAACTTCCTTAGCCTACAGTCCACAGCCTTTATAAAAAATAAATCCATCACTTACACCATCACAAAAAGACAAATAAGCAGCAGCTAGGAAACCTGTAAGGGAATGTGTTCACTCTGTACAGTAAATTAAAGCCATGTTCTACAACCAACACAGCCGGTGGTCATGGGATGAGTTGGGACAGAGGTATGTTAGGATAGTCACAATTTGCTCACAAAAAAACTGTCCATTTTTAAGATGTGTGTCTGGCTTTAACTGTTGTACATTGACTGAGAAATAATGAGCCTGTCAGAATGAAATTATAGCCTGACAAGTGTTCAGTAACTTTGAACATAAAAAGATCCAATTGTTACTGCTACAGAAAATATGCAGAATTATGCCACCACCACTTGCTTGCATGAGTCCAGAAACTAAAAATAGAAGAAAGAGACAAATATCTTTACATCTGCATAAGACAACTTCTTATTGGTATAAGCCAGAGTAGCTCAGCTGGCCACAGTAGTGCTGCATATCTAACATGGAGATCTTGGCTCTTCTTTGATTCCCATTATTGTTCTGAAGTTCGGAATAACAGGGATGAAATCAGAGAAACTCTCCAGCACAAATTCTCAGTGAAATGTCCATGACTGGAACGTACGACAAGAGCAGGAACTGACAAGTAAAAGGTCAAGTTTCAAAGGTTTCACTTCATATATGCCAAAAGATCGCAAAAGGTACATGAGTGTTTGCAAATGCTGCACTACTTGAAAATCTATTCTGCCATTAATTTTTTTTGTTTTAATGCCTTTGAGAGAAGAGGAATTAAGAGTGTCAAATTACAAAGTGGAATTCTTACTGCCGACCAGAAAACACTGGATTTCCTTGTTCAGACCCTAAGGGAAAGAACAGTAGCTGCTGTTGTGGGTTTTTGAAACTTGATTTCTAAGTAGTAACAAAAAGCTAAATACAGGCCCATTTTAAAACCATAGAAATCTAACTGATTTACTGGACACTATGTCTATACAGGCTTTATTATAGTTCTACCAGAAGAAAATTATATCTAAAACATATTTTTTCTTTCTAGGTTGTGTTAGGAAAGGAAATAGAGATTACAATATATTCAAAGAGGAACTTGAGACTGTAATATTTTCAAGACAGTGAATTTTATTAATGATTGTTTCAAATACCAGGAGAATTGTTTTGAAACTAAAGTTCTATGAATAAATCTGTTTGTTATCTTCCTCTGGAGTCATAACGAGCAAAAAAAATTATTTAAAAAGTAAGCACACAAAAAAAATCCTAAAACTAAAGCAGGAGTAGAAGGTTCTGAACGTATCTGCATAGAATAATTTCAGGTTATTAATTGAGAGAGAGAGTAAGTTTCTGTTGTTCCAGCACAGACATGGCATGGCAGTTGTTGGCACATCACATCTGCAGATTAATGTTCAAAATAAGCCCATCATTCCAGATCAAGGAGACATTTACCAGGGAACAAGACATAAACAGTTTTCCTGAATTGAGACCACGATTCCAGTTCACATTATAAACTGGAATCTTGAATTCAGCTCTATTACTGTACTGGGCTGATTCCTAACACAAGCTGGATCTGTGACTGTAGTCAGGTTGAGTGATCAATATCCTGAACCAACATTTTCCAAAAGGCACTCTTTTAGGCACAGCCCTAGTCTCTATTTCTCACAATATCCTCTCCTCTCTTTTTTTTTTAAAGTATGGACAACTAAGACACTCAAATGTTAATTAATCATCAGAATGCCCTGAGCACAGCTCAGTGAACAGCTAGATCTCTTCAAAGCACTGTTTCCAGTCTGCCCCTTGTCCACTATGTACGTAGTGCCAGGGAGGCCTCTGAAAACTGCAGCATCAGTGAGGGGTGGGACCATTCTCTTAGGCTGCAGCCTTCATCTGTACGTCCTTCAGTATAAAAGTGAAACTGCATCCCCCAAAACAGTAAAAATCTGCTCTTCTCTGATCATCAGTTAGCATCTCTTTGCATATACATGTAGTATGAAGATCCTCAGTGGAAGGACACAATATTTTTAGGCTGGTGCAGCTTCGGGCTGAGTTATGGAGCTAAGCAATGCTAGGTCTCTCATAAAGTTTTGATGATTATCATTTGTGTTATGGTCTCTTATGGCCTAAATAATGTGAAATCTAAGTGTTTGTAAAACACATCATTTTAATGTGATGCACATCACCAATAAATTCATCCAAAGCACACTGAAAGTAAACTATGAATAAAAACAGACCTTTTATATAAAAAGAGGCCTTACTTTATTTGGACATGACATAAAACAAATGCTGTTAAATCTCACTGAATAAACAAATGGTTGGAGGCTGCTTTTGTGTAGTTAGCTTCTGCTATCAGCTACTGATCCTCAGAAATACATTTCAACAGGAATGAGAAAGGTTGTTAAACAATGTTAGTATAGCAAGGTCTTATCACCAGGACTACCTCTGAAGAAATAGATGGTGATGCCCTATGTATTATACCATGGGCTTATTTTCTTTATTTTACGGTAAATAGGGAAAAAGGCCGAGTTATAAGAAGTTTTCCACATAAAGTGATGTCCTTTAGATCCTCATGCACTGTGAGCAGAAATAATTATGAAAAATCCTATTGTTGTTAGCAAGCTATTATAACTAATTATAATCAATTACATTATACTTGTTGCTTCAAAGAGACAGTCTCTCAATCATTCATTTCTGTGAATGTTTCTTCATAGAGGTCTATTTTCTAAGGCAGATTAAAACAGAAATGCCAATTGTTCCCCTCTATTCCCTCCTAAGTTTTTCAGAATCCACTGTGATATTTTCATGTCTTCTTTGAATTATAAATGTGTCTATTTTTCACTGAGACAAAAGCTGTACAATTTCAGCTGTTGGCTTTTTTTTTTCTTTTTTAAGTTGGAATTTATGGGAAAAGAAAACTATCAGTAAATCCTTAATCAGGCTTTTTCATTGCATTAGCCTTAGAGCTCTAGCTAGAAGCATAATAATCAATGTTAATGAATATACTGCACTTCTCCATTTGTTTAATTTATCATGCTCATGCTGTCTTCATTATAAAGGCCAAAACAGAACCAAAAGGCAAGTAAAATACTTGGTTTCTACCACACATCACTGCTGGGGTGGAAGTGTGTGACTAGAGTAGACTAACAGCCACCTTGGGACTACTTAAGGCAGTACTTTAACAGTCAAACATGACTTATAAATTGGAATGTTTAAGAGCAAAGCCAAGGGGACAGGAGCTAGACTGAAAATTCAGTACATCAGTAGAGGCCACCTACATGGCAACAGTGTTCTTGTGTTTCTTGGGATGGCAGTCACTATTTTGACAACCATTTAAGGAGGCTCCCATTACCACTACTACACAGGGCAGAGTGAAAAAAATGGTGATCTTGCAGAAACTCTTTTCATGGATAAACCCACATTGGTGAGCAATAACAAGGAACACTTTGGAGTCACAGAATCAGTATAAATGGAATCCATCGGGGAAAAAAAAAAAAAAAAAAGAGGCATTTTCTGTACATCAAGTTAAGCAGAGACAAGCTGAGACTGAAATGTAAACCTGCTAGAGTTGAAGTCAGGCTCAAAGTTAATGCTCTCAGTGCTCGACTTCACATCCTTCAGAGACCCATTAAACTGTTCTTCCTAGTGAAGCAGGATAAATGTAAGGCTAACTTAAGGTCTCAGATAATACTGAATAAGTCAGATAAAATGGTAACTCCTACTTCATGAGAGCGCTGTGAGAAAGGACACAATGAAGAAAGTGTCCAACACTGCCTGTCAGCTATCAACTGATCACCACCAAGTGATGTTCCAAGCAGAAATATAGATCGCATGAAATAATTCAGGTAGGCCACAGATGCCCACATTAAAGTTTTCTGTACATTACTGTAGGCTTTATGCCCCAAACTGCTCAAGAGGGTTCTTTATTTTAATCACCATCTTCAGTGAGACAATCTGGCAGCACAGAACTGTGGCTTTGGTGTAGTACCTTGTTGTGGCTTTTGAAGACTAGTCCAAATAGGCACTGCATTCCTTAGATCCAAATCTAGTTATTCTGACCGTACTTTTTTCTAACTATAGTCCAGCAGGAAAAATATAGCTGCCTGCCTTGCTTTCGAATTTAGCTAGAATTAGAGGATCAACATCCAGTAGCTGCTTTGATGATGGCAACTGATAGTCATTTTTTTAGACACTTGGCAGCAGATATTTCGCCAGCCTTTCCAATCTCTTTCCACTCCACCCAACAAAAATAACACTCTCAGGACAGAATACTAATGCAACAAGAACTTAATGCATCATCCTCTTTGCCTCAGCTAACTATGGTATGCAATTATCACAAGGGCCATCATGAGCACATCCATGGTTGGATGACTGACTCACTCTGCTTGCCTTGTACCAAAAGATTTTTACTCTTCATTGTAGCAGTTCTGCACTGTGTAAATGAGCTCATGCACATATTGTACAGCACTAGAACAAATCTGTGAATGCTGGAGTCAGACTACTCAAAGCAGCTTTGATTCCCAGGTAATTTTCTACACTATGTACTTAACCAGAATATTCTCTGGCAATAACTAAAATCTGTAACTTAAGAATCTAAAGCTTAAAAATCTGAAGCTTAAAAATCTCTCCCAACATAGAACTAGTGGCTGATTTTTTTTCTTCTCTTAGGGAAACTGCTACTTTCCTATTACAAAGCTCAGCTTATTTATAGCTAGAGATACACAAAGCCTAGGGGTACAGTTAGGGTGGGGTTGCAATGGGCTGCCAAGGGAAGTGCTGGGTTGGACTGTACTGTACTGTATTGTACTGTAGAAAGTGTTCTCCAGGCTCATCTCATGGCTAGAGTCAGGATTAGGGATACAGCTGTCACAGCCCTGAGTCTGTTAAAAGTCTTTAGTGATAATGAGCATACTCATGTGGGAACATTCAACTTTTAGCCTTGGGGCCAAGATCCCCATTTCAGCTCAGCAACTTTGCCTTCCGTCCTTCCCTGAGCTATCTTTAGGCCCTGTACTGTAAACTTGTTTCCAGCCTTGTATTCATATTCTCTGAGATGGATCTCCAGAATGGACCTTGGAGATGGGGTTGCTTGCTGCCAACAGACCCTGTTACCAGCCTAGCAAGAAACTGAGCCTTATCCTAAAGACCCTGCAAATCCAGCTGTGTGGTTAATGCCCCAGGGAGTTCTAGGATTAGAAGATAGAGAACATCTAGGGGTCCAGTTGAGGTGGGGGCTGCAAAGGGCAGCTTAAGGCTTCTCCCCTTCTTACGATGCTTTCCTGAGAAGCTTCTTCCTCTGGCTATGACCTGGGGTCTTTAGCTGAGGCTTAGCCCGTGGCTAGAGTTAAGGTTAACCTTCAAGCTTAGACAGCAGCAAATCCTAGGATTAGGAGTGAGTTAACAATGTAGTGGTCCAGATATGTTGGGTGGAACAGTGCTGGCAGATGGGGTAAGGTCCAAAAAGCATTATTCTTTGGCTTCTTTGCTATCTGAACCACAATCTGAATCTTAGTTATAGACTCACATGAAGTTTTAGAGTTAGGGCTAGCAACATGGATAAATCTTGGACGGACAGAATACTGACCATGAACACTGAGCTGCTTTGGCAAAGGGTAGGACTAGATGGTCTCTAGAGATCCCTTCCAGCCCCTACAATTCTGTGATTCTGTGATCAGTGTCATGGTTAGCAGAGAGATAAAGTTCTGCAGTGAGATTGTGTCTGCAACAGTGATGTCAAAAGGGCAGGCTTCAGAAAGAAGTGTCTCAGGGTTCTTTCACAAGGTAAGGATGCTGGTCTAAGGCTCAGCCTACCTCATGTCAGAGCTATTGTTAGTGTTATGAGATAGCCTCATGGTCCAGTTGGAGAGATGATTGCAAGTGGGCTGCCAAATGGAAAACAATTATCCCCTGACAACTACATTCTGGAAATGGCTTGGTGTTCCTAGGCTAACCACAACCTATGGATAGATTTTGGATCACCACATATATTTCTTTGTCAAGTTTTCATTATTTAGACTGTTTTTCGCATTGCTCAACTAGCTTTCCCAGGCCCTAGGATTTCAAGCATGCCTACACACACAGAATACATATCCTGGTGTGCCTGAATCTACTACACATCCCGTATCAGTGATTCTGTCATTACCATCCTCCCATTGTGACTCTTTAATAAAAGTCTGCAATAGGGTAGCACAGGTATAATAGGATTATCTGTGTTACCTCAAGCTCACTTAAAATTCCTTAAAGAAAACAAGAGCTTTGGAAATACATACTGGTGTTACTACTGTTGACACAAGAGACAAATTTCCAGAGGCCAACACGAACAAACACTGGATCTGCAAATCCATACAGACCACATGGGTTTCAATTTTGGATTCTACCATTCAGAGATTAAAAAAAAGATTAAAGTTAAATGTTTTATTTAAGTACCCCAAGTATCAATTTTGGGAAAATTAACAAATTATTTTTACGATGAATGTAGGGCCTTTGACTTAAGAACAAGCCTGGATTTTGCTTATATGATCATTATTTCCTTACTTGTGTGCATCCTTTTGTAAATAAGCAATGCAGAATGAACATCCCTCCTAAACATGGTTACTTTTCCAAATGTTTACCATATACAAATGGACACTTCCAAGTTCAAAATCCTCAGATGTTTGCTACATTAAGAATGAATCTTAAATTAGAAAGAATGTCATCAAATTCTCTTTAGAGAGTTGAAACTGCTTGCATATTTGATCATCATTTAAGTATCCAAAAAACATATAAAGGATTCTATACTTTACAATTTGAAATAAATAACTGTAGAGCACATGGCTCTTCTCTGAAGTCAACCTGAATATGTCACCAGCTGTTTTTTTTTTGTTTTGTTTTGTTTTTTTTCTGACTCACTTCAATTCAATTATTTTATGCAGGACTACCCATGTGAAGTAATTAGGAATTAAAATATATAGTGAATCATTGGAGAAAATAATGAATCCTTGGATGTCAAAATATATCATCTCTTTTTAAGGAAACATGAGAAATAGAGAATGAATTTAATACTTAAAGAAGACGGTAATAGGCCATAGTCTCTTCCCGGTAGATGAACTCCTAGAAGCTAGATACTAAAATGCACACTGCAGGACACAGATGAAAGAGAGTATATAAAAGCCCTACTTACCTCTGAAATTAAAATGTGTTTTTGCTTTAGCCAAGGAGCTGACATAGATGGGAGACTCAAATAAACAAATTACTTGAGTTTTGCAACTTATCTCATGCTTCTTTCCTTTCCACAAAAATGGGCTTCACAATATTAAAAACAGTATCTGTGCTAAAAACACTGTTGACTCAAGTTCAAGTGCTGTGGGTAAACCAGCACTGAAAATCATGCAGTGTAAGTGCAGATGCTGAATGACATACAGGAATGCAAGGCACAAGTTCCTTTCTCCCTCCACTCCCAAGTGCAGTCCCTTTTATTGTGACAGCCACATCATGTAATTGCTTCACAAAGTAAAATGTTATACATGGATATGGATTGAGAACAGCCACCTTTCTAGTCTTGTGTACCTATAAGAGCAGACACAGTACTAAATAAATATGCACAAAAAAAAAAAAAACAAAACAGCCAACTATTTCAAAAGTGGCAGTAATATGAATGCACTGAATCTGCTTGTCTTTCCTTATAAATGAGGGAATGGTTGCCAACTTCTCCACCTGAAATTTGGTAGCAAGAATAAATTAGCCACATGTTTTGAATGAATGAGGAATAGATGACTAAACAGATGGAACCTCTGATATTCAGATGATTTATTTCAAAAATCCATTTTGAAGGACAAGCTGCATCATTAATGCTTAAAATAAAGAAACACTAACTCCCAAAGTTGCTGCACTGATGTTTCTCATATTCCAAATCTGATATTCCATATTTTACTAAATATATATTACATAAAATTAGATTACAAAAGTTAGAATTGCAGTATTAACATCTAAGTTTATAAAGTAGCATAATGAAATTGATGTGAAATAAATATATTGTAATTGTGAGAAAAGGGAAGTGCAGCAGAAGATTTTTAGAGACATAAAAGGAAGATGGAAGCTTTATCAAGCTACCATAACTTATAAAAAAGGTCTTGTTGATACTGTCTTCCATTCCTTGCTATGGACAGCAAATAACAGAGTTTGGGTCCGGTTATCACAAACAGTCTTCAAAAGCTCAAAAATGAAATGCTGCTGTGTTTGAAGCATTTAAATGGGTTTTAGAAAATAGGAGGAGATATGGTCACAGGTCAGTTTGGAGACCACATCTCAGAAAATAATTAGTTTTTAATATATTTTATAGATGCTGATCAATATGAAAGTTCGTAAATGCAGTGTATAGTAAGAGATTCGGTCACATCATATGTATTTCAACAGGGAAAATTAAATTATCTGATTGTAGGTCATAAACAAACAGAGATGGTTCCTCACACAGCATGTAGCTAAGCTATAGAAATATGGAAGAGGACTGTATGGATACCAACCATTTACAAGGATTTCAGGAAAAGCTGAATAACCTCATAAAAGGTAAAATATCACTGAAGGCAACTAAATACAATGAAGTTAAATCTCTGAGGCTGTAAGCCATAATTTAAACTCAGAGACAATTTGGAGAACTTAACGTATATGGTTGTCCTGTTTATACTTTCCTGTAACCATTTGCTTTTAGTGAAGGATGAGTGAAAGGACACTGCCTTTGTTTTACACTGGCTTCCAGAAACTATTCAATCAAACCACAGTGAATATAGGTTTCCCCAGTGTAGAAGAATTACTTCCTCCTTCACTATTTTTCTTCTTTCTCCCATTTCAAAGCTGAGGAGAAATAATGACAGACACTGAGGCCCTGGAGCATTCCAAAGAAGGGCAGCAAAGCTGGTGAAGGGTCTGGACCACAAGTCTTACAAGAAGCAACTGAGGGAACTCGGATTGTTTAGCCTGGAGAGGAAGAAGCTCAGGGCAGACTTTATTGCTTGTAACAGCTCCCTGAAAGGAGGCTGCGGCAAGGAGGCAATCAGCCTCTTCTCCCAGGTAGTAACAAGAGATATTGGTCCCAAATTGCATCAGGGAGGTTCAAGTTGGATATTAGGAAAAAATTATTCTCAGAAAGAGTGGTGAAGCATTTGAATATGCTGTCGATGGAGGTGGTGAAGTCACTGTCCCTGGAAGTCTTCAACAAACATGGAGATATGACACTTGGGGATGTGACTTAGTAGGCATGGTGGGGATGGGCTGATGCTTGGACTAGGTGATCTTAGAGGTCTTTTTCAACCTTAATGATTCTATAATTATAGAAAAAATATTGAAATAAATGAGTAGAAGTGACAAGAACATAAGACTGGGAAAAAAGTTGTACTGATAGAAAGCCTTTTGGAGTGCTTCGGCTTCATTTCTGCTTTTAGGAACACACTGAAGGTGCAAAAGACAAGCTACATTTATGTCAGTGTAACAGAAAGTCACCTGTATCAGAAAGTTCTTTATTTTCACATACATTTCAGTTTTCCTAAATTTCATCTTTTTACTGGTTTATCTTTCTATTTTAAAAATGTGCAAATTCTGTTATTTCTCATTCTTTATGAATCTGTTCACGTATAATTACCACACTTACTGAGGGAAAATGGCAAAATGTCTGCAAAACTTTAATGCAAATTACTGGACTTTGTGCTAGACCCTGAAAATAGGCCATTAGATATTGACTTTCTTGATGGGGTGACAGTTGAAGCTTTGCAGCTTGAGAACTTGGCTAAGGACAGTGAGAAGTAACACCAGAACTCTGGCCAGACTCCAGAGACTTGATACATTCAGAGAGCTGGTAGATTGATTTCTCATCAACTTGAAGAATAACTGAGAAATGTTGGTTGGTCTGGTTTCTTCATGGCTCAGAGCCCACTTCAAGATGAAAACAGTCTATTTTACAATGATAAAGAAATAAAATCTGAGCAGAAGGGTTACTCATCACATTGGCAGGCAGTAAGAGTAAGGTTTTTTTAATTGTAGAATGATTGAATAATGTACGCTGAAAGGCCCTTTGGAAATCATCTGTTTTTTCCCCAGGAAAGTAGGCCCAACATCAGAGTTAAATAACATTGCTCATGGCCTCCTTCTACCCATGTTTAAACATCCTTGAGGATACCACTGTCTCACAGTTCTAAAATTTGACTACCTTCACAGTGTGATTTTTTTTTTCTTATATTAGAATCCTCCGTGTGCTTTTCATCTTTGTGCATCTCTGATTGGACTTTATAAGCTTTATCTTCTCTATGTTCTCATATTGGTAGTTAAAGATAGAAGTCTCCCCCTTCTTTCTTCTCCAGTCTAAGGTAACATATTCCTTTAACCCTTCCTTATTTGCTCTCTTCCAAATGATCGTATTCTTGACCCTTACGTATGCCACTATCTTCCATGTACAGGGAAACCCAAAACACTCTACTAAGAATAAACACTTCTCTTAATGTGCTGGCTGTATTCATGCCCATATAGACAAATAAGTGGTTGGTCCTCTTCACCAAGAGAGAATGTAGTAAGTCCTCTTCAATTTATTGTCCAGTAGTACACCCAGATTCTTTTCCACAAAAATGTTTCTATCTAGCCAGAGCCAAGCATGACCCTACATGGGGTTATTCCACCTCAAGTGCTGTACTTGCCGCCTTCTTGAACTTCATAACTTTTTTTGTTCAGCTTTTTCTTCAGCCTGTCAAGGCCTTTCTGCCTGACAGTTCTGCCCTCTAGCTGAACACCACTCTCTACCCCAATTTGATGTGTTAACAATGAACAGGAATTAAGGATTTTGCAGTATTCTTAGAGGTTGAGGTTTTTTTCCTTACTGTCAGAATTCTTTCTGTTGCCTTTTCTAGACAGAGGTATATGTTAAAGGCAAAATTGTAATGTCAATCAACTGATGTAATTTTTGTTTGTTTGTTTGTTTGTTTGTTTTAATGGGTAATGTAACAGCATTCAAGAGAATTTGTCTCCTGGGTAATAAAATCTGTTTATTCCATCGGAGAATTCTTAAGGTTTCTGCTGCCATGACTCATTGCAGCTTCTTTAACTAAATTAATCCCTTTCAGTGAAGGAGGCAATGTTTTACTTTCAGCTTTAAGAGCATAACGTTAACAAAGAATACTTGAACAACAAATTTATATTTTTATCATTATTTCACAAACAATAACTGGGAAGGAGAGCGTGGAAAGAACTGAAATAAGATTCTGACCACATTTTAAGAGTAAGAAATACTCTTAAAGAACGAGCAAAGAATGAATTCACAACTAGCAATAGTGTAATAAGAAAAGGTAAGACAGATGTGACTAGGATCCTGAAGTTAGTAAATCAAACAGTACTGCAGGTATGTTTTGCAGGATACAGTGCTGTGCACTATGCCCAAGGACCCCATACCCCAGTTGCTGCTGGATCACACTGCGGATCCTCCTCAGGATAGAACACAGGCACTGAACGTTTATAATAGTACTGAAGGCGTGAGAGCAGCTTTTTCACCACATGAGGATATTTTTCAGACAACTCATATTTCTCTTCAGGATCACGAACAATATTAAACAGCCAAAGCCTCTTCGTTGCTGGATCATATGACTGAATCTGTGACTCATTGAACAAAGATGGTGGAGGGAACCAATGACCGCAGCCTACAGAAACAGGAACAGAGCGTTAATCCTCTGATACAGAGCAGAAGTAGAGGCAGCTATACTGTAAATGAGGAAATCACTAGGTTCCCTTGAGAAGTCACTGGTCAGTGACTGTTGCTGCATTGTTAGTGCAGCACCAGAATCTCTTTACTCTAGACTACCTATACATAAGTTATATCTGTACAAAAAAAAAAATTGCACCAAATTCTGTGACTTGCATGTTGCTGAATTTCAAATCAAGTAGTTTCATGGACTTACTTCTTGATAGTTTTTCCAGTTCTGAAGAAGTCAAATGTTTATAATGTATTTACAAAATTGAAAGAGTGTGACTAGATTTTAGAGTGCCCCTTCTAGACTTGTGCATTTGACCAAAATCCTGAAAAGCTAGCAGAATGAAAGAAATGGTAATATACTATATAGAATATAATTGCTTGGGATGGGGGAGATGCAACACTATGTACAAGAAACAGTTACTAGTTACCTGGGTATCCAGTTAGTAACTTCCATTTTCCATGACGGATTGCTGCATGCACAGAGATATTGAAAAGTGTATTATCCCACGGAAAAGAATTGATTTGTGGTAAAGATGTCCTGTTGTCAATGCCAAGACCTTAATGAAATAGTAAACTAAGTTACATACATAGCATATAAATGAAATCACGCTTAGCATTCAGATGGAAAGCAAAACAGTATATCATTCATTTACTTTTATGCACTGTACACAGAATTTGAGAATATATGTACAAAGATCCATGCTGAAAATAATTGGATATATTTAATTCTTGGAACTTAAACTGCAGCCCAGAATGTGATGTAATTACCAATGCAGAAAGTTACTTCTGAGCCCAAATAACAGAACTCATCTCATATATAGATATCATATGTTTATCTCATATGCTCACTCTAAGAAATGTAGATGCTAAATTTGTTCANTTAGATATAATTTTGGGGAATTTATATATATATATATTTTTTTATTTTTGTGTGTGTGTCTGTGAAGGTCCTGATAAGTTTCTGTCTTATTACTGGGCATCATACCATTAATTAGTTTTCTCTTAATAAGCACTTCCTGTATGCACCCAAATTCTCTGTTTACATCAGATTTGTATAGTGTTCCCAGATAAATAAGGCTATAAAACTTATTTAGAACTTGCATGCACAGATTAGGAGGGCTTAGCTCAGCTTACATCATGAAATAGTGGAGTTGATGGAAACAAAAAAGAACCCATCCCCCCTTCAAAAGAATACTACATAAACAAGAGAAAGATCTTAAAAATAACCTGAATCTCTTCCGGAACATAAATCTGATGCAGTCATGTGATGCCCATATCAGATAACAACAGTTTGAAGATTTATATTGGCTGCTTTTCCACATCATTACACCACATGTTATTCTGTCATACTGTTTGCTAATGGGAAAACTCGTATTTGCTATTTACTTATTTAAAGAGTGCAATGAAGGACACATAGTAGATAAAACAAACAAACAAACAAAAAAAAAACCCACAACTATGTTTTTTAAAACTTTATATCTCAAAATTACGTGGTCTAACAGAAAGATTATCAAAGTCTACTTTTTTCATCTAAGGGTTTAGGATGGAGAATATACTTCTGATTGATACAGTGTGTGAAATTGCATTGCATTGCACAATATAAGTGGTTTAAAATTCTTCAAATAAACAGCACGAAAGGTTGCATGCTTAATATACTTTGAAAAATATAGATGACAAAATGGAACAAATACTGGACTAAGAAATGCTTTTACCACAGCTTGGAGTAGAAGTTGTTTGTTATAGTATTATATCTGAGTAAAATTTATTGATGAGAAAAAGATAAATGCATTCATGTTGAGCTATTATAAATAGAACCCTGCCAGTCACACTGACACACCCATTTTTAAATGNTCTGCCTGACAGTTCTGCCCTCTAGCTGAACACCACTCTCTACCCCAATTTGATGTGTTAACAATGAACAGGAATTAAGGATTTTGCAGTATTCTTAGAGGTTGAGGTTTTTTTCCTTACTGTCAGAATTCTTTCTGTTGCCTTTTCTAGACAGAGGTATATGTTAAAGGCAAAATTGTAATGTCAATCAACTGATGTAATTTTTGTTTGTTTGTTTGTTTGTTTGTTTTAATGGGTAATGTAACAGCATTCAAGAGAATTTGTCTCCTGGGTAATAAAATCTGTTTATTCCATCGGAGAATTCTTAAGGTTTCTGCTGCCATGACTCATTGCAGCTTCTTTAACTAAATTAATCCCTTTCAGTGAAGGAGGCAATGTTTTACTTTCAGCTTTAAGAGCATAACGTTAACAAAGAATACTTGAACAACAAATTTATAATTTTATCAATATTTCACAAACAATAACTGGGAAGGAGAGCGTGGAAAGAACTGAAATAAGATTCTGACCACATTTTAAGAGTAAGAAATACTCTTAAAGAACGAGCAAAGAATGAATTCACAACTAGCAATAGTGTAATAAGAAAAGGTAAGACAGATGTGACTAGGATCCTGAAGTTAGTAAATCAAACAGTACTGCAGGTATGTTTTGCAGGATACAGTGCTGTGCACTATGCCCAAGGACCCCATACCCCAGTTGCTGCTGGATCACACTGCGGATCCTCCTCAGGATAGAACACAGGCACTGAACGTTTATAATAGTACTGAAGGCGTGAGAGCAGCTTTTTCACCACATGAGGATATTTTTCAGACAACTCATATTTCTCTTCAGGATCACGAACAATATTAAACAGCCAAAGCCTCTTCGTTGCTGGATCATATGACTGAATCTGTGACTCATTGAACAAAGATGGTGGAGGGAACCAATGACCGCAGCCTACAGAAACAGGAACAGAGCGTTAATCCTCTGATACAGAGCAGAAGTAGAGGCAGCTATACTGTAAATGAGGAAATCACTAGGTTCCCTTGAGAAGTCACTGGTCAGTGACTGTTGCTGCATTGTTAGTGCAGCACCAGAATCTCTTTACTCTAGACTACCTATACATAAGTTATATCTGTACAAAAAAAAAAATTGCACCAAATTCTGTGACTTGCATGTTGCTGAATTTCAAATCAAGTAGTTTCATGGACTTACTTCTTGATAGTTTTTCCAGTTCTGAAGAAGTCAAATGTTTATAATGTATTTACAAAATTGAAAGAGTGTGACTAGATTTTAGAGTGCCCCTTCTAGACTTGTGCATTTGACCAAAATCCTGAAAAGCTAGCAGAATGAAAGAAATGGTAATATACTATATAGAATATAATTGCTTGGGATGGGGGAGATGCAACACTATGTACAAGAAACAGTTACTAGTTACCTGGGTATCCAGTTAGTAACTTCCATTTTCCATGACGGATTGCTGCATGCACAGAGATATTGAAAAGTGTATTATCCCACGGAAAAGAATTGATTTGTGGTAAAGATGTCCTGTTGTCAATGCCAAGACCTTAATGAAATAGTAAACTAAGTTACATACATAGCATATAAATGAAATCACGCTTAGCATTCAGATGGAAAGCAAAACAGTATATCATTCATTTACTTTTATGCACTGTACACAGAATTTGAGAATATATGTACAAAGATCCATGCTGAAAATAATTGGATATATTTAATTCTTGGAACTTAAACTGCAGCCCAGAATGTGATGTAATTACCAATGCAGAAAGTTACTTCTGAGCCCAAATAACAGAACTCATCTCATATATAGATATCATATGTTTATCTCATATGCTCACTCTAAGAAATGTAGATGCTAAATTTGTTCATTGGACTTAAAAGTCTCTAGAAGGAGTGCTATTACTGTTAATTCCATTGGATCACTCCAGAAAGCAAGGTAGATGTCAACTTGCATCCACACATAAGAGAGCTTGCTCTTTGGAATGACTGCCTGCATTCACATAGATCCACATCTCTCAGCTTCTATGGCAGAACACTGACAGTCTGTGAAGTATGTCTCAATGGTGTCTTCGGTAGAAAAACTAGTTTACGATGTGACCCCATAATCCAGAACTGCAGCAAATTCTCAAATGTTAACTATGCACTGATTCCCTCTTAAGAGGAGTATTTGTATGTTCTTTATATGAAGTAGCTCAGAAAAAAATGTAACATATACACTACAGATTAGGAGACAAGTTCTGTACTGAAACGAGGAGGGAATCAGACGCTCAAGGAGAATCCAAACCTTCAGCCATCTTGCATATCAGTTTTCATAAGAAAGTCGTGTTTACAAAACAAAATCTAAGAGTTTTATAACAATTCTACCAGCTGATACCTGCTTACAAAAGGACTATCAGAAGGCAAGTCTGTTATTGGAATAGAAACCAGACATGAGGAGAGGACAGAAACTTATTTTGGATTTCTAGCATTTTTCAAGAGATTATTTTCAATCAGTTTGGGGAATTTGAAGGACTCAGCTGATAGATTTATGCCTCTGAAAGAAAAAGAGCAATTCATGAAAGGTGAAATGATCATGTGCAATCCAATATCAGGAATAATACTAGAGGTTTCTACAAAGAGGAAATTCAGTATATCACAGTGGGCCAAATACATGTCAGACAGAATACAGAAACCAAACATTTGGAAAGGAAACGATTAGANACACATAGTAGATAAAACAAACAAACAAACAAAAAAAAAACCCACAACTATGTTTTTTAAAACTTTATATCTCAAAATTACGTGGTCTAACAGAAAGATTATCAAAGTCTACTTTTTTCATCTAAGGGTTTAGGATGGAGAATATACTTCTGATTGATACAGTGTGTGAAATTGCATTGCATTGCACAATATAAGTGGTTTAAAATTCTTCAAATAAACAGCACGAAAGGTTGCATGCTTAATATACTTTGAAAAATATAGATGACAAAATGGAACAAATACTGGACTAAGAAATGCTTTTACCACAGCTTGGAGTAGAAGTTGTTTGTTATAGTATTATATCTGAGTAAAATTTATTGATGAGAAAAAGATAAATGCATTCATGTTGAGCTATTATAAATAGAACCCTGCCAGTCACACTGACACACCCATTTTTAAATGCTTATCTTGTGTCAAAGAGATGTGCAGTCTATCATTCAACCATGCACATTGCTTCACAGGCAATAACAGTCAATTTCTGTCAGATATTCCAGCTATAGAGAACAGACTGGTGATTGCTTGAATAAGCTCTACACAGAATGTTTATAAGACCTCCAGTTTATTACATTATATAAACACCAGATGAAGTACTTAGAAAACATTGCTTGATATGAGTTGTGTTTCCATCACGACTTTCACCTAAAGCTAGAACATCTTCCCCTTGCATTTGCCTGTATTTCTCATGCCAGCTGTTAAGCTTCCACCTCTGCCCTCATTCTTCAGCTTTTGCAATTGCAGCTAAAATGCAAAATCAGGCAGTCTTTTCCTGCAGTATGTATTTTACAGAGATCCCTTTTCCAGGTCAATAGACAAAATAAGTCATATTCTTTTTGTTTCCTTTGCAAGATAAAACATTTGTTCCTTAAGCATCTATGAAGCTATTCTCTGCATTTGCTCGAGATTGGTTGTGATGTCTGATTTCTTCTTCTTTTCTTCTTTCTTCTAGCATGGCTGACTTGGCAGTAGCTATAGGCCCATGGACTAATTCAGCATACAGAGCGGCAGCTTTTCATGGAACAATCTAAGTCTACCTTCACATGCCCATACACTTCCTTCACAGGCTTATGTACCTAAAATGTGATGGTTTTGGCTATGCAGAGGCTAGACATTTTATTTTTTTCCCATTTGCTCAACTCTATCAATAGCTAAAGGAATACTAACGCTTAGATTTCACTATGAACAAATCCTTCAGGCTTCACTATCATTTTTCTAATTTTCAAGCTTAAGCTTCTCATTTCAGAAGCCCAATTTATGGCACACCTGCTATATTTAAGTGCACTAATAGAAAATAATAATGAGTTTTATTATTTAGGAAAGCAGTGACATTTTGTTCATTTTTTTCAACATATAATGCTACAACAAATAGATCTAAGTGCTACATCATTCTGTTCAAAGTTTTAGGTAACCAAAGAAGTATTCAAAACTGAAATAGCATTTATATTTCTAGAGGAAAACAAACAAACAAAACAAACAAACAAAAAACAACCCCAAGAACTTCAGAAAACGTTGTCCTTGGATAAGTGACTTCAGGATTTATGTCACATTTCAAAACCATCTGTAGTGTCAACAACCTGAAAACTGATTTCAAGTCAGATTCTAAAATCAGCTGAGGTGGCTAACTCACACCATCCACAAAAGCTGTTCATGATCTAAAATCCTGGTACTGTGCCAGACTAAACTTATGATGGAATATCTGTGTGAATGACTACATAAATAGGGCATTCATCCCCAAAGAGAAACAGCACAGAAATATGAGACAAATAATCACAGACTGAGTAAGGAAGGAATACAAGTCTTTCGTAACACAGGGCACCAAATAAATTATGAGGCAGCTCATTCAAAATAAACAATAGGATGTACTTCCTCATCACAAACACAACTCAACACTGGAACCCCTTTCCAAGGGATGTTGTGGAAGCCAAAAATTTACATGTGTTGAGGGATAAAAAAGTGTTCAAAGACTGCAAAAAAAAAAAAAATCTATTAAGGACTATAAACAACCAAAACACAGTGTACAAATCAGGAGCTCCATTAGCTTGCTGCAGGTTGTCAGGATATACAGTAGAAATACATTTGTGCCCTTGCACCCATACACTGTTGCTACTGTTGGAAACAGAATAACAAACAAGATAGATTTTTTTTTTTTTTTTTTGCCTAATTATATACAAGATTACAAAGTTACTTTCAGTTCAGGGCAAACCAAGTATTTTGTTTACAAAAGGAAGGGTAAGTCCAAGCAGATTTATGCAACTCCTTTTGCTAAATTAATCACTAAGTATACTTAACACAAGGGGTTGACACACGTGTACATGACAAGTCACTTCTAGCATAACCTCTAGTTAAATTTTCAGTTCTTCCCCTGTAACTTTGACAATTTGATGCTTGTGGTGCTATTTGGCATTTAAAAAAGAGGGATTGATCCAGTTTTACTACATTTTATAACTTCAAGTTTCTTATCAGAAACTCTCTACAGAGTCTACAAATCAAATTTGAGTATTTTCTATGTCTCATCA
>VXAB01005308.1:33535-57099 GCA_013399175.1 Odontophorus gujanensis
AAAAAAAAATTATAAAAAAAAAAAAAAAAAAAAGTTTCCCAAAAGAAAAAAAAAAAAAAAAAAAAAAAAAAAGAAAAAAAAAGAAAAAAAAACAACAACAACAACAACAACCAAGAATAACAAAATGGCACTGCAACACAATACTTGATTGCTGGGTTGGAAAATTCAGACCAATCAGCAACTTTGCATAAACCCACTACAATTCAATCTTACTTCCACNTAGAAATAGTACATACAAAAATAGAATATTCTGCCTTCAATCTGTAATTAGGATGATGAAAATTACCCATGTTGAGAATAAGTTCTCTTGGTTGGTAAAAGACCAAAGAGCAGAGAATTCTCTCTAACATACCATTTACCAAGAGATCAACCACAAAATTTGGAGGTCTAAATAATATTGCTATGAAGCATACTGTATTTCTGTACACATATGTTCTACGATACTAAAATGTAGGGAGGAAATAAAGGGTATTCAATATAGACAAATGAATGTTAACTTCTTAATTATTTGGGAAACAAAGCCCTGCCCAAAGATGTAATCTAAACAACCTAAATGAGTGCTGGATTGCAGAGTCCATGTCTCTACAATTTTTCAATATACTACACAGGAACAGAGGCTTTCATCTATATATCTATGCAGCTACATACGATCAGGGCACTTTGTGGATAACAGAAGCAAAAAAACCTCATATATTCAATTCTGCATCTGTAAAGCAAAAAACTAAAGCAGTTATCTATATTTTGCCAAGGAACTGAAAAACAGAAAAGTAACGGCATTCTCTGTATCAAATTTCTATATATAATAAGAAATTCAACCATATGCAGGGAAAATACAATCACAGAACATCAACATTTCTTGTCACACAAGTGTTTGTGTGCATTATACTACTTGGGTACCTATGTAGTTTAGAACTTGCATTTACATAAACCTTTGCAGTTTACAATGTTTCTGCAAAGGATACATACTTCCAGGTATTCTGTTAGTAACTAAAAAATTTTCTCTACAGTTCTCAAAACTTATTTCAGTAGAATGTTCATCTGGCCATTCAACTCCTTCTATCAGTTATTTGGCTATTTCATTTCAAGATTTAAACAGTACATAAACAGGATCCACACAGACCAAAAGCTTACTTCTTGCACTGTATAAATTATTTAAGGAGAGTGGAAAAGGTAGACAGTGTTAAGGTTAAGACTTGTCATAAGAAGAGAAGACAACATAAATCATTTTGAAAAAATCTGTCTGTTCTTGACAAAGAAGATATGACAGATAAAGCCTAGCTCTATTTCCAAAAGGCTCTAGATAAATAAATTAATTAGCCATGGGATAGGAGGAAAGATCATCACATCTATTAGAAGGCACCTAATAAAACAGGAAACCAAGTTTTAATTTCACATTGGAAACATCACTGGATTGCTGAAGAAATTTGTGCTGGGGTTCATATTGTTAAGATATATTTGTCAAATGACCAAGAAAAGAGGAGTGAAAACTCAGATTACACAATCACAGAATTGTAGGAGTTGGAAGAAACCTCTGGAGATCATCTAATGCAACCCCTTGCTAACACAGGTTCCCTAGAGTATGTTCCACAGGAAGGTGCCCAGACTGATTTTGAATTTCTTCAAATGAGCAGACTCTACAACTTCTCTGGGCAGCTTGTTCCAGTGCTCTGTCACACTCGAAGTAAAGAAGTTCCCTCTCTTGCTTGTATGTAACTATGTCTGAACCTGGACCTGACCTTTTCAACAACTGACTAGACGTCAGATAGAACACCAAATGGCAATACTACACCACACACACACAATAAGAAAAACTCAAATATGCTGAAATACTGGATGAATAACAAAATTATTTGCCTGAGTTTTATGTTTCCGGTAACAGCCATGTTCCAACTAGAGTAGACTACAACATTAACAATCTTGTCTACATCCTCAAATGCAATTATAGATATTTTTTCAGACACCAAAGTTTTCAGGGAATATTTCCATGTTTTTGTATCTCTTTATAAAACCTTCCCTTAAAGCTGAGATACTATTTTGCTGTCAGACAGCAGTTCTCTGATCTTTTGTTCTTCTGCTGTTTCATGATAAAACGAAGTTCATTTTGTTTGCAGGTGCTACACAAGCAACATTTGCTAATAGGACAGCACTACAAGAGAGTCCTGTGTGTTTCTTTCAGGAAGATTACACACACTGGATGGGACTGCTCATACTTCCAGACATAGAATTAAACTCAGAGAATCACAGTTTGGAAGGGACCCATAAAGATCACAGAATAGTAGGGGTTGGAAGAGACTTCTGGGGATCATGAAGTCTGACAGCTCTGCTCCAGCAGGTTCCCTAGAGCCAGATCACATTTCTGCCAGTGAAACCTGGAGAGGTACATACTCAGCTGTAACCATGACACACATCATAATATTCTTCTAATTATGCATTTAGAGCAAGGATCGCAGATATAACAGAGCTTCATCATACAGTCAGAAGAGAAGAAACTACTCCACTGTAGAAACTAGTGCTTGCAGTATTGCCTTTTCTCAGCCTTTGGGAACAGTGGTGCTTATGCATATGTCTAAAATAGATACTGCATTTAAAACAGTATAATCCTATTCATACATTTCGTGAAATGACGTAAGTCATTCACTCCAGGAAGATGAGATTTCAAAAGGTAATTCTATCTTGCAACAACAAATTTTGAAGTATTTTTTTTCCTTTTTAGTACTATTTTAAGATTATACTCTAGAACACTGAGTGACTGAAAAAACACTTTCTTTACTTGTAAAAATGTTTCTGCTAGAGAGAATTGAACATCTCTGTACAATATGAAGTAAAAATACGCTCAACTCAACAAATACTGGGAAAAAAGATACAGGCTGTTACCACTAGAATTTAAAACCAACAAACAATAACTCATATTATTTTCATAGTAAGGCAATGCATATGCCTTCTTGCCTCTTGTGATCTGATTAGTAGCCTATAAAAACCACAGAGGAGATCCCCAGACAGAAGTCTGGGACTCACAAACCAAAAACCACTTAAATGTGAAGAGAGAGGATATTTTCCAGTATGTTCACTACTACAGTTAAAATAAACATACTGTTTTAATGATGCAATAAATCTCTGTTGAATTCAGTAGCTCCTATATATTGTCATATACAGCAACAGTACCATTCTCCACTGTCTCTGTTAAAATAAGTCTAAAGTTTTGCACACCACACTTCCTTTTCTAATGTAAATCATTTGACTTTTTTATAGGATTTGAAACATTTACTTACATGATGTCCTTTAAATGGAGAAGATTTTTACCCAAAACAACAGAAGAAAGCCAATCTTCAGTTAGCAGGCACTCAAACAACTGACTATACATAGGAGTGTGCCACCAGTAAGAGAAATACAAAGTGGAGAAATGAATTGTAACTTCACTGCAGTGCAACTCGGGAAGCCATGTTATAACTATTCTTTGCGGTCAGAACTGTTTCCCATAATCACATCTTAGGAACTTTTATTGGATAACATTTTTCCAACTGTCCAATAGTTTGGTCCCCTTAGGAGAAAATTCTCAGGTTACACTGAAAGCTCCATGCAAGTGTAGGCTATATACATTATTTTTTTCCACTACAGCAATTAGAAAGAGATGTCAATTTAATGATGAACTCAATTATTTTTTCAATAAACAGGAAAAAAAAATAAAGTTTAATAAAGCTTAATTTTAATAAAGCTAATCTATCAATATAACTATCAATATGTGAGTACAGCAAGATTTTCATGGTTATTTCCAAGCCTACTACAGTTTTATGGACATGTTTGTAGGCAAGATGCCTTAATTAACAGGCTACTTGTGAGAGACCATGAAAGAGATGAGAATGTGTAAAAAGGGATAACAAGCCTTCTATGGTCATTTTGAAATTCAGATGGCTCTGTAGACTAACAAAACCTTTGCATACATAAAATTTTAACCAATTTCTCTTTTTTTGAACTGTGATGTATGGATCAATTATTTCATCTCAATAAGGAAACTGCAAATGTCAAGGGCTCCTCCAAACTGCACTGTGACAATGAATTACTAAAAAAATAATGGCTTTTGCTACTTCACTAAGGAAAGACATTTGGTGACCTTTTGCTGCTTTATAGCAATAATGAGTTTTCTACAGAACTCTGAGTCTTTCTGTTACATTATTAAAATAAAAGCATTTGAGGAATAGCAAGGCCTCAGACACTGTAAAGCCCTAATGTCACGTTGATGATGTATAAGTCTGTGCCACAGACAAATTCATACAGTGAAGTTCACCTGCCTTAATCCACTTAGTAGAATGTTGTGAAAAAACAGTTTCAAACTAACCTGTTATTCCTCCTAATTTCATTTTTCTCATGGTAATTTTTTATTCCAAATAAGAGATTTATATGAGACTACCAAACTCAGACTCTTAGCCTGGAAACTGTATACCCTTCTAAAATTAATTTCAATAATAGTAAGCATATTAAAATATTCTGGTTCTTGTTTCAAAGTACTCTTCACCTCTATTTTTACAACAGGTTATGACTGTATCTTAAAAAACATAGAACACAAAGAATTGAGTGGAATCCAGAATCAGTAAGAGCAGTAAAAAAAAAATACAAAAAATTGCCATGATAATCAAGAGGGTGAAGCACTTACTGACATTATCACACTCTAACTACCAGAGAATAAAAATATCTAAGTTCTTCTAAATAAGAGCAAACTGATCAATACAGCCTTCAAGATTAAGCATCAAAAAATGAAAGACAGTAAAATGAAGTGCTTGACTTTCATAATTCCTGGAAAAAATAATAAAAAAAAAATACTATTTTTTGAAAATCAGTGTGTTTTTTTTCCTCCAGGAAACAGTCTGAAACTCAGTGAAATAGTATGTATGAAGTACAGAAGACATCAAAGGTCTTGTTGAAACAGCCTTCCCTGTGAAACACACAAACCTCACCTGTGTTACTTTAAGACAGCACTTCTAATAACAAAAAAACCTGACAGTCCATAATCTGATATTAATAGTGTCAACAATTAAAACTTAAGATTTCCAACTCAGAGATATTTCATTTGAATAATGTAACCTATTTATGTCAAGAGCAACATAAATATAAAAATTTAGTGTTATGTTCAAGTAGGTATTGGATATAATGAAGCATAAAAAAGCAGCAGTAATAAATTTCTGAATCCCAGCTGCAATATTGGCATTGGACACTTCATCAAGTGACCTATCAATTCTAAATTCTAAAAGTGATTACCTACATCCCAACGGAAACATGGGAATAAGTACTTATGAGACTAACCAAAAGTGCAATAGCCATATACTTAGCATAGAATACTATAACGATGGATGGTTTACATTCAGATGCAGGTACATTAAGAGACAAGGAAGTGTACAACCAAACTTCCCAAGCTACGCCTCCACAAGAGCTACACCATAGAAACTGCATATAAACAGCAGACAAAGAGAAAACACTACACATCTCTGATCTGAACAGCAGTGAGCTGGCTGGAATTATGCCATCCCATCAGCAAGTGGGGTTGAGTTCTACTCAAAACCATCACATCAGCATTAAAGCACCACATGAAGTTGTTGAACGTCATGCACAGTACAGCTTCAGGGTCACACATTGGCAACTCCTGCTTTATGCAAACACACGGAGTCATCTGAATGTATGATTTACTTGTAATGAAAAGATGACAGATTCCAGATGGCCAGCATGTGGACTGTTTAATTTTGCAGAGAGATGGAAATTCAGAGGAGCAATGTATCTTTTCCCCATTCTGGATCACTTTCCCATTCCAGCTGTTACAACATAAGCCCGGTCATCTAAAGATACCAGTGGCTTCTTCATATCCTGGTTCTCCAAGAATGATTTCTGAGTCTTAGTTTAGTACAGACTTGGTAGTACATTTCTCCAATTTAAAGCCCAAAGAGCATAATCATCTATGCATACTTATATCTGTTGTATGCTTTTGCTGCTGAATAACTCCATTACCAGGGATTGTTTTTCTTTTCTCTTCCTCTCATAGTTCTAAGGAAGCTAGATCATCAGTAATAAAATAGGAGAAGAAATCATTTCTGATCATCCATGTCTTAGCAATCATCTTTCACCTGGACACTGTAAGTAACAAATGGGGCCTAAAGGAGCCTAGAATGTCTATTTCTTAATCAAGATTAATCATTTTGGTATGTGTATAGATATAATATATAATGCTGTAGCCATTATAATGCAATTTCAATGCCCATGAATGATATATCAGTACCAGAAACAAAACGGTTTCTCTGTTGTAATATATCATATGTTCATTCTGCACAGAGTAGATTTAGCTCTTTATAAGCAATCATTTATTTTGGCAATTAATAGTGCAATATATGAGGTAATGCCTTTCTTCAGATGTCAAGGAGAGCAATGTAAAGTTTTATTTGCACTGAGAAAATGAATCAAAGCTTAGAGAAAAGTCACAGAATGTTTTTACAAGTTTTCTGTCCTGGATGTTTGACTCTCTGAAGAGATATATTCAAGACAAATTGTCTACTATTAGTAGCCTACAGTTTTATTACGCCTTTGATGTTCTACTTTTTGGTTAGGTCTGGAATTTTAAAGGAAGGTAAAAGTTTTTTCAGCCTGAAACAGCCCCACCCAACAACATATTTATTTTGAATACACCATAGCGATTTAAAGATTTAAATTATTATTATTATTTCTTGAAGAGAAAGTGATTCTACATATGCAGCCTACAAGATTTTGTAAAATCAACTAAATTCATTAATAAGTTCAGCAAGTCAGATTAAAAAATAATACAGCATGTACTGACAAATTCTTATTAACAACTCTGAAATAAGGGATGGGTTTTCTTTCACCATCTCATTTAGCTCTGACTCTCAAAATAAAATTGCTTTCTGTGGGATATAGAGTTTCAATACTGCTTCAAGACAGAGCTACTAGCAATGATGGTGTGGTCAGAAACATGTTTGAGTTAGTAGTTAGGGGAATTCAGATTTAAATCCAGTTGGTTTTCAATTCAGCTGAATCACCAGAACTTGATGAAATGCCATAAGACTATCTAAAAGAAAGCAGATATTTCACAATGGAAGAGCTGACGTCATCCTCACAGCTGCCAAATCATCAACAACTTGGCGTTACACAGAAATGTGGTAAAACAATTTTGTTTCTTTCAATGAATGTAAATCTCATTTTGATTTATGCAACTTTTCAGTTACTTACATATTTTATTTGAGATTTCTTAACCTATTTATTACAGAAAAAATAATACTGTTTGAACATAATTCTATAATTCTGGTTTTAATTTTCTTGATTTCCTAACAAAGTTATAACAGAAAATGTGACTGTTTCAGACAGAAACCTGGAAGACTGTAAGTCTTTCATACCTATGGCCTGCTTTTATGGAATTGTAAACTCTCTAATAAATTACCAAGTGATTGAGGCATATATTCAGTTTCCATATTTCAGTAAAAAAAATCTATGAAATACTTAAGACATCCCCTGATGCACTCTACTAGAATATGTATACTATCAGTTTATTTAGAGATGAAAGATAGATGCACTCATTAAATGACATATTTAGAAAGAATGCATACACCGTATACAAAAACACTGATCAGACTTAAGATGGACACACCTTGACAAGAAGGCTATGTACAGTCATTCTAAGGTGCTTTTTTTAAAACACAAAGAGTCATATCGCCAAAACTATGAAAGAGTTATACATTCCAAACTTAGTGCTTCCTTAATTTATCCCTAACACAAATTCCAATATCAATACCATGGATCTTGATTCTGTACTTGTTATTCAAATATAAATAAAAACTAAACAATTGAAGAAGAAGTTGCCTGAATTAATTACGTATTTTTACTCCTAGAAACACAGATTTCTAAACAGAAATTTAAAATTTTGTATACCAAAGCATAATTTCACTATAGTAGTGAAAAACAGAGTCACAAATAGCATGATTCATCCTATAAAATACAAAACTATTCCAACTTCCAGTTGAGAAACTGGCTACATTCTAACAGTTCAAGTACAAGGAAGGAAGGATTCTTGTTCCCAGCAGTGGACTACTAATTAATAAGTAATTTTGCAATAGGAATGACATGTTAATAAAAAGAGTGGTGATTTGAAAAAGTAGAGTTTTATGTATGTTCTACCATATATAAAAGGGATATACTTTGTCAAACGTAACAGTAACACAACTACTTACAAGCAAATCTTTCAGTAATGGTATCATAAAATTCAGAATTAAGAAAAATGTAATACATTCTAATTTAAAAGTCACTCTGCCTCTTCTTGACTGAAATTGTCATTAAGGGAGAAAGTGAAATGAGTGGCACAAAGCAGCTTGCCAAAGGTATACACCTTGGCTCAGAATGGAAACCATACACCAGGTATGTCCAACCTGCAGCCCACCCCCTGCCCCACTCTATAGAGGAGGTGAAGAATACATAGCCATGCTTTCCATTTTGATAAAGGAGTTTGAGAACAGGTTTCAAGATTACAAAAACAAACAAACAAACAAACAAACAAAAACAAAAAAAACTTACGTATGTTTACAAAACCATTTTCAGTTTATATAAATACATTACCTGCAATTTTTCCAAATGGAATGTATAGATCTGCATATATTCAACTCAGGAATCTGATCATGTCTCTTCACCAAACTTTCCTAAGACCTCTCTTACCAAAGAAAAATATCCTTTGCTTCACAATCACACCTTACTCATGGCATAACTTTTTGGCAGTACACACATTTGTGAACAATTATAAAAAATGAAGTACAGGAAGAGTAAAATTTCATCAAATATCTCTGATGAACACCTTGGGAGCTCACTGAGAACTGCAATCACTTTCACTACACCAGACTGATACTCTAGTTTCACAACAACAAGGCCAAATATCTTACTGGTTTTATGTTCTTTTGTTGCTCTGTTTTTTTAATATTTTTAAGAAAAGTTTAAAAAATCAAAATCTTTTGTTACTTATATATTTATAGTATTGTATCTTTTAGGAGGGCTGCTCTGAAATTACTTCCTCCTATGTTAATAATTTGACCTATGACACCACAGGCAGATTTGGGTTGTATGGCAGGTAGAATTGAGCCTTCCAAACAATATTCCGCTATGTTTTGTTGCTGTGTGACAGCTGGTAGCAGAGGGACAGTCTGACAAAATGATTTCTAGCATGGACCCCCATATGAAGCAAAGGTCTGTACTGAATTCCTTCATGCACAAAACATCAGTGTTTTCTGAATGTTTATGGGGACCAAACAGTAGATGTGAGCACACTGAGACAGTGAGCAACAGTGGGTCACAAGCACTGGATTTTCATGGTACAGCGTGCAGGCTCTTGTTCATCACTGATGAAAATGCATACCTAATGGTGGTAACTATGCTGAAAAATAGTGTTTTGCAGTTGACAACTTGCTCTATCAAACTTCTTTATTGTGCTCTTCACACTGGTTGTGTTTTCCATGGAATAAATAAGAGGCATTAATTTCAGAGCAATTTGTGTACATGCAGGCTAAGACAATTCCTCTTTAGTCAGTGAAGCCCAGGCCAGCCAAAAGATTTGACACCCATATCATACAGGGTGTTTTAAGGACTTGCAGGTGAAGATTTACATTTCGTTTCTCATTACTACAGTTTTTAATCAGTTTATAAAAACATTATGAATGTACAGGTACGTAGCCCCCTCCCTCCATTCATAATAGTTGAAAGACAGAACTAATTCAGAATAAAGTAAAACTTGCTACACCTTCTGCTCAGCTGCCTTGTTTCCTGCCCAAATCTCACACAACAAACAAGCACATTAAGATATGGTGGATGTTGTGTACAGTAAAGAATCATCAGAGTATGGCTTCATGGAAACAATCTGTGGGAGTATTTCCTGAGCTTAGGCATCTGAAAACTTCCTCTTCTCGTCCCTTTTATATTTAAACCAGGAAACTGGGTATTTAAACACCTCAGCTGTGCCCAATAACAGCAGCTCCCACGTGGAAATGATGGTCTCTGAAGTACACCTCAAAACACCACATCATGGCATAGCATTTTACAGGAATGCTACAACTCACTGAGGATTCTTTGAAGGGAAATTGGAGTAGCTATGCCTTAATTCCATCATTATGTAGGAATTATCTGCAGGCAGTATTGTACAGCCAACATCAGATATGCACAGTATTTCTCCTTCTCAGAAAAGCAGCACAGAACCAGATGTGCATTGCAGGCTACCTTGCCACTTTCCTTCCTGTTAGCACACCAAAACTTGTATCTATCATTCAAGTAACATATCATAGTTCCCACTGTACTACTATTCCTACACCTGGATTTACTTCTTCATCTAATGAATCACAGAAATGCTATAAAAACACTGGGAAGGACCTGTTCCAATGTTCTGTCTGAACAAAATCTCTGCTTGAAAAGTTTGTAGTCCTTAGTAAACCAATAGTGTTAAATCATAAAACAGACAGTGTTCAAAGAGCTATGGAATTGGCAAAGTTGGATTCCAATTCATGTGATTACAGCATTGAATATTCAACTCATGTGACTGTGGAACAAAAGCAATCACAAAGCTTGGAACTTCTAAGCTTCTCACTGACTCAAGTTTTCCACCTGCAAGGTCAACAATAAAATCACATTAAATAGACACATCAAGATATGCTTGGCTGAGCATTTCATTGGGAGCTACCTGCCAGTCTGGAGCGCTGGAGACAGTATTTGGTGGTTTGTTTTGGCTGCCTGCCTTGCTATGCACCTCAGTCACAGGGCTGCTTGCGAACAACTCCTTGTCACAGAGTACTATATGCATTACTCAGCAGTGCTCCAGAGCTTTGCAAAACGGGAAGTGTGCATTGGTCACGGTTCAGTAAGGATTTACCTAGGGTATGATGTTTCTGTATTTTAAAACTAAATTATTTACCAAAAAGCAGGCGGCATCCTCCATTATATTGTTTCACCTAGAAGGAAATGCTTTACTTAAGGAAAACAAGGAGTGTTACAAAGATAATCTGTATGTTTAACAAGTCTTTATCAGTGGCATACTCACATGGGTAATTGTCCACAAACATGGGATCTATGTTATGAAGCAGTTCCACTCTGGGGGAAGGTCTTCCTTCACTAGAAGAGATTTCAGAAGAAAATATTAACTTTCTCCTATAGCTTACTAGGATTCTGCATGTTTTATTTCAGTGCTCTTCATCATACTAACACAGAATTAATTCATATTGATAAAATAATTAATCCAAATGTTCTCTTCCAGCCCAGTAGCAGTAGCTTTTGCTCCTATCTATCTTCCTTGACTTCAGTGATTTGTACTTGGATTATCCACGAGCTTAAAAAGTAAAGAATGAGCCTTACCAAAGAAGGACTTTCACTATTAGCAACTTTAAAAATCAAATCATGAAAAAAATCATAAGCTGAAATCCTAAACTTCCTCTGCTCCCTGTGTACCTGAACAGAAATCATCACCCTAGAATGCTCTAAGAATTTTGGCCATCTTCTTAAAAAAAAACCAAAAACTGGAGGCATTGACTAACCTTTAAAAAAATCCAACATCTTTCTTTTGTAAAGATACCACAAGGATTATTTAGATACTCTGAACCTTCCTCTGCATTAATTAATTAATTAATTAATTAATTTAAAAAAAAGACTGTCTTTCTCCAGCTATTTGTACATAGTACGAAAACCAGAGTTATCAAGAAACTCACTGAATTAAAGAAAACCCAGTTCTGAAGGAAACTCAGTAGAAGAAATCTAGTCCTTTCAAAGGATAACATGGGAAGTAATTAATAACTAGAAAGAACCTCATCTACATCATGACAAAACGTTATTGCATCTTCTGACTGAGAATGTAAATGCAGGTTTTTAGAAACTTCCAAATAACTCATCAAAAATTCAACTTAGGCCACTAAAGCTCTATGTTAAAAATAAAAAATGAAGTAATTAACTTAGTGGAAATCTTTTATAAACAAAAAATGGTACTTAGTTTAACATATATTTCTGTAAGAAGTATTTAATTATTCAGTAATATTCACACATAATTGAAAACTTTCAATATCAACTAATTAAAATTAATATCATTCTATTTCACTTATAAAATTATTTCTGGATGCTACACATTTTGAGTAAATAAAAAATTAACAAGGAGGATCAGATGAAGGACTACAGTTATTCAGATGATACGACTTTGCAATTATTACAGAGGAAGTACAATAATTAACCTATAGGCTAATCAGTGGCCACACTACTGAGTGACTTGGAAGATACTACCAAGAGGCTGTTCATACTTAAAATTTGATCTTAGATTTAAGAGAAGTTTATTCCTCTAGATCCTCCATTTACAGTTGTTGTCAGTGTTCCTTTTCTCAGCTGTTAGGAAATTAATACTACTATGGACAATTAGTGCAAGTTAAATTAGGATGTGAATTTAGAGTTTACAATCAATTTTATAGAAGCTGTTCAGGAGATATTATCATTCTCATGTGTGAATCTTAAGTATTCTTTCAAAAATTGAGGTTTATAAACACCATATATTAATCATAAAACAATAGTCAGAGAAAAGAAGGAAGAGCTGAAAGTTAAATAAAGTGTCCGGCTGACAGAAAAGGACATCATGAAGGCAGAATCAATGCCCTTGTGAAAACAAGAACAGAACTTAAACTCGCAGGAGAGTTCCCTTTTCCCTAAACTCAGCCTTCTTCCCAATTTGCAGGAGTCTTAGTCCCTTCAGATGGCATGCATTAGGAATATATACATCTAAATAAGAAAGCTGTAAGATTCTCTATGATATGTTACTTCTGTAATTTATCACGTTTCATTGTAACCATATCCTAAAATTCTCCTCTTTCAGAATATTTATTTTTAGTCTATAATACATAGCTTCCTCGCTCTAAAAATAAGGAAAATTTTCCTTTGTCTGCAAATTTTTACCATGTTAACTGAGTATTTAATTAAGCAATTAAATTGAAAGGAATTTTTTCCAAAAAGAAAAAAAAAAAGTGCTCTAAGAATATCTGGATTGAAACATATTCATCAGACTTCAGAGTTAATAGAAAAATTAGCAAATTTATGCTGAAAATATCAGTCTATCTTCTCCTGTATAAATACATATAGAGAGATGTATTGCTCTCTAGTGTATTTTAACAAACATCAACATGTGATCATTCACTTTAATAGCTGTAAAATAGGCAGGTGTCCTTGATGGGAAGTCAAGGTTTTTCAGAGTAAATACGTTTATCTTTCATGAAAACAACCTGAGTATAACTTAGCAAAAGCATTTGTATTATCTTGGTATTTCTCTGGTTCATATCTGAATGCACTTCTCCAAAATAATATTATTCCACATCTGCTGGAAATAAACATTACTCTCAGCTTTCAACTACTCTGTTTGTAAGCAGTTATTTATACCACAAATAGCTGTGAATGAACTTTTTCCAAACAGTTCCCCAAGTTAACGTCACTATTTAGTACAAAAGAATTTAAGCTGATTTTGCTTTCTATTTCACCCAATCAATTTCAATCTTTCTAACATCACAAAAAATATAAAACTGCAACACGCCAGGCAAAAGTACCAGAGTAAAACCCCCCAAAATTGCTAACAAGTTTTAGAGAAATAGTAGTTATTCTAATCACATTTCATTTTGAATCTCTTAGTGTCTGTCACAATGCTTCATGTACTTTAATACAATCACTACAGTTTTCCTTTTTTTTTTTTTTTTGTTAATGTAAAAGAAAAGCTGACTGAGCAAGACACAGTAGGTATTCAGTACTGAAAAACAGAATATATCAAAACAATGCATCAACAAGGGCAGAATTCTATGTCATTATTTTGCCTCACATCGCTATTTCAATAAATTAGAAAGCATCTGGAAAACAGATGTTTCTTAGAAATGTGTCTTTTGAGAAACATGCAGTACAGTCCAGACTCCCTGACTAGCTGCATTTTAGTAGTTTCCATTAACTATTTTCGTTATTCTCTATTACTACTTTTGCAAAACATGAAGTGAAATTTCTACTGGATTTTAGATATAATTTCTAATAAGTATATGGTTTAAAAGGTTCCAGCTACAACGCAGTGTTACATGTGACTATCTAAGGTACTAGATAAGTGGAATCTACTGTGTAAACACAGAATGTCTATGCTTGAGATATTACAGTAAAGAATTAATACACAAGGCTATTGCCCATGCCATAGCACCCTATGCTACATCAAGAGCAGGAATGGGAGGCCAAAAAAAGCTGAAAACATTGGTGGACACTGAAGTGGCATGAGGAATCACAGGTAGCTGTTCTCTGGGAATTTTGGAATGACTTGATGGATATTCAAAAATGGGTGGTTACAGTGATAATATTCTAGGTCACTTTCAAAAAGGAGCCAGAGACATTTAATTTTATTTCCAAAGAAACCCGGATGAAATCAATTTTAGGAATTACTGGTCTAAAGATATGTTTGAACAGTTTTGCATAGAAGAGCTTCTTTGTTGTCCTAGCATCTTTTACTATGGAGAACTGTAACAGAAAGGCCCAAGATAATATGAATGGAAAGATTCAGACTATCTATGTGTGGGGATAATAGCAGCAACACACATCATGGAAAGGTCTTTCAGAATGGCCTCTGTTAATGACACCCAGTTTTGAAGGTGAACAAGGTCCCAACATGAAGACCACTTTGACAGGATGTAGATATTTGGAGCTAAACAACAGTGAAGACTTCTGATGCCTCAACAGAGGCAGAACAGGAAAAACAGCACCAGTAAGGGAACAAAAAGGCATAAGAAAAATCTGTGCATAGTCACCAGTCTAGGAAGAACACAGATATGTCCTTTGGCTGCTGCACCACTGCAGCTGAGCCTGGGCATGAGTGTGGCTGTGCTCAGTTTCCTATGGTTTGCCTCAGAACACCTGCCATGGTGCCTGGATGCTGGGCAGAGTCCTTAAGATATCCAGCTTTTGGTGACTGTGTGTCACACTGTGACCATGTGGGCGAAACCTATTTTATTTCTGTTTCTGTTTAAATAAAATTACATTTTACTGCCATTAGGTCTCCCATTGATACAGTGCTGCAATACTATTTCCTACAGTACTATGTCAGTAGATGAATTTGAAAGAGCAGACAGGGTTTGAGTTCAAAAGCTCTGTGCAACAGCTTCTAAGTTGCATACAAATTTTAATCTAAAAGAAGTTCAAATAAGGAGAACAAGAATAGTGTTTTTATGCATTTCATGCACTGTACGACAGGAACTTAAACTATAACTTGGTAAAAAGAATATATATATATATATTTGTCTATAAGAATCATGTGCTTATGAACTTCAGTTTTTCATGTCTCATTTGCTCCCAGTCATTAATGTTTCTTCTCGTTCTTCAATCAAAATTCAGCAGAGGAAGTGTAGAATGAACAGCTGTGAACACATGGTTTTCAGCTCTATTTACTGCAAGAATTTAATATTAATCAATGTCGTGTTAATACAATTCCTAATTTGGACTACCAATCAATCTAAAATAATTAAAGAAAGTTTCTTTAACGATTTCAAAATTCATATTTCTTCCCTATATTTTTTATATCATGATCTATATAAACATACAAAATATTGTTAAATAATTGCTTTCAAAATTGTATTTACTCAGAAATATCATATTAAGAAAAGGTCCTTTAAAAAATTATCAACAATTTACAGACAAATCAAATAGATTTGGGAATGGATCCAATACTTCTGTTACTCCTGAGATTATCTGTTATTACATGCAACGCTTTGAAAGGATGCTAAATTAATATCCAAAATTTAAAAACTTTTCCTCTTTGATTGCACATACATTAAATAGTATACTTAGATAAAAAATTCAAATAAAAATCCTCAAAAAAACCCCAAAACTCGCAGAAGTATATGCAGCTTCTCATATTGTATCAGGCAAGAAAAAAATACAGATGTAATGTAGTGATAGGCTATTAATTTCAATTTTTCAAATGAGGCAGAATCTTAGCAAATTTCACTCATTATGAGCTACCTAATCCTAGAAAAGCAATACATTTGAACTTTCTATCAGATGTCACCAAAAAGGCATTATTCCTTCATTGTTTACTACCCAATTGTCAAGTGACCTTTTGAGTTATGATCATGAAATTTAATATACTCATTTCTCCTGATTATATGGGAAAAATCATGTGAAGTTTGACATTTATGCTGCAAGTCTGCCAAAAAGCAGCCTGACAATTCACAAAAAATGGCTTTTATCCCCCTCTGGACAAGGGCCTTCCAGTTGGCACAACTGCAAGCATATGAGGTCAGCTCTACCCTGGCACTTACTAACAATATTCAGTAAGAGATGAGATTAAAGTGACGTAAGCATGCAGCAGATGCACAGCTATACCTATCATTCCTCACATATAGTTTTAATACTGAAGTAAACTGACCTAAGAAGATCAGTCTGTAACAAAGAATGCCTGTTTGAAAAGAAATTCAGAGTAGACAGGAATTCTGACGGTAGTTGGAAGAAAGGTTAGTCCTTGATTTAGCAGTACCCCAAGATCTTGCTGATGCTGTTTTGTCGGTAATAGCATGTGAAACATTTAGCTGTGTCTGGCTCAACAGAATTTTCAGTTTCTTCCTGGAAGTTAATGGACCCTGTCCACAGGTATTCACATCTTTGTCTTCTTCCACTTGGATGAGAGCTATGCAGTGCACCTGTGCACAGGACCACAAGCTCTCTGCAAAATCCAGCTGGGATAGAACACCACCACAGAAAAAAAGACGTCACTAAGGAAGAAATCAAGCTAGGTATATTCAGAACAGATAATCCTACTATTATACAAACAAAATAAATCTTTTTGTGAACATTTCGCTTTGTCCTATCACCACGCACTACTGAGAAGAGTCTAGCCTCATCTCTTTGCCTCCCGCTCCTTAGATATTTATAGACACGGACCAGATCCCCTCTGAGTCCTCTTTTTTCAAAGCTGAACAAACCCAGGTCTCTCAGCCTTTCCTCATAAGAGAGGCACTCCAGGCCCTTTATCAATTTTGTAGCCCTCCACTGGACTCTTTCCAGGAGATCCATGTCCTTCTTGTACCGAGGATCCCCAAACTGGACACAATACTCTAGGTGAAGCCTCACCAGGGCAGAGTAGAGGGGGAGGGCCACCTCCCTTGACCTGCTGGCCATTCACCAGGACACCCAGGTTCCTCTCCTCAGAGCTCCTCCCCCAGCCAGTATCGGTGCATGTGGTTATTATTCCCTAGGTGCAAGACTCTACACTTGCTCTTGTTAAACCTCATTTGGTCCCTTTCAGCCTAATTCTCCAGCCTGTCCAGGTCTCATTGAATGGCAGCACAGCCTTCCAGCATGTCAGCCAGTCCTCCCAGTCTCGTATCATCAGCAAACTTGCTGANGCGTATCATCAGCAAACTTGCTGAGTGTGGACTCTATCCCCTCATGAAAGTCATTGATGAAGGCGCATCATCAGTCCAAACAGATGGAAGCCAGAAGGCGACAAATCTGAAATACATGGTGAGTGTTGTAGGACAGTCCAGGCAGGACTGGCAATGCTCTTCAGAGTGCGTTGGGCCTGGCATTATTGTGTTGTAAGAGAAAGACTGTCTTCTCTTATGTGACTCAGGAAGTAGGAGCCTTTAGCTTTGTCAGTACAGTAGATTAGTAGTCAGAGTTGATAGTTCNACACCTTTGATTCATACACACTTCCACATCAGATGCCATTTTGGCAGGCTGTTCCTCAGCTGCCACCTGTCACACAGCAGCAAAATGCAATGGAATATTGTCAGGAACACTAACATCCACCTCTAATTTCATGGGCCAACATCATAAAATAGGAGGCAATAATTTAAGAGCAGTCCTCATATATAGTATTAAATATACACTACATTTGTGTATAAACACACACGAAACAAGTGATGCACAATGCAATTGCTCACCACTCACTGACTAATGCCTAGTCAGTTATCTAGCAGCAACTACTTCCCCAACACACCCCACCTAGTTTTATTAGTGAGCATAAAGCCACAGGGCATGGAATACTCCTCTACTCACACTGGGTCACCCATCCTGGCTGTGACCCCTCCTGGATTTTTTGTGCATCTCCAGACTCCTTGCTGACATGGTAGCACACAATGCTGAAAAGTCCTCAGATCCATGTAAGCACTGCTCTGCTTTCAGGCCAGCTCATGATCTCTTCCAAAATTCCAGCTTTTACACCACATAGCCCCAGATACATCGTGTGTGGAGGGGATCCTCCCTTTGAACACTCAGCCCAGCATGCAGTTGGGGTGCCAAGAGTTGTGCCAAAGTCAGTCACAACAGGATGCTTTTCCACCCTTTTCCAGTCAGGCTCATGTCAGTCTTATATACAGTTAGTTCCTGAGATCACCCTGTTACTCCAGAAATATATACAGGCTTTGTTTCTTTACAGCTTGATGGTATTAGGATACAGTGTGCATTGGAGTCCAACAGGGCTTTAAAATCCTGTGGTTCTGATGTGCCAGGCCACTGAATCCACACAGTCCAATAAACTCAGCTGTCCCTTTCTTCTACCTTGATGGTCAAGTGTTGGTCATACTATTCACTAATTACTTCTTGTAAATGCATATCAGAATTCCCTTCATTGTAACTAGAAGAAACAGATTAGCCTGTCTGTTCAGTCTGGAGAACTGCCACTGGAGCAGCCATTTACCTGAAGACTTCCCTTTAACATATCGATGCCTTTAGGATCCAAGTACATTTTCCAGCCCACTTCCTCACATCCTCTCCATGGTCATGCAGGTAAAAACACAGCAGGGCACATGGTGTGTACCCACTATGTTCCCCTCTTAAGCAGAAGAACACTTACTCCTTCCAGTCAAGATACTGGTCTACATGGGTGGGGGAGAAAACTCGTTTTCTTTCTTTAAACTGCTAAACCAGTTTCTCCATAGCAGAGAGTCAGGCCCACAGGGAGAGAGAGACTTTCTTCATATTGCTGGAGTGGCCAACAAATTTACCCACCAAATGGATTTGAAAAATTTCCCTTTCCATCTTTCTAAGTCAATAATGCCAGTGACTTAGCACACACTTCTATAATGTGGATCATATGACCTTGTCTTCAGTTGGATCTTTGGATGACTGATCATTGCTCAGGTCAAGATTAATTGCCTTAAGCATGGCTATTTCCCTCAAGTACTAGATGCTACTTCTCCATGGTGATTCACTTGCTGGGATTACATACATCCTCCCTGAAGAGGAGGATCCTTCACACACAACAGGGGTTGCCTCCAGAGGGTGAGGGGCTGTTCCCCTTTTCCAATTGTTTTGCCAGTGCACCTTTCGCTGAAGAGGGATCCCAGCTGCTTGACTTCTCTGCCCTGATTGACTTTTTGGTTCAAATGCAGGGCCTGACATAAGGTTGGATCAAATCCAGAGGCATTTTCTTCCTCTTGAGTGTACTGAATAGTGTTGACTACTGCTTGGTAGGCATAGGAAAAAATCCAGCACAGTGAAGTCAGTTGTAATATCTAGCATTGTCAGAATCGTGGCATAACTTTTTAATCTATCAGTTTCTTAGTGTTCCACACTTGTTGAGGGATGATATCTGAAACCATCAGAGGTGACACAATCATGACAGATACGCATCTATATCCTCCCACACACTCTGCCACCACTAACAGCGCTGCTTCAGGCCTGACCTTTGGATGATAATTTTAGCTAGGAGTTTAACCTTAGACAAAACTGAAGACATAGCAATAGGGTCATCCTAGTTTGAACATCTCAAGAATATTCAGAATTAAATATTTTAACTCATCTGTAGTGAAAAGTATACTTGTTAATAGTATCCACAGGAAGATTCCTGAAATGCAAGAATCAAGGCAGTTCTGAGTGCAAATACCAATTTAAGCTCATGGTCCATGTAATTTGAGCACATGCAATATACAAACTGGCAAAATCATAAAGAAACTTAATCCACCCTCCAGAGATGATAATCAGTAAGAAAGGAATTAGGAAAAAAAAAACCCTGAGAGCAAATAAAGAATCATTCTGAATGAATAAATAAACACTGTGACCAGCAACTATCAATCTAATACAATGGTTATAAAAAATCAATGCGTTATCTCAACTCTTTGAGCCCCACATTGGGTGCTAAAAGGACTTCTGCAGTTTAACCCAGCAGACTACTCAATCACTCCATCCTTCTGTAGTGGGACAGGAGAGAGAGTAGGAAAAAGGTAAAGCTTGTGGGTTGAGATAAATACATTTTAATAGTACAGAAAAAGAAGGGAAAAAAGCATAATAATTCAGATAAAGATGTACAAGCAAGTGATGTGCAACACAATTGCTTACCAGTTCCTCACAGATGCTCAGCTAGTCACCAAGAAATGGCAGCACCCAAGGCCAATGCCACCATTTTTATTATTTGGTTAGTTTAAGTTAGCATCCTGGTCCCCTCTCAGCTCCCTATGTACCTCCATCCTCCTCTCCGGCAAGGCAGGGTGAGAAGCTGAGAATTCTTTAATCTAGTATAATCACTTGTTCAACAACAACTCAAACATTGGTGTGTTATCAATATTGTTCTTTTCCTAAATTTAAAACACAGCATCATACCAATCACTATGAAGAAAATCATCTCTGTTTCAGTCAAAACCAGGACAGCGCTCTAGAATCCATTTCAGTAGGATAAAAGAGAACATTACAATGCAAGAACAGCTTTGAAAGAAGAAGGACTAACTGAATCTAAGTTTTAACTGAAAATGCCACAAAGGTACAGCGGCAGAGCTTCTTTTGATAGTTTGTTCTAGTGATTAATCACCTTTATTAATTAATACTTTTTTCATTTATTCTCTTACATTCAACATACTCTGCTGAGCCCACTGCACCAGTAACAAGCACATATTCACATGTACCCAGAGCTCCAAGTCCAATATTTGTGATACCATTTTTATTATGTTTCTCCTGAGGAAAAATTCATGGGATTTAATTCATTTTATTTTTTTTTAATATACAGAAGGCTCCAATATCTGAATGAATGGGGACTGGGATGCCCCATTGAATACACATAGCATAAGAAGTACAGAGAATCAGTCAGAGACCTGAAAAATTCATTAGGTATTCATGGTCTCAGTGCCAATGCAGCTGGAGCTAAGCTGCCTTCTCTACAGTCATCTAAGCACTGCATTTGCTTAAATCTGGTTGAACATCACAAACTCAGGAACTAAGTCAGGTTTGTTATTGCATCCAACCCTTCAGTCTTCTTGAGACACTGAACAGTGTAATAGAGACTCATCCAAATCCAGATTCAGTTAGTTTAATGTATAGATAGATTTCTTACACGTCCAATTCCTGAAGCAGACTGCAGAGATGCCCAGCTTGGCAAGGGCTGGGTCCATGTAATTTACTAACTAGTACTCCACACTGTACAAATCCAGTTCTGGGAGATGGAAAATTCATGAAAAAGTATACTATGTTTGTGCAGCATTGTGCACACAGTGATAAATTCAGCACACCTAAGCTAACACATTACAAAGGTTTTGCACCTGGGACAAGGATTAACCTGCAACCTTGGTAGTTTTCTCATGAGCAAGAACCTGTATCTTCTCTTCAACTAGGGAAACAAATAAATAACATTTTTCATTCGATTCAGCTTTTTTCTCTAGGTTGAATAAATTCTTCCCATACCAGAATTTTAACTCAGTGATTTGACATGCAAGTTACCTGATAGTTTTCCATACATCAAAGCCATCCAGAGGCTTAGTGCCATTGGTACTTCCTCCAGCAAGGTGCACCAGTGTTGGCAGCCAGTCAGAGATGTGGATAAGTTCATGACTTTCTACACCTTTTTGTTTCAGTAAAGGACTTGCAACAAAGCCTACTCCTCTAACACCTCCTTCCCAGAGGGTCCATTTTCTTCCTCTGAGTGGCCAGTTATTTCCACCTGCCATAGTCTGTCCTCCATTATCTGAAAAAAGTAATTAAATCAGCAGTAAGAAAGAAACAGAACAATCCTCCCAACAACATTTATTCATCTATTTGAAAAAGATACATATATTCATTCTTTTTATTTGTTTGTTTGTTTTGTTTTGTTTTACAGTCTAATCATGACACAGAAATTCATGCAGTGAATACATTTATTGAGTATTAAAAACTAAGATAATTCTCGCAGGAGTCTTAGAAATTACTACACTATAAAGTTATTACTGGGCAAAAATAGTACCATATTACAAGGTGATGATTTAATAGGTAATGTTTATAAACATCCTCTTACCTTTAGACAGCTAAAGTTCTGGGATCAAGGACTTCTAAGTACATTTGAGACCACAGGAAGAGTTGCTATCAAAATCATCACTAGTACTCAGACTACAGTATCATTCCATTTTCCAAAGCAGTCATGTTTTAAATGGAAAACTGCTATTTCAGTGACAGGACACCATGCTCCTCATTCACTAATATTTTTTTTCAGTTTTTTGTAAGCTGTTGAAATCACTGATGTGTGATATCAAACAAAACAAATAGCTTCTCAATCAAAAGAGGAAAGCTTGTTTCAAAACTACTTGAAGTAACTGAAGAACTTGGAAATATGGTGAATCTATTTTGGTTGGTAAGACCATGCAAGATGGTTACAGAAAAAGCTGAACTTTGACTACATTGACACAGAACTACTTACATGAATTAAAGATAGTTCATGTGTCTTTTTAACCAATCTTCTGCATTTAGAAAAAACACTTGGATTTCTAAAATTGACAGAATTAATGATTTGAGGTAACTTCAGTACTACTGTATATTTCTTCTTGTTTATATCTCTTCTAATGATTTGAGAACAATATTTGATGACAATCCTTTTAAGCATGACTTTTTCTGTATTTCAGTATGATTAAAATTACTTTCAAAGCAGTCATTGAACTAACCTTCATTAAAATTTGTCCAGTGTCTATTTTAAGTATTTTTTTATTAGAATGCTGAAACTTGAGGTAAGAAACAGGAAACTAATGTTCAGTCCACTACAGAAAGACTCTACTTTAGCTGCCAAATGTTCTCCCTTCTGTTTCAATAATTTAGGATCAGTGTAAAATACTACTACTGAAAGATTCTTTTTGTTCTACTAAGGAATAACCTGGTAGAAGATTTTCAAAAGTGGAAGCCTTAGCTAAACACTTGAAAAAAAACATCATGATCTGAAAAGCACAAACTGTTTTGTGGCCCAATTAGCTTCCAGGAAGGTAGCTTGCATAGACAGCAATTTAGGGTTAAAAAAACTAAATAAACAAGGGCTTTATGGTTTTCAGTACAAAATACAGGCAAAAAAACTAGTTACCAATATTTCTCACACAAAGATCTTGAGTACTGGGACTCAAGAACTTGAGCAGTTGTCTGTGACAAAATAAAAAGACATCCGTCTGACAGATACTTCTGATGTGTTAACAGGAATTTCTGTCAGGAGTAATGATGGGATAGAGTTCTCAGTAGCTTTTAACCTTAGGATAATTACAGTGTGTATGAGATGGTTTTTACACTCAGAACTTAATTAAGATTTGGTTCTAAAATTTGTCCTATGTTAAGTATTTACTTGTAGGGAAACTGCTGAA
>VXAB01005316.1:7085-58043 GCA_013399175.1 Odontophorus gujanensis
TTTTTTTTTTTTTTTTTTTTTTTTTTAGTTTGATTTAAAGAGGGAGGGGAAGAATCTGTGCCTCCAATCAGCTGTACAGAATTGTGTGTGATAGGGTTTGGTAGTATTTCCTTCTTGCTTAGCTGTGGCTGTTGTTTGGAACAAATTCTCCAAATTCTACTCAATTAACTTTGGTTTTGCAATACAGCAAAAAATTGCAAAATATTCCACAAAGTTGTGAAGATGGAGTAATTTTAGAATATTTAACCAGCACTCTGGATCAGTGAATTCCTCTTTATATGAATATGGTGTATCAGAGGAGTGAGGTCTAGTCATAAGAAACATAGGTCAATTGCATTTAATAGTGCTGTAGAAGTACAGTCCCTGCAAAAAGTCTTGCAAAATTCCTTTAGCAAATTTTCACATTATTTGGATTTACAATTTGTCCTTGGAGTAGTACTGTGTTACAAAACTTGCTTGCTTTTAATTGTCTGAGTTAATGTCGTGTACAATTAAAGTAATCTGATCCTTCTTGCTTGAATAATGCAGCACGTGACTACTATAATAACAACTTGGCCGCAGAGTTATTTGTAGTATTCAAGCACTCAGCATTTATGGGACTTGATCCTTGTCTTACTGAGTTTGATGCAAGTTTCACAGTGTACCAAGATATGCATTGCAGTAGTTGTTGATCACACTTGTGTCAAGTGGTTCAAGTTAAATCAGCTTGGTTAGAGCAAATCACATTTGCTTGCAGACCTCTGCTTGAGAGAGAAGGAGTTGTCAAATTCATGAACTAAATCTTAACTAAGTTTCAGTTAAGTGGCATCTCTTCTTGCAAAGGAAAGTTAGGGAAAACTTATTACTATAGTAGATTTTTTTTCCGAGGTGGTCTTGTTAGGTGTTTTGATCAGTCTGTCTGCTGGAACTAAGAACTCAACAAAGTAAATAAAACAACAGTGAATGCTGTTTTTGAATTTTACTAATGATTGAACAAAAGACAAGTAATGCAAGGCTGAAATTACTTCCTTAAACTTGAGAAACTAAGATCTGGTGCAGAAATTATTTCAGTGAGTCTGGAACAGTGACATTCCCGCTCAAACCAGACTGGGTCAGCTTACAGTATGCAACTTGTGTTTACAAGAAATGGTGCAGTTATATAATATTTCTTCCTATTTTTGTTTATACAGATAGTGAATAGTTTCCAATTTTTTTGTTAGCATAAAAATGCAATCTGACTTAATAGAAGTTACCAGGATTCAACCTATTGCATTTTTTAACAATGGCAAAAAGAACCTGAATATAGGCAATTCAATTTTAGCATCTTGAGCTATTTGCAGTCTAATAGGTGTTGAGCACTACTGAAAGTATTTTATTCAATTTGCTATATTTATAACTCTACTGGGTCTGTTTGGGATGAAGTTAACTTTCTCATAGCACCTCATATGGTACTGTGCTTTGCATTTGTGGCTAGTACAGTATGTGTGGCAAATACCAGTATTTTGGATGAATGGTGCTTGCACAGTGTCAAGGTTTGCTTTTTCTATTTACTGCCCTGCTTCCTTCTCCAGAAGCTATTGAGCTGTGGATGAGTGAGGGATCAGGAGTAGGCATAGCTGAGACAACTGATCCAAACCCACTGGAGGCATATTCCATACCATGCTGGGTGATAAGAGCTCTGGGGAAGGAGGATGGAAGGGAGAGATGTTTGTGATCATGGTGTTTTTCTTCTCCAGCAGCTGTTAAGCATGCTGAGGCCACGCTTCCTAGGACATAGCTGGACACTACCCACTGATGGGAAGAAGTGAATTTTTTGCTTTGCTTCTGCATGAAGTTTCTGCTTTTTCTTAATAACTTGTAATTATTTTGATCCACGTGTCTTTTTGCCTTACCTTTTAATTATTTATCTTCTGTTTTTTATTGTTGTCCCTGGGAAAGGGGAGTGAGCAAAAGGCACTGTGGGTGTTTGGCTGCTGGCTGAGGTCAGCTCTCAGTGGTAGCTTGCAACTTGTCCAACTTAACAGTGAGCCAGAGATACATTAGAACTGGTGTACTCTCAGCAGCATCTGGCTTTGGCCTTGTGTGTTTTCCAGACTTCAGCATTTCCTTTGTGGTCTCTTATTGCTTATGTCTGAGAAATGGTATGAGCCAAAGTGGGATTAAAGTCTTCAGTGTATGCTGCTTTGCAGGTACCGTTTCGATGAGAGCTGCATTTATATTTCACTAATGCCAGAATCTTTGCTTACAGGAAGAACTGAATGATGCAGTAGGATTTTCTAGAGTTGTTCACGCCATTGCAAATTCTGTGAGTTGTTATTTTTAATGTACTTTCAGCTGTAAGAAAAAAAATAGTTCCAACAAAGCTTCTTTTGTTACCTATTAGCAAGATAAGATGAAATGCACATTAAAGCTTCTCTTTTTGGTATTTTCTTTGATGTTGTGTCATTGTTTTCAATGGTAAACTAATGTCATGGACAACCTAACTATCTGTGAGAGTCAGCTGAAATTTCTTATGCCTTTAACAAGATTCTCTGAAGTAACTAAGCTTTGAGGTTTTTTTTTTCCTTTGTTCAAAAGGATTTGATCTCTTTAGCCTGGTTATTTTCATGTAGTTGAAACAGCGTGCAGTTTGACAAACAACTGTGTATGTGTATTGTGATAAGTGGTTGAGAATAGAAAAATGAGAGGAGAGGCTGGCCTGAGAGAATGGGGGAGTCTGTGGGGCAGGTAGAGAGCAGCAAGTAGGCATTTGGGTTTGTGCTTGTTCCCAGCTGCTCTCTGCTGGCATCTGGGGCAGGTGCTTTTCATGTGCTGCCATTGCTTTATCCGTGCCTGGAAGTGTAACCAACTGTTATTGTACTTTTCACAGGGCAAACTTGTTGTTGGGCACAACATGCTGCTAGATGTTATGCATACTATACACCAGTTCTATTGTCCTCTACCTGATGTAAGTTATCTTCTCAGCGAGTGGATGAGACTAAAGACATATATTAAGGCATTTGTCATCTACTCCAACCTTTGTTTTGAGTGAAAGCGTATGGTGATATTACTGAGAACTGCAGAGAAGTATTTAAAAAAACAAACAAACTTGTGTCTTCCTTGCTGCTGAATTATTTTCTTAAATCTTCTTACAGAAAGTTGAATTCTTCTCCTACACTTTTAAAAATTCAAATTAAATGTTGGAATTGAATTGAATTGTGCTTTGTGGTCTTGTCAAACTCCTTCAGAATCTGCTTCAATAATGGCAGAAAAATTTATGTATTTGTTAAGAAACTGGCTTGGAACTTGGTCACTATTATTATATTTTATGTTTTTTCCCCTCCAATTACACAATTGTAAAATGTCTTATCATTTTGTTCATTTTACTACATTATATGAAAAGAACTCTGAAAACAGAAATTTATGAACAAGTTCATTAGGTTAAAGAGGTGCAGTGTCTGAATGATTGGAGAGAGCATGCTTTTGTGACTACCACAGAGCAAGTCTGACAATTAGCACAGACTAAGTAATGTGTTGGCACTAACGACAGTGTGTGAGAAAGCCAGAGATCTCTTGGGAGGGGCATGCTTGCGTGATGGTTCTGTCGCGTGCAGTCCTCAGAGGCTGGTGGATGTTATGCGTGGCACCTGAAGTGACCAGTTATACTCCAGTGACATGTTACATGCTGTGAATGTGTCTTTAGACATTTAAGTAAAAGTGTTGGAATTTTGAGTTGTCTAGATGTATGACTTTTATTTTCTGGTTTAATATTAATTTAGGACCTAGGTGAATTCAAAGAAGTAACATCATGCGTCTTTCCGCGGTAAGATTTTAATTTAAACTTGCAACTTCTTTAGTATTGTTTTTATCAAACCAATGCTATTTGTTGCAGTGCTGTGACAAGAGATAAATATAGTTTTGAAAATATTACATGGTGTCTCTTTCATGAGAGCAGTGCTGTTCTCCTTTTGACAGAAGATTATGTTTGCTGCCCTCTGCTTTTTGTCACCAGATTGGTGTTTTGAGTCTGCACTACATCTGGAACAAGTTCTGTTTGCTACTGGTTATGGCTTTTGCTGCTGCTTAGTCAGTGGACAAAACCAATAAGTTTTGATTGCTCCAGGATCTGAGAATATTGTTTCAGTTAGGTGAAACTGCTGCTTCCCAGCTAATTCACCAGAACATTGGTAAGGATTTGGAGAAATGGATGTTCTTCTGTTTTAACTTCTCTCTTACTTTGTTTCTAGGCTGTTGGATACTAAACTGATGGCAAGTACACAACCTTTTAAGGTAAATTGATACCATGTTTCAAAATGTTTTGATACTCACTTGTATCTTCAAACCATTTTTTCTGTTGTGATCCTTTTTTTATAAAAGATTTTTCTTGTCCCCTTATCAACACTCTTGACATTTCTAGGATACAGACTTGAATGTTTATTCTATGACATGCATTTGTTGCAGTTTCTGTGTAACACAACAGCTTTGAATTACAAAGTGTACAGCTTTTGCTACTTAAAATGTGATAGGCTTTTTTTTTTTTTTAGTATTGTAAGTTAGCATAAAACTGCAGTCTTTTAAGGAGAGGAGAAGGAAGTATTAGCTTAGGAACTTATAAGACCTGAAAGCTTGTTTATGTGCTAAAAGCTTTGGAATATTATGATTTTTGATGTAGATTTATCGAGAAAAAAGGCCTTGTAACATCAGGAGGTTCTGCTGTGGCCTGCTGTTCAGTGAGTAGTCAGAAGGAGAAAAAAATCACAGGCTTTTACAGTAGGTGCTCAGGTTTTAGGCTGCTATTACCAAATGGTGCTGTGAGACGCCAAAATAATGCATGAGTTGAGCTTATTCTCTGTACTGAGCTCTTGATAGCTTTTCTGACCCCAGGTTTACTGATTCCTGCTGACAGCTGTCTTGATCTATTACAGAAAAAAACCTTGGTCCTCAAAAATGTCAAGCAATTTTGCTTAAGAATGATTGTGTGAGATGTTTTTTTAATTGATTCTGCATGCTTTTTCCACCGCGTTGAATGACAGAATATTCAATTATTCCATAACATAGAGTTAAGTTCTGATTTGAAGAAAAGTAATAATACATATATTTTTTCACGATGTTTTATATGTGCATCTGTACATTCAATCATACAGCTAAACTGATCAGGATTGGTTGAAATGAGCCCTGTCACTGTATTACTTTAAATCAGCAGTATTTACACTTACACAACTGTTAAGTAATGTTCAGTCAGCATGGAAACCAGTAGTTGCCTTTAATGCATTCAACCATGATGATTGATATTTCAGAAATTTTCCTTTGTTCTGTGTGCTGTCTTCCCCACATCCCATATGTGGAAACAGATTCAAATATGAACAGTGCTTTGGCATGATCTGTCGTCAAGAATTCTGAAAAATATTAATAAATTCTTGTGACTCATAGATGCTGTGTAGCAAACAAGGCAAGTTTGCTTTTTAGAACTTATATTGGTGGACTTCTCTGATGTATTAGTTTTGAAATAAGGTCAATTGTAAGTCCTTACAGGATGCAAGGTGGGAACAGTAAGGTTTCATTTTATTGTATTTGATTTCAGTTTCTGGAGGAAATGTGCTTGACCTTGGCAGTTAACACTAACCTGTCTTGCAGGACATCATTAATAATACATCCCTTGCAGAACTGGAAAAGCGTTTAAAAGAGGTTCCATTCAGCCCTCCTAAAGTTGGTAAGGATATACCAGAATAGTCTTATTTTTTTTGTTCTTGGCTTGAGGTGTAGATTTCCATACTAATATTTAGTATTTTGCTGAAAAGGACTTTAAAATCAGGCAGTATAATACAGTGCAGTTGTATTTAGAAGTTCTGTCATCTTCTAATGATGGCATTTGTTCTTCAGCTTGATTTTTGGTGAGTAACTTGAAACTGTTTAGAACTGTTCTGTTTGCTTATAATCATTTGTCAGATCAAAGCCAGTGTACTCCTGAGTTAGCTAGCTACTGAGATGAAATAACTTGGATGGTCGGAGTGGTAGAAATGCTGGAGGAAAAAAGGGTACATGTACTTTTCTGGTAGGGAGACTTGGGCGCTCTTGGGCACTTCTCTTCAGACAGGTATCTGCTGAGGTCTTCACTTTTGGTGTGATTCAAGGGGTGCTGTTTAAGATAACACAAATAGCAAGCATGCTTATCAGTTATTTGTCAATGAAGACATCCTTTAATTACTTAAATGATGAAGATGGAACTAAACTTCTTGAAAAATCTAACCATAATTTGATCAAAAAGATTAATATTAATTTTCAGTCTCCCTGAGTGACTGTTCTTCTAGCTGTGAGACAGTCAAGAGAAAGTGTGGTGTATAGGGGATTCTGTTGTTGCTGTGTTAATATTCTGTCATAGCTGAGTAGGTATGCGAAAGAAGAGATTTATGGTTTCCTAATAGGAACTGGTTTCTATCTTAGAAACCTATTCGCTTATAAAAAGTAAAAGATTACCTGGTCCAGAACTTCTGAAAATCCTAACAGCTTACTAGAATGATATTGTATGACAAAAGGTATGTGTGCATAAACATAGAGGACTACAGGTACCTTGCATGATGTGTGCTGACAAACCATGTTTTCTTTTCAGAAAGTGCAGAAGGGTTTCCAAGTTATGACACAGCTTCTGAACAACTTCATGAAGCGGGATATGATGCTTACATTACTGGACTGTGCTTCATCTCCATGGCTAACTTTCTAGGTATCTGTAGTCTTTTTCAGACCTTTTCCTTAGTGCTATCTGTAGCTTCTTATTATGTACTGAATTTCTTCTTTCTTTATTAGGTTCATTTCTCAGTCCTCCGAAAAGTTATGTGTCTGCTAGATCCAAACTCATTGAACCTTTTTTTAACAAGTAAGTAGTTGCCACACTTAAAAAAAACAACCTTGCAACCACTAGCCCCAGAATATAGAACTGTAGCCTCAGAATCAGTGGTGAGCAGCATTCTTCTTTGCACTTTAGTTTCTGCTTGGCTTTCTTCTTCATGCTAGTAATGCTGCTATGAGGCCAAAATTTGTACAGCAAATACACTTTATTTGGAAGATAATGTTAACTTCCTGCTAGTTTGACTTAGAACAGTTAAACTTAGTCCACTGGAGTTAAACCTAAAGCATTAAAACCTAGACTTTTCTAATGGCCTTGTCAATGCCAATGTTGAGAATATGGTTATAATTTTGTAAGTATTTGTAGAGCGAGATTTGGGAGTAGTACAATTGAAGAAAAACTGGTCAGGTGCTCTTTGTGTTCTGCAACATTGAGACTGCTGCTATAATTAAAATCAAATATGCTTAAACAACCTGGAACAATTAAAATATGCCTGGTGTGGTATCAATCTAAATAACCAAAAGCTGTTGTATTAACTTGTTGGGTAATGGATCATTTTCAGGAATAGGAACCGTGTATGACAAGTAGACCATATGGGATGAAGATATGATTGGTATTTTTCTGTTTTGCTTCAGGCTGTTTCTTATGAGAGTAATGGACATACCATATTTGAATTTGCAAGGACCGGACTGTAAGTAGCTTAATTCATTGTACACTTACTGCAATTCTGACAAATTTCCTGGAGGGGGAGGTGTGAAGGTTAATTATCCTGCACTTACATACAGGACTCTAGCTGTGTTTAAGTTATTAGCCATTTATCAAAGGATAAAAACTTCTCCCTTTTCTGTGAAGGCAATAGTAACCTGATCAGTTCTTCAGCATTGACCAGAGGTGGCAGGTAAGAAGTAAAACCATGTGAAGAATAAAGCTGCACTTTGGAGGTAGTTACACTTAGAGACCGTACTTAGAAGAAAATAATAATAAAAAATAAAACATATAAAAAAAGAGGTGGAGCTAAGTAGATGACACTCCTAAGTGTTGCAGTGTTTGTCACTTTTTTTATTCTGTACTATCATAGCTAGTTTGTGCCATTTTCCTAGGAATTATGAACTTCAGTCCCCCATACTGCATCAGACAGTATGTGAAAATGACTTTCACAGTCTTTAATGTTGCTTTCCTGTGTACAAATGATCTTTACTGGATGAGCTCAAGATATCCAGATATTTTCAGTATATATGAAAGATCTTTGGTGCTTGTTTTTTAGGTGTTGGCCTTTATATGCTATTTTTTCCTGGTGTAGACTTAAGTAATAGGAAGTCTGTCTGTGTGCATTCTGGCTCATACCTAGAGTCAGAACTGCTTTGAACATTATTTCAGAGCTAAGTGTTTGTTGTTTTTTTTTATTGACAAAAAAATGGTATCATTGAATTCCTGCTAAGAACTTTCTAAACTGGAGCCAGAACATGAAGAGTCTGTTGCTTTTTTTCTTTATTTTTCTGTCCTTTAACTTAGCCCCAGAGAGATGAATTCTGTGGGCTGTTCCTGCTGCATGTAATGCTGCTTCAGTTTCTCATCCAAAATCCTACTTCATTCATAAGTGCAGACAAATTTTCCTTGGTGCCCTGTGTTTTTTCATAGGTCTTGGCCTGTTTTCTTTATAAGAACAAAAAGTAAAAGCTGTATGACCATGTTAGGTAACTTCTATTTTTTAGAGGGTGTGCTAAAGATACTGAAAGATACCAGTGGTAACTCTATTAATTAATCTTTTATTTTGCAGTGCAGCCAAAACGAGATCATGTTCTTCATGTCACTTTTCCCAAAGAGTGGAAGACCAGTGACCTTTACCAGCTTTTTAGTGCCTTTGGTGAGTGATATAATCTATTCTTCCTTATGTCTTTTTTTTTTCCCCTTCTGTCAATGGATAGTACTGCAGGTTTTCTTTAGTTTTGAACTATGAATGCAGACTTAATATGGGTAATGAGAAATCAGCTTCAGTAATTTTTGAATTATACCTTGTGGGACTTTCTTTGCAGTGGTATATCTAAACTGTCTGTTCTGCTGAACTGCTCTCTAGAAATCTTTGTCACCTGGTGCTTCTTGAATGTTGTGGAACGTTTATCTTTATATTCATATCCTCTCCTGGTAAAGAGTTAAGAGATTGTATGGATGACCAAAAGGAAAGGTGACTGATGTGAAAGGTAGATCGTAGTTTGTAGCGTGGCAAAGAGATTCAGGGCAAACCTAAATCTTATCTTTATTGAAAGAATTAGTGTGAACCATAAGGATGTTTAATCACTGGTAAGAGTAGAAGTCCCTTGATATACTCAATGTTGTCACTTCCGTGCTTGCTCTGATTCACTGTGGTAGTAACTACTGTCATATAACTATAATAATGCTACAGTAATAACATTCATCTCTTCTTTACCTAGAATGTGATTCAGTAATCTGTTCAGGATCTCTGTTCCTTCTGACTTGATCTGCATTGCAACGTGATGCTACTACAATTCAGAATACAACTTAATATTCAAATTTGATAAGTCTAGAATATAAATTGCTGAGGTTCTTCTTCAGTTAGACTTGCAGGGGTAAGAACTCCATGTAAGAACAGTCTGGGTATTGTTTCTGCAAGCTTGTAAATGCGCAGCCATAAAACTTCATATATTTTAACAACCTCCTTTTCAGTGTTTATGTGAAACAGAAGCATGGAGCACTACCACCAGAGGTCATGCTAACACATCTGAAAATACTATTCAATTTTGGAATTGTCATTTAGCTGGTTTTTACAGATTCTGGAACTGTGTGTTTTCGGATATAAATTTACAAACTCATGGTATTTGAATAATACTTAATCCATGTTTTATTTTAGATTTTATTGTCATGGAAGCTCAAAACAGACTGCAGAGGATGCCTGTCAGAATTATAGGAACTTCCATGCTAATTCAGCTGTTGTTGGATGAAGAGAGGGGCAATGTGAGATGAAGTGATTGCCAAAAGCCCCAAAAATGTGGCAGCAACAGATGTGAATTATTACATTTTATAATGTTAATTGAATTAAAGTTTTTTTAAATTAAACTTTTATCTGGATTGTAGATAAATTGTCAAGTTAAATAATAACATTGATCTGTCTTTATAGAAAAATCATTTTGAATTTGTTTTAGCCTAGTACTTGACTTAGAGTTGTAATCTCCTGAGAAATCTCTGCGGAGGTTCTAATGAAAGCAGTGAGACAGCTGAAGGGGCTGCGGTGTCAAGCTTGGAACTGTTTTGCAGTTGCTGCTCTAGAAGGGTGCTCATGATTCTGAAGTCTTTCAGTACTGCATGCATACCAAGTAGACACCTGTTCCTGCCAGGTGTTTTTACAGTTTCATGAATGTGATTTCACTGTGCAAGTACTCGCAATACTATGCAGTCTCTTAAAACTTTTTAAAATACTGATGTGAAGGTATTAAAAATAGTATTTGCTGGAGTTCATTGCTTTTGCACACACCTTTCACAGCTACGTAAAGTTTTTCCAAATGAGTGGAGTCAAACCTAGGCATTCTAATTCGTGAGAGCACGAGAGACGTGTGAGGTGGAAGTGCACAATCATATATTCATGGAATCTTGCTCATCTTGGAGATGCATGAGTTACTTTTAAAATGTAATTGTGATCCTTCAGGTGTTTAAATCTTGTTCTGATAGTCCAGACTACTACAAACATGAGCTTTAAATGACTTCTAAATCCAACTCATTTATGGGTTCCACGCACTGTGATATTTGTTCCAGGCTCCCTTTCCTAAAAGAGAAAAAAATAAAAGAAAATAAAAGAAAAAAATAAGTGGAGCTTAAAAAATGTCCCTTTCAAATGTGGGCAATCTAGTTTTTCCTTAAACTTCTAGCTGAATGTTCTTCTGTAGCTTAGAGTCACATAGGCATTGGAGCTTCATGTACTGTGTCTTTGTAAATCTTAAATATTTAATTCAGATCCTGTATTTGTGTGTGTGTGTTTCTGGCCGTTCCTCCCCCTTCTCAGGCCTGTGTTTCCTTCAGCTGTTCTTGCTTTCTTTGCACTCTGTCTTCCTACCAGAAAGGTGGCAGCTCTGTTAACCCTTTTCAATTATTCACCAGGAAGATGTTTGTGATTAATATATGCTTCGACCCTTACTCACAGAAAAGATTCAGCTTTTTCTTTTGTCTGATGTCGGTGTATAGAAACTGTTTGCAATCCAAAGTTGGTGTCATTGTGGTCGTTTTTCTTCATTGTAATACAGTAGAAGAATGTACTAATAATTTCTTTTTTCTTGGGCTAACTGAAGGTAGCAAGTGATTAGGACACGTATGAAATGAAGTAAAACAGTTGCGACCTACAGCTTTAGGGTTTTGTGAGTTAGAGGTTGCATGCACATCTTTCAGTTTAAGTGCCTTTCACAGGTTGGTTGAAAGTCACACGAAGTTAAACTTTGTCAGTTTGCATCATTATTTAAAGTCTTATGAAGTCAGAAGGTTAAGTGGTGATGTGACATTACGTGTATCTCATGTTGTGTCCTAGTCTGTCTGAATAAAGTTGCACCAGTTTTCAGTATCTGACTTGTCCAGCCAGTCCTCTTCTAAGGACTGGAGATGTAAAAGCGTTTCAGACTACAGAGTAAGTCCTTGTGTCTGGGTGGGACATGCCTCCGTGTTTGTCCCTTCGTAAGCTCTTTCTGTGCCAGTGTTCCATTTGAAGCCATTCTAGTGGATAATGGAACGGCTGTTTGATGAACAGAGGAACTTAATTCCAGGCACTGTTCCTGTTGTGACAACTTCCAAATGAGGTGTGCAGCTTTTGTTGCATTTGACTTACTCCTATTTATGAAAATGAAGTTTTCATTGTGCATCCAGGAAATAGGGTATAATGTGACCGGATTTTGAGGATTTAGTGTTGCAATACTTAGAGATCTCTGGTTGTGTGAGCTATTTTTTTCCCCCTGTGCTATAGGAATTTTGTGTCTGTACTGGGAAAGGAGCAGTGAGTGGTGACTTGGGCCAGTCCTTTCTTTGTCTTCAGGAAATACTGCAGTTCTGAAGAATGGACTGGTTTTGAAACCCCAAGAGCTGTTCTTTCTTTTGGTACAGAACTGAAATTACCTAGAAAAATTGCGTTGATTTTTGTTGTAGAAATATATAGGGCACATGGAGTGAGGGCTGAAAAACTGCTGCTTATTACTTGACTTGTTAAAAGGTTCGAAGGAAAAAATACAAAAAAGCAGAATAATTCAGTAGGAGTCAGGAAGGCATTAGACAAGTCTTGCTATTTTCCTTTTGGTCCTTACTCAAGTGAGTCTGAGGGTATACAGGATGGACATGCAGCCCATGGTCACTGCTTTCTGAAGCAGTGCTGGGCTCATGTATAAATGGTGATGCATTATTCACCTTTACCATGGAATTTTGTTGCTAAAAAAAATAAAAACAAAATTCTCAGCTGAAGTTTCACTTAATTGACCATCCTCTTATCTGTCATCTGGCACAACAGATGAAATATGTGACGGAGCTTAAGATAAAAACAGTCTTTTCTTTTGCCTTTTCTAGGTAACATTCAGGTTTCATGGATTGATGATACGTCAGCGTTTGTATCATTGAGCCAGCCAGAACAAGTACAAATAGGTAAGTGTTTCCAAAATTACTTTGAATTAAGATGGGACTTCAGTTATTTAAAAATTCTCTAAGCCAGCAATGTCTGCAATTCTAGTGGCAAATCCTCTGAGTTGGTCTGGATGCTATAGGAGCAACTAGGTTTTCACAGCTTGTGTTGCAGCAAAGTGAGATCAAACTGGACTTTGATTTTCATGACCCTCTTGAGTACCTGAGCCTGTAGGTAGAGTATAACTACTTTCTTTACCTGATGCAGTATTTTTTTGAGGCTGTTCACTATTATTTTGCACAAAGCAGAGCTGTCAGGATTATAATCATCTGGCTTTGCCTCTAGATATTCTTAGTACAGATACAGGTTTGATGTGTTTACACTGCAGGTGACAACTGCAATGGAAAGCCTTGAGTTTTGTTGTAGAGCTCATGCAAAATAAGTAAGTCTCCTGACTCCGCTTGGACTGTTAATGTGTCTGCAGTTTATCAATAATATACAGTTTTTCCAGATGTTATTTTTTTTTTAACCGTCATTTGAACTTTTGAGCTTAACTTTGAAAAACATTCACGGAGGTAAGTTCCCCACCATCAGCTCAGTTGAAAGGCCATTGTATGCCAAGCATTCAGACACATTCACCACCAGTTTTTTAACCTCACTTTTTCACAGCAAATAGATGTGGTGGAAAGAGCTGAACGCCTGGGGAATATTTGAAGGAAATCTTTATGGCAGCAATATGTGTGCACATCTGCCTTTTTTTTTTTCCTCAGCAAACTGGGAGGCTTGCTCTGTGGTCTGTATGCTAGGGAATGAGTTATTTGTTTGAAAGCTCAGGTGATTACAGGTTTTCCTAGATTTTTATGAATCAGGTTAGTAAAATCTCATATACTGAAAGTATACTGCCTGCCCAGCTGATAAACTATAGCAGCTTCAGTTACTAAAGGAGCTGTGCAGTTTCTTTCCCTGTAAAATCATTTAAGCTTCTTTTTTTTGCTGTAATAAATACATCATAAGATCAATTCTATTTCCTGATTTAAAACTTTGTAATGAACTGCTTAGGCACTAAAAGTTGCTACTTGTGATTTAGTGGGCTGTGTTTAAGTAAAGAATCTAGGAAAAACTATTGGTGGCCTGTGTTTTTTAAGCTTGTTTATATAAATGTCTGTATCTTCTGGACTATGTAGAAAACCTTGGAGAACTGTCAAGCATGATACAAAGCAAGGTGCTGCTGCAGACATGTTTATGCTTACCTCTTAGGATTGCTTCTAGCTTTGAGCTGGTATTAATGTGTGTAGTTAACAAAACACACATATGACTAAAATTTTTATGGAAAATAAATAAAGGAGAATGTGAAGGGTGTGTGGAAGTTTCCCTGTGTAGAGTAGTTGGATTAGGCCTTGTATGTGTGTCTAAACACTGAAAATATCACACTTATTTTTGTATCCTTTAATTAGGAGACTGCAGGGGAAAAAAAAAGAACACAAACTATGAAAATAGGATCTGTTTTGTAATAACCTGGCTGGAGTATTAACTGATCCTCCCAAATACATTTTGAACTTGGTTCAGATCTGGAAGGTGTCCTTATTTTTCAGCTGTGGCAGCAGTTCAAGCACTGAATGTTTGGCTGCAGTAATGTAGGGTTATAAAACCAAACAGCAGATCACTGACAGGCTGATTTGCAGCCAACCCTCGATGCATGTGCTCAGGATAACTGGTTGACGGACCTGGCATGTTCCTTCTGAACGTGTCCCTTCTGCCTTTTCCTTTTTTTTTCACCCTTGTAGGTGTTAAAAGAGAATTTGAGACGTGTGATTTCTCCTGGTTACTAGTTTTGTGTAACTGTGTCTGAGGGTTGCATTGGAATTGCAGTGGTCTCATGTCCCAGGTTCTGTTTCTTGCCATTGCTGCTGCTTAATTAACACCGTGCCAATCAGCGTGCCGGGCTGCAGCGTGAGGAAATGCCAGGGCTGGCTCCTCGGGAGGGGTGTGGGTGGACAAGGAGGACAGAGAAAGGACAAAGAAAGATGGGGAAGGACTGTCTGGGGGCCGTGGCTGCCTGGCAGGCCTCCTGCTTGCTCACAAGGTACCCGTCCCTCCTCTCTCTGAAACCAAAACCCCTGCTCCTCCACGGAGCTAGCTGCCTTTTCTGCACTTGTCTTTCCTTTCCAGCTGGTTCTGAGGATGAGCAGGGTGGGAAGAAGGCTTAAGGAAATGGCTGCTTCCTCTTCTAAAGTAACAGGGCTGAGGTGGGATGGCAGGGGACAGTGCTGTGGGAAGGAAGCAGGCAGAGCCTTGGTGCAGCCTCACTCATTCCAGAGTGGGGACACTTGCTCTGAAAGCAGTCCTGAGAGCCCTGTGGCTGCCATGGCCAGCACTGACCTCTAGGGAGGCTGGCCTAAGCCAGCCGAGTTGATCTGCAAGATCTGTCTTTTACATTTCAGGTAGTAAATCATAATTATATTTGGTACTTATGCTTTGTATAACCTGTTCTGTGCTGTTTCTGTTGCTTCTGACTCTCCTGGCTTCAGATATTTTCTTTGGACTAAAAACTTGATTGTTTACACGTTGGGCGTATGCTAGATTTCTCATGTTAATATGCATAGAAATCAACTTTAAATATATAGGTAATAAAAACTATCTATTATTCCCAGCAGACCTTAAAATTAGGTTCCTGAGTTACATAGTTAGGGATGGTAACCATTAGGACACAGTCAAAAACCCATGATAACACATTGCTCCATATACTTTTCTATTTGATAAGAAACCTACTTTGAAGAGCTGCTTGTTAATTTATCTGACTTCTCATTGTAATCACTAGTGTGCATATGGCAAGGGGGAATGGAAATTCTGTTTTTTAATTGTTGAAGCGTTAACTCAAAGTAGCTCTGGATCTTTGCATATAATAAGCCTTGTTCCTCTTTCCTCTTGCTTTCCCACTGAAAAAAAACAAGTAGGGGAAAGGGCGGTATTTTTATGGGCAGTTTTGGATCTGCTGTTAGGTTTCCAACTGAATACAGCATGCTTAAAACACAAAAACCAGAAACCTCAGAAAAACAGAAAGCAAATCCCATAACCTTCTCATGTTGCTGTTTGTAATAATGTCCAAGAGTCCTCACTTAATTTGGTTGTTCACGTGACTCGCGTATTGGCAGCGTTCTGCTAGTCAGCAGAAGCAGCAAAGAATAAAATACATTTTATTCTTGTATAAAATGATACTGCTCTGCAAAGTTAGAATGTAAACTTGAGCATTAAGTGGGAGCTGCACCCTGAGAAATACTTGCTAAGCATTTTGTAGGCAGCAGGAGGCTGTGCTGCAGGCAGTGCTGCTGTGCTGGGAGGGGAGGAGGTGGCTGCTGGGTGCTGGCAGGCCCTGCTCGCTGTTGGTAATGGATGCTGAACCTGTGCTACTGTTGTGCTAAGGATCTGTGGGAGTGACTGGTCAGATTGCTGTAATTTGTCGTTTTTCGCACTGTGCTCTGTTGAAGGCTGAGTTGCTAGCACCTTGAAAACAAAATCTCTTCATTTTCTGTTGAGGCTTGCTGTGCAGGGCAGGTTATTGCTTAGAGCTTGCTAAATGGTTCATACTACTTTTGTTGGTCATACAGAAGGCAGAACTCACTGCTGTCACACCACACTTCATGTCTTCATTCTCAGTATTCCTGTCAGACACTGAATGCTTGATTTTTAAGTGTGTGATAAGCAGTATGAACCTCTTGTAGTTGATAAATACAAAAAAAAAAAAAAACCCTTCAGAACAAACTTGGTGCACAGCTTCTGACTTCCATCTCGCTAGGCAAGCTTGCTTTTGGATGTTATTCAAGCTTCATGTATTTATGCAGTTGGCTTATCTTCTGGAAAGGCTAGTATCGAAGTAATATTATTTCAATGCTTCTCGACTTAGAGGAATTGGATTCCATGCAGATACTCTGGAAATGGTAGGGAGGATAGGGGAGACTTAACCTTTCCTTAATTTTAAAGTTAAAATGGTATTTTATTTAATTGATATCTTGGTGCAACCTGAAATACTGCAGTTTGGGATTATTTGAAATACCTGTCAGATTTTGTTTGAGTTGCTGAGGAATTTGAACGAGGTTCGAAGGTTGAATAGTTTGAATTCTTTCAGTATTTAAACTGCAACCTATGAAAGTTAGAGTCCTTTATGACAATCTGCTCATGGGTGCATGGTGTGGACAGTTTCGGTAGCCTATACCATAATCTCTGTGCTCTTTGTTGAGGGAGATGTTTTTCTCCCAGTAGCTGGGATGCTAAATTACTTACCAGCATGTGCAGAGGGCAGATGAGGTGATGGTGCTGTTCTGATGCTTTGCTGGTGTGCACGCTTGCATGGAGATGCTTGAATCCATGCCACCATCATGGAGCCCATCCACAGAAGTGCGATGCATTCCCTTGGGGAGGGAATCATCAGGCACATTGTTAGAGAGTCAGAAACTTCTGAGCACGTGTGCTAATGGCTGAATGCTACATCTGGTGCTTGGACGCATGAGACCTCCCAACTGTGATACTGAGGCTTCTTACCACTGAAGAAAGGACTGAATAAATCATTGTGATGATCTCTGAGAGAGTGCATGGGGTTTACATTTCTGGAGTTGTGCTGATTAAGTAAATTCTTATCTTCATCATGGATTTTGAACTTTTCTAGGTGATTGTGAGATCCAAAACTGTGCTACGCTGTAAGGTTCCAAACAATTAGGCTTTTTCTTCTGAGTGCTGAAGTGTTTTCTATTAGTTATTAAAAAATAAACAGATAATAGTTTCCTGACCTCAGAGCAAACCCAGACTTTCCTTTCATGATTCCTCAGTGCAGAATTACCCCAGAGGTTCTTCCATGAGACCTCAGTACCTTGTTGTAGATAACTCTCAACTGTTTTACTTTTTTATAAGCAGTTTGCAGTGAGGCTTTTTTTCCTCTTTAACCTTCCTTGAGGACAAGGATCTTGAGGAGCAAGCTAATGAAGTGTCACTTTATTGGGGAAGGCTGTGCAAGTCTGCAGTACTTACTTTGGCATGGGCAAAAGGATTTGCAGCAGCACAGCTGCTATGGAAAATGGAAAGCAGGCGATCTGTGGCTGAATTAGCCTTTATTTTTTACTTCCTTCAGCCATGATTGGAATATATTTGTTTGACACTATGAGAAGTAGACTTATGTGCAATAATTCTGTGGAAAGTGAATGGAAGTATTTTCAGGATGAAGTTTTATTTTAATCAAAGCATTAGCAAGTGGATCGCTAAATACATCCAGCTCAACAAGATACCTGCCTTGCTAGAGTGCCTTGCTAAGCAAGGCTTGGAAGAGCCCTGCCTGTCTTGTGCAGGTGCCTCACCCCGCTATACTCATAGGGTCCTAGACCTGACAGTAGGAGTCTCAGATGGATTTGTTCTTGTATAATTCCTGTTTTTCAGTTATTTGGTAGAGTAAGTATTCTAGATAAGAATCGTTTAAAAAAGAAACAAAAAATGGGTGATCAGGTTTAGGCAAATTTTTTTTGTAAGTAGAGTTGAGAAAATGTCTACTGAGACTTTACAGCTGCAACCCATGCAGTGAAATACAGCCACGTGGTGTTGGTACCATCAGGTTTCTCACAGAAAAAATTATCTTCACTTCATGGTTTAAAAATAAGTAAATAAAAATTCTTCAGTTTGATATATTTTGGTAGAATTCACGAGACATTCAAGCAACGCTTTTCTTCCATTGGCACTGCAGAGTTAAGGTAACTGTGTTTGGTTTGGTAGTATAGACAGCCTTCATCAAAAGTGCATCAGAGAAAATGTTTTGAAAACTTCTGTAGGGAACTGCTTCCTAATTCAAGACCACGCAAGATTTAATTGTCTCTGTGGTTCCTCAGAATTCTCCACGCCTTCCTTTCAGTTGTGCATTGCATGGAGCAGGATTTTTTGGCATATACCTTTCATGTGCAGAATTTAGCATATAATATGCTAGTTATAGTCATCACTTAAATCTGTAGAACCAGTCATAAGTGTATACATATATATAAAGTGAATATGTATGTGGGATGTGAATACGCCCCTAAGAATATAGGTCTTATTTCAAGAAAGAAGAGCTGTTTGACCAGAAGTATTTACTCTCATACAGATTTTTAAAGATGACCTTTACACTGCTTCGTAAGGATTATCTCTTCCTTAAATGAAAGCAGGGTTTGTCAGGGAGTTAAATGGAAGAGCCATAACTCTGGCTCCTATCGTATAGCAAACCAATGTGAAATGGTTATTGTGTTTGAACAAATCACTATTTATCAGATGATCCATGGTAACTACGTGCTTGATTTTAGCAAGCGAAAACATGCTTGAGTTGAACTAAACAAGTGCTATGCATAGGAATGCTGGCTGGTGTGCAGTAACTCCAGAGAGCATTACTGAGTCATGATGCCTGCACTGTGACTTCATGGGCAACACATATTCTCCTCATTCTTACAAACAGATCCTGTAAGTTCACAGTTCAGACAAATGTAAGGGCCATGAGAGGAGGAATGTTTAACACAGCTTTAATTAGTGCAGTAGTCTCATGAGGTGACTAGTCGTAATTGCATCTTCTTGGGAATAGACATACAAGATACAGATGCCAAGTTTTACATGCATTTGAAAGACTCTGCAGCAGCATCTGTGTGTCATGACTTGTGCTATGGGTGATAGCTTTCCTTGCAGCATAGTCACTATGCACAACAGAAGACCAACTCAGAAAGAGGAAAAGAACAAGTCCACACTTCTGAATGGTGATGTGGGAGCATGCTACCTCATGTGTGGGTTACAGGTAGTGCAGACACTGTGTTTGAGAGGACAGCACTGCATCTAGAATGACAAGGTGGTGCACGCCTCTGAAATTTCTACAGAAATGTTGGAAGTACACAAATAAAATAAGGATTTCATCTCCACTTTACCATTAAAGTATTTTAAAGTGCCCCACTCACATACATGAAAAGGAATGTGGGATTTTTTGTTTAATATTTAAATGGGTTTGCTGGTTTGTAACAGTTCATTTCAGTGAGTTAGGCTAAAAACAGTAGAAGACAATGGTTGACAGCCAGTTTAATTTGCTGATTCATCTGTTCCAGTGATGGCTTTAGGCCAGAGCGTGGCTTGCAGATTAAAGGCAGATCTGTGAAGATGCTGGGACTGGAAGGAACATTGGTAAATTGTTGCTGAGTGAAGGCAGTGACAGTTTTTTCTTTCCAGGTGACTCTAATTTTGTGTTGACTCAAATCCTTCTACCTTGAACTGGCAGTACTTTTTTTCAGTCAAGTAGAGATGGAACATTAGAAACATATAAGGAGGCAGCAGCTGGATTCTAGTTAAGTGCTGCTTCCACTGATATCTTGTGCAACAAAAAATGCAGCTCAAATGAGCTTATGTTTCACAGCAGTCAGAGTTTTGGCAGAGCCTTTGCAAATGTCGTCTTTTCCTGGCGGACATGCAAAATAAACCTGCTGGGTTAAGTAATGGGACTACAAGGGAAAAAATCCAGGAAATCTTTTCTTGCCAACAAACAGTCTGGAAGAGGACTAGGACTGAAGAATTGATGGTTTCTAATTTAAAAGAAGTCTTAAGCAGAATTAACCCTTCTTGTGTGAAGTCTCTCTCAGAAGTATTTTGAATATGTAATTCAGAGATGCAGTGTGGGTTAGGAGAGTACAGCTGTTTGTTTGTTTGCTTTGTCACTAACAGTGGAACTAGCTAGAAGATGTTTATATGAATAGAGCAAATAGTTTGCTGTTCCATGCTTAAAAATAAGTTATCTCAGAAAAAGGCATGTTGCCATTTAAATGTTTTGTATATAACAACACTCATCTTTCCCATAGCTGTAAACACCAGCAGGTATGCTGAAAGTTACAGGATCCAGACATATGCAGAATATGTTGAGAAAAAACATGAAGAGAAGCGAGCAAAGAGAAAATGCACAGAAGATAGTTGGAAGGAGATGGAGAGAAAACGGTTGAAAACTCAAGGTTCTCCTTACCTTTCCCAGAGTCGATACTACTGTGTGAACAGGTGAGACCCTCTGTATTGCAGGCTGCTTATTTATATTCTCACCAAAAGCACAGCACTTTTGAGATATCTGTCATTTTTCTCTGTATGTATATATTTTTTAATTTGCATGTAAACCTGTAGTGGTACAGCACCTGCCACGAGGTCATAGACAAAGGAATAGAGGGGATTTGGTGATTAGGCAAACTTGAAATAATGGGATAGTGGGGGCAGGCCAGTGCACAGCTTCAGAGTTTGATGGAGCAGTCCCATTTCTTAAAAACAAAATAAAAGAATTACCTGCTTCATTTTTTTCACACCTCTACATGGCTTGTGTCATTTGGGAACTTGGGAAGCTCTCTTATGCTCCTGTAAAGGTGATTTTCATTTTTTGGATGGTTTTCCATGGTGATATTGCCAAGTGAAGGGTATAAATTACCATCTCAGGCAGTCCTGATGGAGTCATACTTGTGCTTCAGGAACAGGAAGGTAAATGATGGTGCTTGTATAGCAGGTCTGAATTTTATTTCCACTAGAGGAAGGATCTCTCCTCACTGCATGTTATGTGTACTTTGGGTATCTCACAGACTTAACCCACCACACTCACTGTCTATAGTTTGAACCATAGATAACTTTCTCTTTTAACAAATATTTTGGAAAACAGTAAAGCTGAAAGGCAGGTTTGTTTTTATCTTTCCAAGTAGTACAGGATGATCACAAACGTGTCACGTGGAAAGTTGTTAAAAAAATTTCAGTGAATTGTTTCCTTTTTTTGTGTGTGTCTCAATGAGTTGTCTGCCTGAACACTCTGCTGCCATCCCACCAGCAGCTGCCTCTGACATCACTGACCAACATCATAAAATAGGAGGCATTACTTTTGGAGCAAGCCCCTGTAGCTTTTAATTTTCTGACTGCTTTGTTTTCACAAGAGCTCTTTGCCCTCATCCTCCCCCCTTTCCTTTCCAAACACAGAGTTCTAATATTTGCAGTGTTCTCTGCAGCTTTTTGGCTTTCATCCGTTTGCTAAGGGTAGCTGTGTTGTGCTATGACTTGGATACAAGATTTATGAGAGGTTGTTCAGGAGGGCCTTCTGTGTGTGAACGTTTGGGGGATGAGCCAGCTGTGCATCAAACTAAATGCTGTTTGTGTTCCTAAAGTGGGAGAGCATGAAGCATAATCATGTTTGGTGTTTGTTTACTGCTTTTGGCCATCCCATAAAGAGTCTGTTCTCAAATGCAAAATGTTCAGATGAAAAAGGCCCTCCACTTCAAAGCCAAAACTGTATAGCTAAATCTTACGTTCCTTTGGCTGAACCTTATTGAAACCCTGTGCTTCTCTGTATTAGTGACTAACAGGAAAAAAATAAAACATTTAGAATTTTTGTTCAGTAACTCAGGAATAATAGAATTGAATATTGAATGAAAGAATAGGCATGTTGTGTAGTTATTAATAATTCTAGTTGAGTGAAAAGCTCTGTAGCATTACTTCAGTGTATGCTGAATGAAATAGAGATGTTTTCTGTGTGGTAGAAATACTGTTAAGGCTGCATGTCATTTTGAGAGAGATGTGGGATCCCTCAGTGTGACGATGAACGGCTTTAACTGAGCTGAGGGATCTCATCTGAATAGCAGCTAAGTCTGAGATAGCTGCTTCACAACCAATAAATGCCTTCATTTGCATAGCATCCTAGTAGATGACTTATGGAATCTTACAGTTGAGTCACGTCTTCCAGATAATACAGTGTCATGATTCATCAATTAATGCAGTTTATTTCACTAATTTCTTAAGCATTTAATAGATACGTAGTAACTAGTACCCGTGTCACAGAATCACCAAGGTTGGAAAAGACCTCCAAGATCATCCAGTCCATAGTTATTCTTAACTTGTTCATAAGAGTATTTTTTCTACATTTCAGTTTTACAGGTACCAGTATACTGGGAAAGAGAAGCATGAGTCCTATTCAGGAAGAAACTGGTTCTGATATTTTGGAAGAGGAAGAGGTTCCAGAATATGATCAGACAAATTCCTATGCAGAGTCCCCTCCAGACGTAAAGAAGAGGGCCAAAAGGTTCAAAAAGATCAAGAAAGAACAAGTTTCAGCAGGTAAAAGCAATGTTCTTGCTCATAATTTTCTGATCTGTTTGGAGCTGAAGTTCCATGGTTGTGGGTTTTTTGTTTGTTTTTGGATGTCTCAACTTTTCTGGACTTGTATGTGTGTAATGCACTGTCACTATTAAAACTTACTTTGCTGAAAGTTGTTTAAACTGAAACAAATGGCATCAAACTAAATGAAGCAGGGTGTTTGATTTCTTATGTGCTTACTTTCTTCTATAGAATAAAGCTCTTTTAAGTATTTTTAGCTATTGTTAATTTCTTTTTATTTTTTTCCTTCAGTGAGACTTTTTAGGCTCATTGAAACCTCAGATAACCTCAAACAACCTTATCACACAGACTGTCCTGATAGCACTGCACTGACATCCCTTGTTCACTGTTATTTGGGTGATAGTTCTGTAAGTTGAGGAACCAGTGCAGTTTCTCAATCTGGTCAGAATGTTATCTACCTTTATGACCAAGCCAGAATGTTCAGTCAGCTTGCCTGATGGTCCAGTGAAAGACCAATGATGGTCTTTCTTTATTCTCTCTGAGGTATTTTCTCTTTTTTCTTTTTTCTTTTCTTTTTTTCAGAACACAACATTCAATGCTTGAAAATCAATAGTGTTTCTAATACAAATTATAAATCTTTTCCTATCTTATAAAATCTGTTAGAATGTATAACTTAGAACATGCAGTGTTGTGTGTCATAATTAACCACTGTCTGTCATGCTTTCATTTGGAAGGCTTTTCACATAGGGCTGACTGAAGAATTTATTTTTGCAGACTTCCAACAGCAACATATTTTTCTGGGCAGAATGCTTGGAGTTGTGTGAGTGGCTGAATGCAGACAGGTGATCATGCTTCACCTGATGCTTCTGCTGTGTTTTGAGAGTCACTGCAGTCCGCAGAAAAGAAGGGAGGATGGGGGATGTCTTTTAAACAATCTGTTGGGTTCTATTTGTAAATACTGACTTGCAAATAATATATCTGGAGGAGAAAAATATGACTTTGTATGGTTTGAAGGAACCAAAAGATTCTTGATTTTACTTCTTTCAGTATTTGTATACTGAAGTCATTAATGTAGAGCTCTGTGATTCTGTCTTTTTAGGAAGCCTCACAAGTAATCCCACTGACATTTTTGAAGTCCCTGAAACGTGGTAGGAAATAACTGCCTTAACAAGTGGAATTGATTGAAGCAGTTGCAAGAACACACCTCCTGGAAGCCATAATTTATTGAACTAAAGTGGTGTTAATGAAGCAGTATGTGTCCTGAAAACCAGTTTAATTATTTTAAACTGTTTACTGAACAATCACTGTCAGTTTTACTTGTGTGTATATTAACTAGTATATGATTCTGTTGTTGATCACGTGAAATCCTTGCTGTCATTAACAATGTTAGATTTAAGAAGCAAGACTAAATGTATTTCAGTCATCCACTTTGGCATGCTGGCTATGAAATGTACAGAAAGACCTGGCAGTCTGAATTTGCCCTGGCTTTGAAGGAAGCCACCACAAATCTCCTAATCTTTAGGTATATTTTCAGGTAACATCAGTGTGCTGTCAGAACTCCTGATGCAGGTAGAACTGCAGTTTCACATATTGCTTTCTACCCGTTACTTTATGTGGAAATCATTTTTTAGTTTTTCCTTCTCTGCTTCCCCCCCAGTGCAGCCAGTCCTCATTCAGATACCAGCTTTAGATACCCTGTCTTTTCCAAAAATATCATTTATATGTTCCTCAGATATGAATTTCCTGGTGGGAGGTGGTTCTTCCTTTGTTTCACATTTGTTGCTGTTTCCACCTTTATGTCCCTCTCTAATTCTTCCCTTCTTCCCCATCTTGTGGGGTTTTTGTTAAAGATGTTTTTTGGTACCTGTGACAAACCTGCTAACTGTACCAGCCCTCTGTTTGTTTGAAAAGATCTGCATTGGTAGATTTCAGGAAGTGTTTGATATTTAACAATTTTGTATCTTGGAAATAAAAACAAAATATGTATTTCCATAAAAATGAAAATTAAAGACATTTTCTTAGGATGTGGTTTGCTTTTATGCATTTATATTATGTATATGGCTGCTGAAACCTATTTCTCGTGCTCTAGTTTTGCCCTTCATAATATAATTTGGTTTTAATTATTTTTAAATCTTCAGAATATTTTCAATGTAGGACTGGCAGACCCTTTGGCTCTATGGACTGACTGCTCCCAAGGTATTTGTGAAATATAATGAAGAAAAGCCGAGTCTGTTGTGAAAAGTTGGCTGTGCATTTCTTCTTGGAATCTACTTCGAGTGTTGGTGTGGTGAGAGGTGAGGGGCAGCACGGGGCAGAGGAGAGCAGCACGAGTGTGTCTGCACTGAGAGCTTGGGTGGAGGACTACATCACTTACACATCCAGAGCAGAAATGAAGAGAGGTAGAGAGCTAAAACTTGCAGTGACTCTGGAAACACATAAAGGTGTTGATACCTTTCTTTCCTCAAACCTTTGAGTTCTCATGGTGCTGATGATGCCTGGTGTCCCAGGTGTGCTCTGTGTGTCTTTAAGTCGTGATAAATGTGGCTCAGATAAACATGTCCTCTGTACTTGGGCTGCAGAGCTTACGTGAGAGCACTCCTGGTAGTCAGCAGTGCCTGTTTTCTGTCACCAGACTGCTGCCAGCTGAGCACGGGGGAGATTCATGCACAGTACACAGGTAAACAAAGCTGCAGTCGTTTGTCACTGCAGTGCTGCTGTGGCTTTGGGCTCCATCACCTGAAGATGGGCAGTTCCACCTCACCTGTGTGAAACTGCCTCACCACAGCTGGCTGAGCTGGTGGGCTCGGTTGGGATTATGGGCTAATTAAGATGTTCTTTTTGCTTTAATAGTCCTTTTAAAAATAAATAGCAGTGAATGTGATAGCAGATCGTGGGTGGGCCCAGCCCAAAATGAACTCATATGGAATGATCTATTTGTAAATGCAGAAAACATTTAATGAAACCAGAAGGTTACATTTCCCTATTGTTATATTCATTTCTTTAAAATGACTGTATGTTCTTGCAAGCACTTTCCTGGTTCATGAGTTGCCCTGTGTGATCTGATTGCTATTAGAAAGTAATTGAAAGTGGACATGTGGAGGTTGTGACTGTGACAAGTGTGTTCCATCCTAATTTATGATCTGCTTACAGCCCATCAAATGATTGACAGGGTAACTGTTTTTGAGTTGATTACTTTCAGCCTCAGGGTGGCAGTTCATTTTTAAGCCTTAAAGACACCATTCAGTATTACCCAAGTGAGAACCATTCTTTTTGTAAGGACTTTTCTCTCAGTAATGAGTTCATATGTATGTGCATATATAAATTTTAAACTTACAGCTCGAGTTATCTTCTTCAAATGTGATGTTATGCTTAGAATGTTCAAGGAAGACTCAACGTGTTTATGCATATAAACTATTTTCTAATTATTTTATAATTAGATGTCTTCATTTAGGGCTACTGCTCATTGTTCAAACATAAGTCTGCCCCAGCCACACCTGGCAGTGTGTGTGCCACTTGGAATGGTGCTGCTGTGGTTATTTGCCACATTTCTTACACGTGTCACTTCTCATTTTGCAAGCAATTGTTCAGTATTGTAATAGTGGCCCTCCATTTTGTTTGGGAGAGATTTACATTTCAACCTCCCCTTCTCATTTTATTACATACTGGATAATTTCAGTTATGGTATTCTTTACCAGTAGAAAGCTTTTCTGCAGTGGCATAGGACTGCAGATAACAGCAGTAATTCCCCTGGTGGTCTGACAGGGAGCTGTGTTCAATTGGTGCCTCGTTTCAGTGAGGGAATTCTCGAGTTTATGTGGAGTTCTCAAAGGCTGAAGAGTTTGCCTATCTCTAAATGTGTGTGATGACTGCTCCTGAGTGGATGTCTGATAGGGACAGGAGGAGTTAGGCCAAACCTTGGCGTGTCAGTGCTGAGGGAATGCAAACAGTCAGTGGTGGTTTTGGTCTGGTGGGGGCAGTGGCAGAAACCTGGGCAGAGGCAGCAGGATGCTGATCCTCACCTCGTGCTCGGAGCAAGGCAAGTGCTGCCAGAGGTTTTTTTTTTTTTTTTCTTTATTTTAAATAATGCTAAACTGGATTTGTATTTCAGATATTTATACTTGTTTTGTCTATGGGGAAGTGAATTGCATTAAAATTCACATTGCCTACCCCAGAAAAACAGAAAGGTGAAAGCAGTTGGTGAGATGTAAATACAGACGTGTTAGCAGATGAGAAAAAATCGCTGTGCTCCTTTTGGCTTTTGTGCAAAGTGCCAAAGCTGCAGTGACAAACTGACACAGTGCTGCCCTATTCCAGCCTTTTCTCCTGTGGAAAATAAATGGGCATGAATGATCCTAAGAGTGAATCCAGACTATGCCACTGAGCCCTCTGGGTGGGAGGATCCATCTCAGCGTGCTCTGACTGGCTTTTAGGTAACTGAAATGAGTACTGGAAACTGGAATGGAAAGAATGGCTAATATAAATAAGTTAAAGCGTCCATAATCACGGATATGCAGTATCTGCTTAATAATAAAACCAAAGCAGACACTTAAGAACCCTTATAAAATTCCAGGGATCCAAACAGAAGAATAACTGAAGAGCTTACGTAGTTGAGTTGAAGATACAGAGTTCTTTACTTAGATTTCATTAGAAGAAAGCAATGGCATAGTGGTAAACAATATTAAACACGTTCAAAAACAAAAACTCCTTTCTGTAATGTCTCTCACTTTCATCTTGCTGTTGCTAAGCTCACGTGAGTTAAACTAATATTTTCATTAGCTCAGGCTTGATTTTTGTGAAATTCAGAGAGCCCTGATGTGCTTTCTTCCTGACAGATGAAATTCTTCTGACTGTCACTTTTTATTTATACAGCCTTCTAGGGTGTATCTCAGAACACTGATTTATGAGGGGTTGGTCCTTCACAGAGAGAAGCTCAGCCACTCAAACCCACGTGGGTTTAATGTGCTTAGTAAACCTGAATGTAATAAAGTACTTAGCTGCAGGTTCTAGTGAACCTGGTGAGATTTATGGTGAGGTGGGGGAAGCCTTGCAGTAATTCCTCTATTTCCCAGCCTGACGCAGAGTGCTGCTCCAATTATTTCACTGCCACTTCCATTTATGGTTCTTCTTTTGGTTTTCCATAAGATCGTATCAGAGAGAACTTCAAGTTCTCCTGATAAATAAAAACAAGAATTTAAAGGTTGTGACACATCCCCAGGGTGGACCAGCCATAGTCCTTCACCTGACGGATGCTGTAGGCAGTTTCTACTGCTGCAAAGTCAGAAGAGAGTGCTTTTCTTGATTTGCATGTTTCATTAGTGTAATATAAATGTATTATTTTGTTTTGCTCTGTTTTATTTCCCTTTAATAGCCACCTAAAAGGAACAGGCACTGAAATGCTCAAAGGGAGGATGAATGATATACTGTAAGGAAAAAGGCTGTATGCCAAATTCCACACATTGGCACTGCCAACATTTATCCACAATGTTGGCAAAATGGAAAACACCTCTGAGCTGCTCTGTTATTTACAAGGCAGATAATTCCTTTCTTTTTCCTGGTAGGAGACAGCACTGCGTGATCTGACTGTCATCACTGTCAGTTTAACCACTGACTTTAATTGTGACACTGCACAACTCACTCTAGGCTGTCTGTCTCCACCTCCATCTGTGGTGAGGAAGTGATAGTTATGTATTCCTGATTATTACTCAGACACTAAGGCTTTATTACATATGAAAGTAATCGTTACTTACATGAACTTAGTTTGTATTTACTCATTTAAGATAAGTGCAGAAATACTTTCCAGGGTCATTCAGTATCTGCAACAGTTCTCTTCAAATGTTATACTTTGAAGTTTGCACAAAGGGAAAACACATCCAGTAATGACCTACTTTAGGACCTGTAAATAAAAAGTAGTTATATATATATGATTATACAGTTATATACTTAGGTTTAAATCTGTTCTGCCAACTAAGAGTACTGTAGCTGAGCCAGGTATCTCCAGGACAGGACTGGTGTGTCCTGTGAGTGCCTGGGTTTTAGAAACCACACAGCACAGAAATTGATAAAATGGATAATTTGTGCAGAGAGCAAGAGAGAGTTCTTTCAGTTCAGAGAAAAAAAAAAAGCCTCTGGGACTGGGAAAGAAAGGGAGCAAGGTCTGAAAATCTTAGGCATTCTCTGGAAATATCGCTCTTCACATTTTGTGTAAGCTGTCTGCATAGTGCAGTATTGGGCTCTGTACTACAAGGACAGCAAAGCAATTGTTACTCACACTTTATTTGATCCAAAGTAGTTACCTTGGCCCAACTGATCACACATTTTTTAATTACATTTAAAAGTTTTAAACCATTTCGTTATGATAAAAGGATATTTCTATCTTCCTCACTTTCTTCTGACTTTGTTTAGCTAGAATAATCCTTACCTTCCAGGGTAATAAACTTTTGGAAATAATATTCCTTTGCCATAATTACACTTCCAATATTTTGTCACTTTTTTGATTGCTTGTTTTCTGCTACAAATTGCCAAAAGAAATCAGTCAGCCTCCTAAGTCACAGCTCCCAAAGGATCTGTAGCTCGGGCAGCTTCCATCACTTCCTCGAGTCTTTTTTTTTTTTTTTTTNAGTTTTTTTTTTTTTTTTTTTTTGCCTTAAGCAAAGGAGAGAACCAATGCCACACACACAGCAAACTGTCAGAGCATTCCTCCTCTGTTATCTTTTGCTCAGCAATTTCCCATTTGGTGCTTTACTTTGGATGACAGATAGAAGCCAATGAGCAGGTGGAAATTGGGTCACAGGAATATTCCCAATGCCAAAACAAACAAGTTAATGGAAATTGTTGAGCAAGCTCCATTTTCTAAGGAACCCTGTTCTCCTCTGATTTTGGTGTCATTCTGCATTATGTATGTTTGAAACAATTGTAAATTAATCCTGAACTCACTTGGCTGCTGCCAGCTCCTGTCAAAGGCAAACATTTCCAATGATGTATGTTCATTGGAAGTAGGAAATATTTTATTTGAAATGTTACAGCTTTAGTTGTACATTTTCAAAATACTTGAATAAGTGTTCTTAATGTAAACATGAGCTGACAGTGAAAAACTGATCCATCAAAGGATGTTTACTAAGTTAATGCTTGCTTTGAATAGTATGGAATAAAATCAGGACTTTTTCCTAGTGACTGACAGACAGTTGAATGAGTAAATAGTATGGAGTCTATTTCACTCTTTTTTTCCTCCAACAAGAAATTACCACTTGGTAATCAGTCACAGGCCTGCAGAGATAAATGGAGACATGATTTTCATAGTGACTAAGATACCAACAACCCTGACAGCAGTTATTATCTATAACTAACTCGGAATAGAAACCTCATTCTTTCCCATGAGAGATCCCTGATTTCTACTCTCTGCATTGCTCAGTGTTGATCAACATGGTTGTTCTCATATCTCTATGACACAGCCTATACATGCACACAGCTTGTTGGCAAAGAGCACGGAAAGATCAGAACCATCCATGTTAACAGCCAAATAAATTAAAAATAACATTAAAAAAGTGTTGGTAGCTGTATCCGTAGCTTCCTGAAAAATTAAGGGCATTTTCCCTTTAGCTTCCATTTTACCCACCCAGGGCATACAGTTCCCCCCTCAGAAACATGAGCAGTACTTCTCTGAGCAGAGACATCACCTTCTGTATGCAACAACATAAGAAAAACTGATGCATTCGAGTCCACTCCATGGTTCTGATTTGTTTAAAGCAGTTTTCTTATAAGCAAGCACAGAACTGACAAGAGTTATGAATGTATGATCTTAAAGATGTACATAATGAACCTTTAACATAGGTTGTAAATGAGCCTGTATGTTATTTACCAGGCTTTATAGCATTTAAAATGATCAGTATATTCACTGGTGATTTTTTTGAGCATATGCAGGTCTTGGTCAGGCACCATTTCCCTGAACATTTTGCCCTCTAAGTTCATTGGTACATGTGATGGCATGACTGGCTCTGTGGAACAGAAGAGAGAAGGAATGTTAATTGCTTTTACTTTAGCAAGGCTCTTCATGTTTTCTCCCCCACTATCTTTGTCATTACATGGGGAATATACAGACTGACTGGCATGGTTAGGCAAGGCCCTCTGTTCTCCTAGGCTCAAAATGCAGAAATCAATGCTTCAAACTAGGTGCTCATGAGAGAAAGCATTTGTCAGTGATCAGTGTTCGGGCAGCTGATTTTGACCATCTACTGTGATCCTTTAAACAAAACAGCACAAGAACAGTAAAGCCACTTAGGCTGTGAAAACCAAATCACCACAGGCCACGATGAATGCCAATGCCATTTCTGCTAGATACTTAAGTGCTTAAAATACATTTGTTTAAAAAGAAACCATGAAACCCAGAAAATAAACTTTGACCAATTCTTTGTTTGTCAAATGATTTACATTAATAATACATTAACTATTAAAAAGGAGAGAACTTAGAGCAGAAAACTTCTGCATTCTTAGTACAAATGCAGTAAACTTATTTCTTTATGCATTTTTTTTTTTTTAATGAAGCCAGGGACCAGTGTTCTGTAGTCTCCTTCTTAAAAAGGAGAAACTGGCATTTCTTTTCTTTGAAATACTGAGAATAACCTAAAGGCCTGGAATGGAGATTTAGTGTTGGCAGGAAACTGGCCTTCCTGTTGAGCATGTGCTTTCTGTTATTTCTGGGAAAAAATCTACATATTTAACCAAGTTTTAACCCCTTCAGTTATAATTCCTAGTAGGATTGCTGCTTGCTAGTTGTTACTAGCAAAATCTTTGGGAATTCCATTGCTTAATTACCCTTCCAGCCACCCCCTGCCATGGCTGGATGCGTATCAGCTCCACAGAGTTTTGGGGTATGCTGTGTCCCCTTAATGTGATTAAATTTTAGGCCCTTTCAATGTAGGCCATTCAGTACAGCAAATTCAGCTCTCTCTCACTTTTTGAAGGTTATTCAACTTAACTCCCCTGGCTCAGGAAGTCTGTCCAATCTTACTTGCTTGGACTTGGGGATAGTAAGAAAGAAACAGAAGTAAAATAACATCTTGAAACTATTACAGCTGCTTCTAAAGTGTTTGACCACAGATATAGAGCCCAAGCAGGTGAATTACCTGGCAAGCTGGTTAGTTTACATATCTACCCTGTCTCTGTTGGCAGCTCCTGTCCCAGAACAAGGCTACAGATCCCACAGAACACTGTCCTCGTGGTCACAGCAGTTCACAGCTCTGGCTGTTAACATTTAACAAATGGACAGCACTACAATTTCACATGGTCAGCAGTGAACCATAGGTTCCCCCCCCCCCAGTTTTATTCTTGGGAAACAGCATAAATAACAATAAGCACAAACTGCAGACATGGCCAGTAGGGAAGGGGTACAGTGTGTAGAAGGTTGGGCTCTAAGGTAAGCAGTGCTTAAGGGCTGTAAAGAATTTGCAGATTTGCACCTTGCTGGGCTTGTTCCTAGCTGTACCAGCCCTCAAGGAGCAGAACGTGCACACAATGGCTATGTCAACTCCACATATTCCCATGGGACAAAATACCAGTACAGAAGTGTCATTACAGGAGAGGACTGCTTGTCCTGAAACTTTTCAGAGAAAACACTGCAGTTATTTGAGCACCAAAAAGCTAAAAATTAGATATAAAAACTCATTTTTCCAAGAAACTGGGCAGGAAAGGCAGGCTGTGCCATGAACCATCTCCTTATCAAATTCAGGTTTGCTATCTCAAATTACCATTCCAAACTCCAGATTGCTAAAGTCTATTTCAGCAATCCAAAATTTGATTTTAGCAATGCAGAGTTTGTCCCTTTCATTTCTGAAGCCAAATGAGAAGGAATTGTCGGTCATTTTTGAACATTTCCACTTAGCAAAACATCTGTCTTTTAGATAAATTTTTAGGCCTTTCAAAATTCCCTTTGTTTGGATACTTTGCTTTTAGGAAATATAATTTCTTTTAGGGAATCATGTTTTACATTCCCACTAATACAGTTGTATTGATTACAGTCATGCTTCCATGATCATACTGTAAAGGAGTAGAGAATAGTGACACCAACCAATTGAAAAACTATACAACTGAAATTGCACGAGGCCTGCAGATTATCTGCCAGCAGCTTAACATCGCCAGAGCATCTAAATAGGGAAATCGTAGCAGGAGACACAAAACTGCTTCTTACAGAAGAAGTGGTATTTATCACCTCATATTCCTGACAAGGCATCTCCCAGACATTACAAAGAACTAAAATGAGGGGGGAACAACAACATTGTTCAAAACAAAAGACTGGGATTTCCTTTTTAAAAAGTTGAAAAGTGTAATGATAATAAAATAGAAGACTTGAGGCAAACATGTTGAAATCATTCAGAAAAATAACTGCATGACATCATGTGAGAAAGTCAGAACCAAAGAAGGACAAGTTTTACAGGCCAAAAAGCTTCTATTCATTCCCAAAGAATTTCTTCTACTCGCACAAGAATTGAGAGAACGAAATAAAGCCATCATCCTTGGAACACTCACAGAGTACAAATATGCTGTCCCAGATAGGAAAGGTCAAAAAAGTGTTTACTTCCAGTAATACAAAGAAGTCCAAAGCCACTGTGAAGCACTGAATGCTGAAAAAGTGAAGATAAAAGAGCAATCTACTACTTGCTTATTAAAAAAATAATTTAGACACTTTTTTCCTATCTTGACCTCTCAGAGCAGCAGGGAGAGTTTTACATCTTTTGGAATTCAGCACAGGGACTCTCAGGCACTTGTGATTTTCAAGAAGACAAGCTGATTGTGCCCAATAGCTCACCGTGCTGCTGGGGGATCCTGGCTCCACCCTTCCAGTCAATTCAGGTATGTTATACTGCATGTACCTGAGCTCCCCCAGGTTGGCCCTGCCTTCCCACCAGGTGCTCCATCACAGCTTCAAGAAGCAACTTTGCATTTCAGCTACAGCGCTTCTACAGAATGTATTTCCTCTCTCTTACTGTGGGGTATTTGTGTACTTTACTGAATTCAGGTCATAAGGAGGAACACAGCAACAGTGCTGGTCAAATGAGCTTCAAACATCTCTGCTTTCCACTCCTGCTGTTCACCCCAGCCCTTATGCCTCTCCTGCTGTGCTGAGCTGGCATAGCTGTCCATGGGCCAGCAGGTACTGAGCTAGGGAACTCATCCACCTGAAAGAGAATACAACAAAAACTCCCAAACAAAACTTAAAATGCATAAGCAGAAGGCAGGAAGGACTGGGTGGAGATCTTGGGGAGTACCTAAGGCACACCACCCTCAGAGAGATTTAGAGAAGCATCATCCCAAGGAACCATCTGGTCACAAAGTACAGTTCCACAGCATTTACTCACTCAGTTTTCCCATTAATGTTTTATACTAAGAAAGGTCAGAATAAGTTACAAGAAAGCGGTTGATTTGGTAATCAAATAAAAATATGGATAATTATTTGCTATTTAGTCTATAGCAAGTGAAACTACTCAATAGTTAGAATCTGAATAGTTGCATTTGAATCTAAACTGACAGCTTGAGAAATAACAGGTGATCAGGAATGAACCAGTACCAACAGAGGGCTGCTCACTCCCTGCTAAACAAACTGTCAAGGAACCAAAGCTTGGCTCAGAAGTATGAGATTTAATCAGTTGGTGTCAGGAAGCAGGAAGAGAAGCAATGATCAAAAATTTGCCACCTGGACACATTCACATTCATTGATAGCAGTCACTTCTACACCAGCAATAGTGAGCAGGAAAGTATCAAGCCAGGAAAGCAAGAATGGACTGGCCCAGCTTCCAAATCCATTCTGGACATGGGTTAGTAAAGAGTTTTCCCTCTGGTGAATGACTTCAATCTGATATTCGTCAGCTAAACGAGCCTAAACAGAAGAGAACCAAAGCAACTCACCACCTCCACATGAAGAGCATAGGTGCCAGGTATGTTCAGATCCTCACTCCAGAGTGACTGCCAGCAGTAAACCTACACATTCTGCTGCTGCTGTATGTGGGAAAGAATCCAAGAGGAACAGAAATACTCTTCTGGAGCATTTAACTCCAAAGGCTTTTTAATGTGAGAAGACTAAAAGATATTTTTATGAAGAATTGAATGATGTTCCCTCACACTTCCAGCTCATGCAGTTTAATTAACTGATTCACAGACAACACAGTGTTCCATGTAACTTTAGATACTGGCATGTAAATTTGGGGTGTAGTCATCTCAAAGTCTCATACTATCATCAGAACGTTTCGCTCAGATGAAGTAACTTTTCAGAATCCAGCCTACAAACAGCCTGGGCTCTCCTTCTGCCTTAGAGTCACTTGATGGCTGAAGGCCACGCTCTCTGCTGTAGCTATTGTCAGTTACAGAACACTTCTGGTACAAAGAGTTTCTCCTCTTAACCCCAAAAGAAATGCAACAGCTTTAATTCCCCTCGAAGGTACTGCAGTGAATCTGAAGTTCCCAATGCAAACAAGACTGTAGTACCACAGAGATCACTACAGAAAAGGGAAGGCATCCTTGGGAAGATGGTCAGCATTGATTCAGTGAGCTCTGAATCTAAGGATGAGCTGCACGGAGCTTACAGCAGTTTTTACAGTGATGTCTTTCCTTTGAGAGGTTTGATAGGAAGGTATTTAGGATGAAAACAAAACAAGTAAGGGAGCTATCAAAAGTAAAATGGAAACTTAAGTAAGGGTCATCCATTGGGATTCCAAATTTCCTTTGCTGAATATTAGTAACTGTCATGGAAACAAGGGCCCTCTTGTACTTTTATGAGATGATCCAGACCTTTCATGGTATAATAAGGACTATAATGACAAATATTTAAAAACCTAGCAAGAAAATATTACAAAACAGTAATTTCTTTTCTCAAAAAAGAAAAAAAAAACAACAGTCAGCAAGAGTACGAATCTGACATTATAGGGACCAATGAATAACACAGAATGACATAGTAAGTCAACAACAGATAGTATATTTTAGAGGGATTATCCAGACAGTAAAAAGACATTAAATAATAAGAACACTCACCTGTCTCCAAAGACTGACGCTCACAAAGGAAACTCCACAAGGAAGGGAACTCCAACAAGAGACCCTTCTCCAGTGGTGGTCAGCCCTTAAATGGGGTCTGGGAGAGGTGGGGTCAGACTCCGCCCCTTCTGGTCACACAGGTGCATTGCCTTCACCTGTGCCCCTGCAGCTGACTCAGTGCTCAGCTCAGGTGATCAATCATCGGCTCAGGCCATGATTCAACAGTTCCCATACAGGGTATTAAAAACCAGCCATTAAGACTTTTTGCCCTGAAAATTAGTATTTTCAGAGATGCACATTACAGTCCCGTGCCTCCTGCTAACCATCTGCAGGCAACAAGGTTCTTCTTTTCAACTGTGAATTTATTTTTCTTTAAAGAACGCGTGTACATGAGTTAACCAGCTTGCCCCTACCCCTGCCTTTTTGAGCAGCACCATCTTTCTAGTAGTGCTCCATAGGAGCAATGCTCCCTCCCTGTTCACAGAAGATGTCACCATTCAGACAGAGTTGTTGCAGAACATCTTTGTTGGTTTAATGACAGGATCAGTGAACACAGCAGTGTTTTCTTGGCAACAGGTAGAAAAGCTGGCAGCTAATCCGTTTCTCTGGAACAGTTTATTGGCATTACATCTCTGCATTAGAAACTTGGATTTCGCTTCTTATTTTGTTTTTCTGTTCCCCTGGTTCATTTCCTCTATCATTTTTTTCCTAATGATACACAAAAAGAACATGCTGCGTTCTTTGTCCTGAAGAAGGAATTAACTCTGTTGCTTTCTGAATTGGTAAGGAGGTGGATTTGGTAAGAACTCTAGTTGTAGGTATATGCTATCCAAGAAGGAAAAAGGTAGCTAAATGAAAATCAGCAGCAGCATAGAGAGGAAACAGTTTCTAGAGATGTGTTAAATGTTAAGCTTCCATCATCACCGCTGCTGAACTCATACAGTATGTTCTGTGCATAAGCACTTTGCCATAGGATTTAATTTTGCCCTACTGCTGAAGTGAAATACTGAAATTCACATTTTGTAGTCTGCAAATCAGAATGAAGGGCAATGGTTATTAAGTTAATGCATTCTGCTGAGTCTTGTGAACACAGAATGTCAGCATTTGCTTGCTTTTATCTTAATATGAATTGTTAAGTAGGCATTTTTTACATCCATATCCTTCCTTAAGAACAAGGCAAAAATAGAGTCACTGAGGAAAGGCACAACACGAGTTAGCAGCTGGCAGCATGGCGACTGGGAATGTTAAACTCTTAAGGATTGTCACACAATAGCTCAAAAATTTAGTTTAAAGTTTGCATGACTGTACAATGCATTTACTAGTCTTTATAATGGCTTCCACCAAATCTTGAAATAATACAAGAAAGGATTTTTTTGTCTGTTGGTTTTTGTTGTATCTTTTCCCCCAGAAGTTTACTTCAGCTTTGTCCAGATTGAGTAACCCTACCTCAGTGCAAAATGGCACTCAGATGAGGCTACAAACTTAAATGAATGTCCTCCTGCAGGATCAGATGCTATCAAGAATGCATTCTTTTGGGGAAAGTGCTGCCACGGTCTCTAACATTTTTTTAAAACTGCAACAACAACAACAAAAATCCAGGCAAATTATCCTAGTAATGAGTAGTAATGAGTTTAAGACAAACATCAAATTGTTTTCTGCCTTTGTTTACACCCTCTTGACTGCTTGGAATGCAGATGATTTCAGGAGTTAGCTATTGCTACAAATATTTTAAATTTGTTGTGCATATGATAATTGAAAAAATATGTTTTCCTGCAAACAAATGCCAACTCTGAATTACAGTTGTAGAAATTAATGTACATGAAAAAACCCTGCCAATCCAGTGAAGTAAATCCCATGCATATTTCTATAGCTGAGCAAACCATCTATAGACTGTGGTGGTTATGTTAGGTAGTTGGAAGAGCACAAGTTTTCTGCTATGACTGCTAAGCTTCCACTTAATAACCAAGAGGTCAATAGCAGTGTGAGTCCTCTGGTCCTCTGGTTCTTGAACTGAGAAGCAGATGAGCACAGACAGGTGAACTGCATTGGTTTCCCTCTCCAGCACAGTCACTGACCTGCTGTTCAAATGAATAAATCACACTAGGTTTTTTCCCAAGCTTGCATCACAATCTTGGATCAATTTCTTAATTATGACCTTAAATTAATTATTTCTATTTTTTTCCTTAACAAATTCTAATGGACATTTTTCTTGAGCAAAATTCATACTCAAGTGTCTGAACCACAGTTAAATCACAGTGGACACTGTGTGTTTTAGATGTAGTTTGCTTTTAGAATACCTATACTTGACAGACTAAAAAATGCTTAAATTTATAAACTGTTGGACCCATTGACCTAATCAATTACTATTACAAGTATATGCTACTTGTTTTTATGTCGTGCACTCATGGCTTGAAGGGTTTTGTAGAAAGCTGATGAAAGTAATGGAATCATAGCCCAAAAACCTTGGGAGTACAGCAACTGCCATTAAATAAACACACTGAAATATGACTTTGCTTTTTAAAATCCTGTCTGTACTGTATTAAAACATTAATAAGCTTCCAGGCCATAACACAACATGAGCAGAAATACTGCATACTCTAACCAACAAATATGGACAGTGATCAACAATATCTGGGGAGTCCGTATGAGATTCACTACATTTTAGGCTAATAGCTAGCACACCACATCAGTTAAGGAGAACAGTATGGATGTAAACAGCTGCTGGAAGCAAGAGCTCTGACAGTGATTAGGCAAAATAAAGAGGGAGAAGGTTTGGAAGACATGAAGTGTGAGTAAAAGTGAAAGCAGTGCCTAACTTCTGCACTAAGTCTGACAACTCTTTGTATTTTTAAACTTGTACATTTCTCAATAAAGTATATAAATTTGATTTAAAATAATGATTATACTTCTCAGAAACATAGCATTCAGTGGATTTAGTTCTTTTTTGAGAGTTTATTTTTGAGCTCTCAGAAAAGCATCCTGTATTTAATTTGGACACTTCCAGCATTAGTCTTCCCAGAGTTGTCAGCATTGGAAATAATATTACAAATCTCTCTTGGTTCTGCTCTTTTCATCTTGCTTCTTCTCTGCTTCTCAGCTGCATTCGTACACTGCAATTTACAGAATGATAAATTCAGGAGTAAGCACTGGCCATTTTGTTTCCCTTCTGAACTCCTTTCAGGGCTTTCTGCTTTTATTTTTAGGCTTAGTTGCTGCTTTTATTAAAGTATCTGTTGGCTTCAGAAAAGTTTCCAAGTGATTTGGACTGTGACTTGGTTGTGTCCTGCTGCTCTTGCATATACAGCAGGCCATACGTACACATGGTCTAACTGCTCCAAAAAGGACCAGCCTCCTTTTTTTTCTTTTTTCCAAATACTCAGTGTACTTCCATTGTTTCAAATGGTGTCACACTTCAAATACTGTTCCAATGGTTTACTCCATCTTTATGTAGAAGTGCTCTTCCCAGTGAAAGTTACAAAAATCTCACTGGTAGCCAAAATGAAAAGGTTCGAGTTTGGTTTGAGTTATCAGATGCAGTGCTTGAATGTGGTGCAGGAATATAATGTCCTGAACTGCCCAGGACCTCCACGGACCCGGAGTTATGTGCTCACTGCAGTGCAGTCCTATCTTGGCAACTGTCTGTGTTCTGCATCTGGAATGAATATTCTGTTTCCACCAATAAGTTTTTGGGGGGTGTCTTCATTTTATTTGTTCCTTCACATAACTCTTATTGGGTTACATGACATTTACAGTGATGTCTCAATGGTGCATGGTTTTTTTTTCTGCAGGGGTTGTAAATCGTCTGCAGAGTACATGTTTGGCTTCCTCTGAAATTTCTGATACTAAATGTGAGAAAAATGCTTTTTCTTAACTGGAGCCATGTGGACACAGTTTATTTTTGAGCCAACTATTGCAGAAAGTATCTGTTTCTCACATTTCACACAAATATTTGTGTCTGATTTACCTTTTTCATCATATTTTTCATATTACTTCTTTTAACTGAGTTAATTACAGCTGTTTACAGTACACACCACCTAAGAGTGAGAAACAGAGGAAATGAGAAAAATAAGAATAAATAGTTTAATTCTTAATCAGCTACTGCTTTTGATACTTAAACATGGCGATTGTTAATGCGGAAAGCTCTGGAAGCCTTAGTAAGCTGGCTTGATCATCTGAAGAATGCCAGTACTTCTTAGGGAAAGTTCATGATTCATACTCAAGGATTAAGCCAAGAGAATCTTGTGACCTAAGCAGCCTGGCTCTCCAGTGGTAAAAATGGGATTTTCTTATCTTCACAAAAATAATAATTGAGACAGAGAGCAGGGATGGAAACAGACGGTGCACATTTGATTTAAGAGCTACCAATGCTCCGACAGCATAAGGGGAATTGCTGTTTTGGCAAATTGTGTGTTGTGATAGAAAAACAAAACTACAGTATATGAAGTATTCCTTGGAGGTGAATCACAGCATGTCTGAGAAGCAGCAAAAACATGAACTGTAGGAAGGAACGATAGGTCTTTTGTCTTCAGTGTCTTGAGGGATCCGTAGGAAATGTTCAGCCATTCCCCTGGTAATTCAGGAAATCGCTCCTCCCTGGGTATTAATCGCTTAAAAATAATCACATTAACTTGTCTTACATTATGGTAGGTTACCAGTACAAGAAGACTGGGTGCGAGATTTGGAGTGATGACATGAAATCTAATCCTATTTCTGACAATAAACATTTACTTGACAGTCAGTCAGCTTCAATATTATAGTTTCTCCATTTCTGCAACTGCGATAATTTAGCTTTTATTTGTTTAGAATCTTGCAAAAATGACCTTTGAAATGTGAACAGTGAAGTATACAATACACGGGAGCACTGCAGACTGACTCCCTGACCAAGAAAGTCGCATGAGCGCGTGTCCTTTGGTAGGGCTCACTGATAGAAACAACCTTGGTTATTTTTAGATCCTCGTTCAGGTGCCCTGCCACATCTGCCATCTTCCTGTTCTTATTTTGCAGTTTTAACTACTTATATTTCATAGATGATAAGGAAACAGAAGACACAAAAACTCTAGCTATCATTACTTTTGAGAAAAGCAAAACATGATTGGTGCAGTATAACTCCAGTCTTGTTTTGCCTTCGTTTCCTTTGAAGAGAGGATTGATATTAGTGAGCAAAACTGGAATCATTGCGTAAATCTGATGATCCTGATGGTTTCTTTAATAACTATTCAACCGAATTCCTTAGCATTTCCTTAGCATTCACAGTGCAGAAATATCTGATGGGTATGGAGAGTATTTCCAGTAGCTGTTGTGGAACTGCATAGGCAGGTAACAGCAACCTCCTCTGTGGGCAGTGCTTCGCATTGCCTTGTGCTGTGCAAATCAATGAGGGGATGCTGCTGCAAGGGCCGTGTGCAGGCACAGCAGTCATTTGGATAACACCAACTGCTCTGCTGAGGAAACTGTACATTTAAAGCTTCTTAATCAGTAGGGAGAAATCACCGTCATTATGCTTCTGTGCTCAGTTGCAACATCTCAAATTCATGTTTATTCTTACATGCCTTTGCAACCCTGTTGAGTTGCAGTGGGAATAAAACAAATTATACAACGAAAAAGTATAAACCATTGCAGTGCATAAAGCAATTTCTATCACTGCTGCTAGAAACTGCTCAAATAACAGCAGTTTTTAATCTTCTGTAAAACATAACAGTGCTTTTAAAAATTGATGTTTGGAGGAAAAGTAGACAAATTGCATTAAGAAAGTCAATTTCCATACAATACTTTAAACAGTTTCAGAAATTACAGTCTAAATCTTCCCAAATTTTTCTTCAGTCTCAGCAGTGCACCGTGCCTTGCTAAGAAGGGGAAGCAGAACTTTAGAGATAATCCCAGACACTCTTTTTACCCTCTGGTGAAAAAAGGACAGGATGCTGTCAGGACAGCTGTAGTTTTCTGCAACACGAAGCTGAAGTTATGAGATTGTTTTGTAATTAAGCAGGAGCAGGGTACAGCAGTCTGTGGTGTAGGGTGTGCAAAGGAGGAAGATCCACTGAGGACAGCAGATAAATGGTCCACAGCACTGAACGCTCTGGTTTCTAATAACAGAAAATGTCTTTTTCACCAGATCAATTCGGGCTTGGACCAATTATTTTTTGTTTTTCAGTTGCACAAAACTTTTCCTCGCATTTCCATCTTGTCCTAGTAAACTAACCAACCCTGGGTCCAACTCTTGATACTGCTTATCAACTTGTCACGCATGGCAGTGTTTGCAACAAGAAAATGTTTATCTCTTTGCTGCACTCAAAGCAAGCAGCAGGACGGGATGCTCGTGTGCAGTGTCCTGCAGCCTAACGGGGCTCCGGTCCGTGCTGCTCTGTTTCATTCTGTGCCTTTTTTTATGTGAATAAGCACAACTTTTTCTAAACTCTAATGCTGAAGATTGCTAGTGAATAGCTACAGCATGAAGTAAAAAAAGAAAGAAAATATTCCAAAAGACAGCACAAGACATTCAAATTGTTCTTTCCAGTTTTTCTAACACCTGAATACTGAACACATGCAGCAGGATTCTGCAGTGACGGAACAGAAGCAAAGTCCCAATCCCATGCTGAGTTTAGATGTGCTAGTGTGAAAAACAGGAGCGTTGTTCAGTGTTCTGTAGGTGAAACAGGAAAGTACTCCTTCCTCTTTGCTGTGATATTGATAAAAAGAGGTGAGAATACATCCCTGGGATACGTGTAAATGTTAATGCTATCCCTGCAGGTCACTGCTGACAAAACATCAATGTAACCAGACCCATCAGACAGCAGTGACTCCGGGCTGCTGCCCTGCAGCCCCCACCATGCTCACAGAGCTCACAGCAGTGCTGAGGCACTGCACAGCCCCAGCGAGGGCATGCATTCATTCCCTGCTGCACTGTGTGAGCATCTGTGCTCCAGGACACAGTGCACCGAGTGTCCTGCCCTTGGAGAAAGTCAGGAGGCCTGAATCTGCTAATTGGTGTAACCTTCCCACGCATGCACACCATAGTGGGATGTTAGCACAGGTATGTTATCAGGAAATTGCAGCCAGGGTTCCTTTCTGGCAGGAGCGCCTGGGAACTGCTGCCTTGGGCTTCTGTGGGTTTTTTTTTACTTCTTGGAAGCTTCTGTTTATTAACGGAATAATCAGCAAGAGAGGAGATAGGAATAAAGCTGGCATGGGAAGATAGTACAGTTAAGGCCAGGATGGACCTGCCCTGAGCCACTACCCCACATGGCAGCAATCCTGCAGGAGCTCGTGGCTGCAGCTCCTCTACGCCCAGCCAAGTGTGTGCAGTGCCCAGTGCACCATGCCCAGTCCCACCCAAGGCCATGGGCACCTCCCTGGGATGCACCAGGGCCCACAGCCATAACCCACAGCCATAACCCACAGCCACAACCCACCACCTCTTGAATTTCAAACATGCTCTGACTGGAACTGAAACTCAACAGTTGTAATTTCAAATACATTACAAGAAGGAATTTATTTTCCTTTTTGGTTTTAGATATACCTGGAGTTTTACAAGAATATGTAAATATGTTGTAAAATTCTGGTACGTATTAGAACAAACTTTGTGAGATAACTATGTACATATGGGTCTAGCTTATATCACGGTCTAAGTTTTACTCAAACTACAATCTGAAAACCTTCTGGATGCACACAGTTCTCCTGACTGCCAGCTCCAGCCACAGGATAATTTCTTTATGGATTAGCTCAAAACTCCAGTAATGATATCTCAGATTCCCTGGCTTTTTACATGCGTATCTTAATGCTGCTTCTGATACATTAATTCTTACATGCCTTTGCAACCTGCCACAGTCTAGTTAGGTATTTATGCTGTGCTCAGCACTGAGGAATCCAAAAGCCTCAGACAGCAGTCAAGGCTTTCTCTTTCAAAGGAATATATATAATCTGTTGTTGGAAAAGGCAATTTTGAAGAGGTGGGTTTTTACTGTTTGTTTTTAATTTAAAAAAAGTCCAACGACAAATCATTGTGCTTAAGGACTGTAGCACATTATTTATCAGTTAGTACCACCTGTCAGGTCCAACTATTGATGAAGTTACTCATCTCCAGCTATTTCAGCTTCTGTTTAATTGCTCAAGTGTAAAATAGGTCATATCATCTTGATGAAAGTGTGACTATGAAACGTGTGATTTCTTTTAATGACCTTTATTAATGTTCAGTGATTCCTTACATTTCTGCACTGAATATGCACTGACAACTTCCAGCTCTAATTAAGACTATGTCAGCACTTTTCTTCATGATGTACATTTGCACTTGTTTATACCACAACCATAAAAACCTACTTCAGTCACAGTCTTGGCACTGATGGTTTAAATCTGGAACTGAAAATGTTTGCACACATTTAAAATTTAAGGAAGATGAAAACAAACCCATCTACACTCAGCTAACCAGCTGCTGGTGGCAAAAAAGCCAGCCACATCAGAAACAGTTTAATGGGATGGAGAAATGTGGCAGTGCTCACTTACTGATGGAGCTGATGTCTGGTTGCATTTCGGCTCCCACAGTTCAGCACTGCAGGAAGCTCACTCAGCTGCCGCGACTGCGTCCCAGCCACATCCCCACGTTAGAAATGTGGTGGGATCTTCCTGTAGGCTTCCTTACAGCAGCTGTGCAGTGATTTCTCTCTTACAGCTGCCTTACTGCTCTTTTTGTTTTCCCACATCATCTTCTACCACGGTGTAAAAGTACATGACATACCTGAGCAATTCTGAGCAGCTCTCTTGTGACGCAGGTGCAGCAGTGCTTCCTGCACTACAGCTCTGTGTGATCAGGATGAGGCCGTGTGCCCTCGGGTGCTGGGCAGCCCCTCCACACCCACTGAAGCAGAACTGACAGAGTGCAGTAAGAAGCTGGGTCCAGTGCTGTACAGTGCTGTAATAACTGGTACACGTAACTGTTTGCAACCTGAGATAACACGGTCAGACCCACTCCAGAAATAAGAGGATTGTTCTACTTTATAAAGGTTGTCCGTTTAAGAACTGTATGTCTTTTCCTGCTGATTTTGTTTACCTGATTTGAGACTGCTGGTAGTCAAAAAAACAATATATCTAATAAAGCTGAGAATTCTGGTAGCGCTCTTCCGTTCTGTGAATGAATGGAAGTATTCCCCCATTACTCATTTCTTGGCACATAACAAACATTTAATATCTTTTCCACTGTGGAAGTGCTGTTTGAAAGCTACCACCTACTTGCTACTGTCCTAACATTCAGATCAATGAATGTTAGAATCCGTTGTTCCGTGGTAACAGCACCTGGTCCTGTAACTGAAAGGGACCACATTCCCAAACAGTCCAAGGGAATGTTCACTTTGCTCATACTTAAAAAACCATCCACGCAGTGGAACAACCACTTATGAAGTATTTTGTACTGCAACCTCTCCACAGCCTGCTCACAGTGCTGCTGTTTCAGTGGGCACTCTGCAAATGAGTTTTGCAGTTTATGTGAACATGAGAATATAACATAGGGCAAATGCAAAATCAGATCAGCTTTCATGCTCAAAACTATCACACTGCTCTTTATATAGTACTGTCACAAGCACAGTCCCCCAGAAGACCCTTAAAAAGTAATTAGAATTCCAGTCTCTTCCCATTAACAGTGTCTTTTATATAAAGGTGATAAAAATTATAGCTCTAGGAGTAATCCCTCTTCAGATCTTTAATGCCACAGGACATGACAGAATCTGTTCAGCCCCACACGTTTTAACACATTAGCTGCAGAGTCTTTTGAAGCATTACTTGGAAATTAAAAGTTTGCTCAACAAATCCCTTTTCTCATAGCATTAATAATTCAGTTATCTAATAATTCATATGTGAGTTTGGTCCTTTCCAGGGCTGTGTCAGGCTCGAGCCAGCTCCTTTCATTCACATCAGAAGATACCAGGAATCACTTTGTGACCAACAGGCCAAACAAACACTGAGGCAGTGACAGGGACATTTAGAATTAATACAGTGTCTAGCTTTACTGCTGCTTTCTGCCCAGACACACTTCTGAAATGCTTTTCCATGTTGGAATGCATACATAGCAATGTTTTGACCTGTGAACACAGTACTGTGCAACACAGCTTGTTTAGTCCTTCAGGGCAGTGGTTTTCTTCTTACTGCAGCACCCACCTGAGCACTGAGGGTTTGGGGTTCTGGTCATAACAGCTAGCTCCCCTTGTGACCCAGGGATATGACTTAATGCATAAGATTTTCCTGCTGGAAAAACGAGAAACTCTTCTTCGGGAAAACAAAGAGTATGTTCATACAAACAGTATGAAACAGGGGAGCAGTGTGTGCATTTATAGGTTACCAAGTATTCTGAAGGCTGTTTGAAGATACTTGGCACTGACAAAAGGACAGAGTGATGTAGTACATTTGTTATTGCTTTTAAGCTAGTTAGTGAAGTCAAGAGTACATTTTATACAACCCAGCCCTACACGCAGCCACTGCAATAAATGCTACCAGCACTGCACATGTTAAATGAGAGTACACTGTGCTGCGATGCCCACACCACAAGGAACAGTATTTACATTTATGTATTCTGCCTTTCCCATCAAGAAAACTGTTGCAAACTGCAGAACTTGGGTACTCTGCTGCCTACCAGGAATAAACTGTGCCTGGGGAGGAGCGCGGGCTCAGCATTCCCAGCAGGGCCCCAGCAGCCCTTCCTCCTGAGTCCTGCCCACACAAACACCTGAGCATAACCCACACCATCCCTGAGCACTCAGAGCCTCTTCTGGGTTTCATCTTAAACGTCTTTATTTGGGGACTGTGTGGGGATGTGATTTCAGTATTTGAGAGTGTGTGCAACTAGAAATACTGGGCAAGTCTTGTTATTGATAAACTGCCTGAAGTACACTCGTACAGCAGCTAACACTCTGAATGAGGCCCACTATAACAAAGTCATTCAAATCTGCAAAATCTGTGTCACATCTGCAGAGATACACCTCCTGAGTCCTTCATTGAAAACACACTCATTGCACCAACAGGGGGGAACTGCTGTCCTTTTCCTAAGTACCGTACAGTTATCTCCATGCCCCTTGGGTTTATGACTTAAAGACATTCATTTATCAACAGGTGGTTGCATACTTTGCCCTTATATTTTAAGCAACATTAAACACAAGCAAAAATACGGTAAATAAAAGAAAATCAGCTGTTCTTTTAAAGTGTTTTGAGAGAAAAAGCCGTACTTAGGAGCTAGGTCTTCAAGTAGTTCACACCAGGCCCAGCAACACAGAAGAATACTGCAAGAGCAATAAGGATTTTTAGGGGCATTATGATAGTGTAATGGAAACACATCTGCCCCCAAAAGTCCCTCATTTTCCCTGCGGTGAAGAGCCATGAAGGAAGTGGTGAATTCTGTGGAACACTGAAAACGAAACTATAAAGCAATTTTATTTTAGTTAAAACACTTCTCCAACAACACTTCAAGATTTCAGCATTTCCCAAGTCCTGTCCATAGGAAAACAGTAGTTTTCCAAACAGACCCTCGCTCTTACACTTGGGCTGCACTGAGTGGTTCTGTCCATCACCAAAGTGAGTTATGACAAAGCTCCCTTGGAAATGCTGTTAGTACTGGGGAGCTATTTTCTGAAATCACATGGTACTGATGGCAGCATTTCTAAGACTTCTTCTGAGTTCAGCTGGGAACACGAATACACCAAAGAGGAAAATAAAAAGATATCTGTTAATACTCTGCAACCTGTCTGCAGAGAAATGGGATTCCAAAGTGAAAACCAGAACACAGATAATGGCAGGATGCTGCTCCCACCCGGGGCTGAGGGACCCGTGGGAACCTTCCACACCTGTGCCCAGCACGCAGCCACAAATGTAGCTCACAAAGAAAGTTCCTGGGTATCAGATATCTTTTGTTTCCATTCCTGCTGTCTTTATTTACTTTGTGCATCTTGCAGAAAAGTCCTGAAAAAAATCCACAACCTGAGTGAGACGTGTGACCCTGATGTCACCGATGGGGACGGCCCGGCCCCGCTGCCCCACACAGTGCTGGTGCACTGTGGCAAAGGCAGAAAGCCAATCTCTGCCCCTTCTTCCATGCTTGTGCATTTACCAAATTCCCTAAGTACTTACACTGCTTTTAAAAAAAGCACACTGCTTTGCAATGAAGGCCGTGTAACTATTCACTGCTGAGCACTGAGAAACTCACTCCGATCCTCCACTTCAGCACAACGCTGCACTCTGCAGTTGTGTTCCTCACACATGTATAGCACCACTTTTGTACCACTTCCTCCACCACAGGTGCAGTCTCCATATCAGAGCAATTTTTTTCCTTTAATATTTCAAAAAAATATTTAAATGTGAGGGCTTCTTTTCCTTCAAAATCTGCAAATATGATTTCCAGGACAATAAAAGGTGATGACAGCACTGTGAGATGTGTCTGAACAGATTTTTGTGCTGCGTGGACCACACCGTACATTTAAAGCTTATCAGCTACATGTGATATCCATCACAGTAGAAAGTGCCCATTTTACTGCACACGAGAAACAGGAGCTCATGATGTGGGCTCAGTGATGGGAAAGAAGGTGATGAACAGCTCTGGGTGAGAAGGGCCTACAGGACTGTCACTGTGCTCTTTAAGAGCAGCAGCCTCTATGTACATGGTCACACAGACTTTATGACTGTGTTAACTGCACTTGAATGAGTACATTTTATTTACCTAGAGAATGAGAGAGAATCTATTAAAAAAAAAATCAAGTCTAGCTGTTTGTTTAACAAAACATGAAGCACATCTGACAAATAGTACAAGAAGATGTGCTTCGACTGAAGAGCCTTCAGGAAGAACTCCGTGCAGCACCGCAGAGCTGGTCACTGCTGCTGGAATGTGAGAGCCACACCTTCCCACCAGCACGATTCCTGCTTTCTAATGCCTGATTCTCTGCTCTTCTGTTCTCAGAACACGGTGAGACCACGGGAGCCAAACAAAGCTGAGTCTCACAACTTGTGACATTGGACATGTCTGCAGTGCACCCACAAACTAAGTACCAGAAATCCGAAATAAAAGCAAACAGACATCAGTTCCTGACAACGTAACCTGATCGGTGCTGCTCTGGAACAGCATCACTCCACACAGGACAGGAGTTAAATGCATACCAGGCACAATGGTGACCTAAGCTCTCCCAAGTCACATTTCAGTCTTGAACAACATGGAAGGTTTTGCTACGTCCTATTTGTATGTGTAGCCATTATATAGCTATAAAATGTAAAAGAGCAGAATCCCATGGAAAAAAGACCAGTAATTCGGCACAATATCAGCTTTCTATACACGGATCCTGCACATCATCACGTGACACGTCACATACCAACGCCTTATCTTCTAACACTGCACTGCTGCATAACTTCAGCTGCACTGCCCGACCTGTGTGATGCACAGTGACACAGCCGGGTGGGCCGGTGCTGAAGTGCCTCTGACTGCAAGCTGAGCATGACGGCCGCGCCCCAGCGCCGGTCCGTTAGCAAGTAATTAGCTGCTCCTAAATGGCACAGCCACCGCAGGCACACGCACAGTGACCCACAGCTCCTGGACACCGTGTGCTGTGCTGTCAGCCATCCCTCCCACACAGTGTCACTCACAGCCGCTTTCCCTTTGTCTTTAATACACATGCGTCACAGCTGGAGCCACAATAAAGCTCAGCTTATCCACTGACAGCTTTTAAACACTTATGAGAATTTCATTAAGGAAGTAAAACTTCATCCCTTACAATTCAGAACTGTGCTCAGATCCTTTAGGCCGTCGATATCAGAATGTAAGAAGTAGCGTGGACCTGGACAGCATTACCGAGCTCACAAAGGGTGCTATACAACTTCTAGGAACAAAAATCCGCCACGTTCACTCTGACTCGGAGCTGCATTGCGTGCACACACGGGCACTGAGGAAACAAGCTGTCTGCGGAGGGACAGACGTGAAACTGAAGCACCTGATCAGCACAGGAACTGCGGAGGGCACAGCACGAACGTTCCTGCAGGTCAGACCGTGCTCTCAGGGTTACGCTGCCTCTCTTTGCTAGAAATGTCTTCTCTTTGTCCCAGTTCCCTTATGCCAAACAACTGCTCTTTGAAACATCACTTTTTCTTTCTTCTTTTGCTAGCTTTTCATGAAGGAAAAAAAAACAAAACAACCAGAGACCTTCTATAAGCTACAACAACAGTTAGAAAAGTGATTAATGTTTAATTTGGGGGAACGCTAATGTTATGTGTCCACTTTTTACAGCTGAAGACGACGTTAAAGTCGGAATACTGCCACGTAGTGAAGTGCAGCGCAGCAGTTCAGCGTCCGCTGTAAGGCCGCAACGCACTGCTGTCTTTTGCAGAACAAAGTGACCACCAAAAGCGGGACTTTGTGGGCCAGTTGGATAAAACATAAGCTCATCTCGCCCCCAAAACCCCGACTCTGGAACCACAGCCTTCTGAGATTCAATTTATGTCAAGTATCTTTGTAAGGTATGCCCAATTAATTGAGAGAATCGTTGCTGATAAGTAGCTAATTTGGGAACCGATAAATGAGACTGTTGTAACCGAGTGGCACTTCGCTTTCGGGATGGCGGGAGCTGCTATGGGGTACTACGCAGTCCTACTCACACGTTAGGATGAGTTTAGTTAAGCGGCACCTCCTGTAAGCGCCCATAAAGTCACACCAGACTCACCCGCAGCAGCAGAGAGTTACCAGACCCAGCGCCCGAAGCATCTGTTAATCTTTCCGAAGGATCAGCTTGTTTATGTGCTCCTCCGTGCCGCAAACTGAAGCGGGACCCTTTCGGGAGGAGCCCGCGGGGTGCAGCCCTGGCTCCAGGAGCGGCTGCGGCCGCATCGCAGTGCCCTCAGCACCGCGTTCCTCCAGAGCTTTCGTAAGGGACGGGGAGAGCTCTGCAGACAAAGGGAACGTGTTTTCTAAACCCTCCGTTTATAATTCCTACGGAGATTCTAAATAAATGCCGAGTTTAAAAGCTTTATAGTTTACACTTGGCGGCACAAGTAGGTAAATGCTGTCAGTTACGTTAAAGAAATGATTTACTGTGCTCGAAAAGCCACTACTACGTCTACGCAGCTTTTGGCAACCCAAACCCGGAGCCGAGGAGCGCTGCGCCCGCCGGACCGCGTGCTCAGCGAACACATCTCCACGGAAAAACGCCAAGCGGACTGCGGGCGCCCCGACAAAGCGGAGCGGTTCAACGCGGGGCCTGCGGCGACGGCCGGACCCGCTCCCCCTCGCGACGACACGATTCTCTCGGAGCAGCCGCACACCGCTCATCCCGCTCGCTCCCCCCGCTCATCATCCCGCTCAGCCCGCCCCGCCATGGCCGCACACCTGTAGCTCCCGCGGGGCCGCCGCGGCCGCGCCCCTTCGGCCCCAAAGCGCAGCCCCCGCCCGGCCGCGGCCCCTGCGCGGTAATGCGGCGCGTGGGCGCGGGGACGGAGGAGC
>VXAB01005317.1:3630-36764 GCA_013399175.1 Odontophorus gujanensis
TTTTTTTTTTTTTTTTTTTAACAGATTGGTGTTGTGGGAAATGTATGTGTTCTTCTCCTACCTCATCTCACCTGCAGTACTGACACCCTCAATACGGTGCCTTTAGCTAATTAAATATAGCACAGCAATAAACTGAGTTCCAAATCAGTTTTCACTGTAGTTTCTTTTTTTCTGTTATTTCTGACTGATTGGCACCATTCTGTTTCTCACCAGTATCATCAATTCAAATTATTGCAGCACAAACATTGTAACAAATTAACATTGTAATATTATGAATATTATGCCTGGAATATCACATTAACCCACCAATCAGTCAAATCCTGCACAGGGACAGCTTTGCCCTTTTTTTTTCCTTATAAACTGTAGGAAAGCTACAGACAGCTCCTCCAGCATATCTTTCTGGAAGCCTCCTTGAATAAGGTTTAGACTGGGTTTAGTTATTGAAGGTGTTCTGTTGATTTCTTTTTGGTTGTTGTTGTTCCAAATGGTTTTGTCTTTTGTTTGTTTGTTTGTTCATTTGTTTGTTTTCTTCCTTGGAATTAAAGAAATACCTCTGTTGCCTACAATAGCTGTCCCAGTTACAAAATGGTTGTGCTTTAATATCTCACTAGGGCATACATGTGATTTTATTTACAACTTTTATATTTCTAGTAATTCCCTCTCGCCTGGGCAAAAGACAGCAAGGAAAATGTGCATGTGCCAATGTTGGGCTTACATAAAACCCTTCACAATAAAATATTGTCTGCAGGGAAACATCTCAGCAGTGGTGTATTGGCACTGAGCTGCTCCTGTACAGAATGGCACAGGACTGAGGCAAAAGGGAAAAACAGATTTGATCTGTAAGGTGCTGACAGACTCTTCAATCTAACTCTGAAAATTGCTTCTCTGTGTCTCCGTTTAGAATCTATCTGCAAATGCAACAATCCTATATTTTATATAATTTCGGCTTACCTATATAAATTAATGCCATGTGCAAAGTAGCCAGAGAAAGGCAGCTTTGTCAACAACATAAGCTAATGCCAACTGTCATTCAAACAATGTCATTATTACTTTGCCAAGAAGTTACAAAAAAGTTAGCAGAGGCTCCTGTGCAAGAGCAACGTGTATGCAAGTTATGGGCAGGAAGGAAGGTCCTGGGACTCGAGCCCTGCAGTGTCCCAGATGTGGCACAGCTGTCTCTCACAGCCGACTTTATCTTTTGGGGCCATGTGTTCAGCTGGTATAAATCAGCACAGCTCCACTAAAGTCAGCTTAGCTGCCCGTATTTTCTGCAGCTGAAGTTTCTGACCCTAGGTGAATCAGCTGCTCATCTGTGAGGCAGAGATATTAACACTTCCCTACGCCTTAGGTTGCAAAAGGGTTAGCTCTGAGGTTGCAACTCTTGTAACACAGTTTGAGAAGATACAGGAATGCCCTCAGATCAAACAGCTTGATATCCCAAGCAGGTCTTGAAGAGGTCTGCTGTGGGTGGAGCTAACATGGGACTGATGATGACTGTACCCAAAAAAACCCCAGACCTCCAGAACTTGTCAGTTTGTCATCCTTCAAAAGTGGAGGGGGGAAGTGAAACTCAGAGTCCTGCCTAAAAATGAGTGAACATGGACTTCGCAGGAGGTGCAGCCAAAGTGCAACTGAAGTGGGTAGAACTTTACCAAAGTGCAGCCTTTCTGTAAGGCTGCCCTTGTTCCTTCATTTGGGACGGGGACCTGCAGGGTTTTATGCTGGAAAAGACCAGTTCAATATTGAGTAATGCAAGGAAACCTGATGCCTTTTTGTGACAGTTACTGAGCAATTAAAGGCTCAATTCTTGAAGGAATTGTAAGTCAGTGAGCAATTTCATTGATTTCAAGACTATCTGTGTGCTTCCAAGTAGGCATGCACATGTGTAACTTGTTCAGCTGGGTCTTCCTAGAACTGCTGGTGAGATTTCCATTTCAGAATCACTTCACAGTCTCTAAAGTTATTGCTGGAAGGGCCTCCTCCTCTGGGCATCGCACACACCAGCAGCCTGCCTTTGCTTTCCCACTGATTTAATGCCATGACACTGAGGCATAGTTTCACAGCAACATTTTCACTAACTCCACATCAAGCTGCACATTTCCCAGTATTCATCATTTAACTGCTACGGCCATTTCCGATTACGAAAAGAAATATTGAGACTGACTTTCTTTAAAAAATGCTTGATTCATATCAAGCAGGACAAAGGCATGAAAATATGTATGCATCAAGTAAAACAAATGACCCGACAAATCTTTTGCTTCCTTCAAAAAGTTTAATGTAGGTAAACAAAATTCCTGTGTATATTCCTAAGTGTATTACAGGGCTTTAAATTGGAGCACATGGAAGAGGCTGAGCTGCAAGCAAAGAGAAAACTTTGATTACGTATGTTCAGGCAGAAATGTATGCTTTTATGATTTCCAGTGTGCTGCTGGGTTTCTAAGAAAATATTTACAAGATGCAAATAAAATGTAAATGCAATTATGTTTCCATGAAGAAAAATGAATGAGCAAAATCCACCAAGCTCATACAGTTTTACATACTGCACCAATGTTGCCTTATGATCCTCGAGGACCTTTCTTTGCACAGAAATCTTATTACCTGAAATGTACTGCTGCTTCTTCATCCTTTTTTTTTTTTTTTAGCAGACATGCTGTTCAAGATTATCTTGCCTTGCACCACATGCCTTTAGATTTTATCTCTTCATCATCTAAACAAGCCCTGTTTTCTGAGATGGCTTTCCATTTCCACAGGTGTTTCTTATCAGTTCCACATTTTCTCCTGACAACGTGAAAAAAGAAAATCATATGTCCCTGCTTAGTAGCTGCTGCCTGACCCAGCCCTGAAAAGCTTTCCCAAATGCAGAAGTCTGTTGCAGGGCTGCTGTAATATCTCCATACCCCAAGGGTCTGCTGCTGCTCTCTTTTACAGCTACAAAGAGGTCACATGCTTGGCCCTAAGCTTAGATGAAAATCTGATTCAGACTGAGAAGATGTGACCTATTTAAAATGATGAAAAAAAAAAGAACCAAAAAACAACCTCACAATTATTAGGTATTGTACCTCATTATTTTGCCAATCCACTTATTTATTTGCAACATAGTGGGCTGTGGAGTATCTCCGCTGCTAGTGCTGCTTTTCCTGTGTGGAGGCACACACTGCACAAAGGCAATAAACCAGGCCTTACAGCAATCACATGGAGTTTGACTCACCATTACTTTTCACAGTTTGAGCTCTGTTTTCCTGCCCCAGTGTCAACTTCACCTCTTGGCACCTCACATCTTTTCCTTCCATCTTGTCCCTCCTCTAAGAACATAAAAAGACCACTGAAGTGAACTGATAGATCCCAGGTTCTGATACAGCAACTGCAGTGAAGCATACAAGAACCACTGGCACCACTCTATGGATTTATCCCTAGCATCTGTTATCTCTGATCGCTCAAAGTACCCTTTGAAGGTGGTAAGAGCTGTTGCACAATTTGGCACCAACAAGATGAGGAAAGGAGCACCGTAACTTTGAGTTTGCAGTCTGAAAACTTTGTTTTCATTTAACATTTTAAAAATTATTTTTGAAGTTGATTTGGCTCATTTTACTTTTAATATATAAAGAGGAGAATATATTTGGAATATGCAAGCTTTCAAATAACTTTTATATGATGTGTTCATATTTCCATCTCACATGATCTGTTAGAAAAACACGATTTTAGAGAAAACAGTCACCTACATTTGAAATTTCTTTGAATCTTTGATGTGTATTTAAGGTACTTATCAGTGTACTTGCCACTTAAGAAAAAAGAGTGTAACACAATACTTTGTAATAATTTTTGGAGTAATACAACTAATTACATAGGAAGCTTCTCAGGGCAAACGCTGTTTTTACTACCAGTCGTAAATACCTAGAAGGCTTCAGACATAAAGGGGGCCCTCAGCTGCAACGCTGACTGAAATAAATCAACATTCTCACTCTAATCACACTCCTTCCAATGAAGTCATGGAAACAGCGTGCTGCATTTCTGCAGTACAGGCAGCCATGCAGGGCTGCAGGCTCTGAGGCCAGCCAGCCACCCTCCCCAGCCCCATGCTGCTGTGACCCAAACTTTAAGTTCTTGCAGTGGCAACAAGAAGGGGACAGAGGGGAAGCTGAGGGCCAGTGTTCAGCTGAGTGATGTGGACTGCCAGGATGTAGCACCGTTTGATGAGCACAGCTAGCTTCTGTGCAATTGCACTGTGAACTTTGCAAACAAGTATGGTGTATGTAGCCAGAAGGGTGGCTCGTCTGAGCCAGCCCCGTCGTTTAAGACACAAGAAGCACGTTGTTTCTATCGGTTATGCTTCGTTTGTCCATGTATTAGTGTAACAATCTCTTTGCAGTCTTTAAAAATAAAGCAGAAAGAAAAACCTACAACTCTTCTCCCTGCACACTCAACGGTGCACCTATCGCCCCCAGGGACGCAGGGTTGCGGCGCTGCCACTCTGAGGAGCATGAGGCATGATTTTGCAGCCCCCTCCCTCACTCGCAACCGTGGGGTGAAAACAGGGAACTCCGACAGGGACTCTTTTATCTCAAGCTCATCTTTCCCTTAGCACTTTTAGGCGGGGACTTGGCCACCCCCCTCCCCGTGCCGCCGCCCCAGAGCCGCCAGCAGGGGGCGCCCGCGCGGCCCGCTCGCCGTTTGTGGCGGGGCCAGGGGAGCCAGGCGGACCCGGGGCCGCCGCCCGCCGGCCGCGGACGTGGCGCTGGGCGGGGCAGAGCCCGCTGCCGCCGGGCGGGCGGTGTTGTGCGCGGCGGGGCGAGGCTTCTCCCCTCTCCTTGCTTTAATTTGTTTGATTAAGTCCGAGCGGGCATGTTTTTCATCCTAAAAATAAACAATGAAGGGAAGCTAAGCAAACAGAAGGGAGAGACAGAGCTCCTTCCTGTTCTCACAGCTAATCTCTGCTAAAGTTAAACACGCTTATCGGCCAGATGCGCTTCGTCGTAATCTCCTGCTTCCATCTTTTGTCCCAGGCTTCAGCAGATGAAGGCCGTCTGCTCTGTGTCACCCAGCAGTCGGCTCTGAGTGAGGCTGATATCGGAGCCATCAGCCCTCGCCTTGGAAAAGGGCAAATCTGATAGCACAGAGCCTGCTGCACAGAGCAGCGCTGCCGTGAAATACGGCCCCACTTGGGAGTGAGGAGTGCTCCCACCTGGAGCTGGCGAGGTCACTTCCTTATGCTTTTGCTCCAGTGCTACTCCCTTTGCTGCTGCTGCACAGAGGAGTGTGCGGGCTGTACCCATTCTCCAGGCTTGGCCACGTCTGCTTGCTCTGCAGATGCCACAGTATTTGGGATTCAATGGAGAAGTGAGGCCTCAAAGGGCCAGCTGAGTGCCCCGCGTTTGTACTCATGGCGGTGACTCCGGGCTGTTGGTGTGTGCATCGCCAAGGAGGGGGAAAATGGACCCAGTGCATGCCTTTGCCTTGCACAGTCATGCTGAGCCTGGGAGGTGGCTTGTGTGCGGGGTATTGGCTCATGCGAAACACAGAGAAAAACTGTGAAACTGTTCAAACTGTGAAAGTGCTATGAATGTAATGAGGCCATGCCAGCACCATGAGGGGGTGCAGAGGTATGGTACAGGCACCTCTGCCTTGCTCTGTCTGCACCGCTTGTCTCACACACGTGCAACCAGTCTGCTGACTCTGTGTTGCCTGGGAAAGAAATCAGTTATATTCCTCAGCACTTCCTTGATTTTCAGAGAACAAAAATGCAGTGCCCTAAAGGAATTGTGGACCAGGCAGCACACCTGCCTGCTTGGACCGACACATGGGTTCAGGGTGGGGTAGTCAAAGGCTTAATTTGGTCGGGGGACACAACATATCCCACTGAGTTTGGTCTGCTGGAATTCTTTGGGGGTGATGGGGAAGCCCACCCCTTCCAGGCACACCCTGGTGTCTGCAGTGTCCCCATGGCATCCCGCACGAGGCGGCTGCAGCCACCAAGGGGCGGTGTTGGGGCTCACTAAGCTCCAGCGTTGCATCAGTAAAACTGGGGGGGGGGGGGGCTGGCAGGGGGTGTTTTTTTNGGAACTGCAAGGGGAGATTATTCCTCTCCAGTAAAAAAAGGCCCCACTCTTGGTTTATAGACAGTCTGGGTCATAACGTTTGAAAAAGTTCAGAGTCACACTGAAGGTTTCACGTGCGTGCAGGTATTAGCAAATTCAGGTCAGTTTGCGTCTTTGAGTGGAAAAACCATATTGGGGTCTGCTGCTGCGGGAATGTCTGAAGGTGGAGTGGAGTAGGGGTCACTTAGTGGATGTTTTTGTGGGGGTGATCGTTTTGTGTTTTTTTTAAACATTCAAATTCCCTTTGCATTTCAGGATTAAACTAAACCAGACCTCCAGATGAAATGTAGAGACAGAGAGCACGTGAGTTTCAAACAAAAGAGGAGAAAATGGTTCTTTAATACCTGGGACCGCACATCTATGGTGTCCTGATGAACGCTAGGGTTTTGCAGCCTGCCTCTACCTGAGTGAACGCCAGGGTTTTCTAGCCTGCTTCTACCTCAGTGTGCTGGCTCAGGTCACTGGTGGCTGGAAGCGGCTGTGTCACCTGCTCAGAGCCAGCAGGACCACGGTTGAGGCAGTGGGCATTTGAAGTCCTACCCAGTGCTGTATTTCTGGCAACACTTCAGCTGCCTGGTGTCTGGTCAAAAATCAGAAGTATGGGTATCGGAGCTACACACTACACACTTCCTGGGGTAGGGCTCTCAAAACTTCTCAAAATTTTTTTTACTAGAATTCAATGTGTATTTTTTTTTTCTTCTTTTTTTTTTTTTTCCTGAAGATGTTTTCAGGCCTCTATAGCTGTGCAGTTTTATCAGTATTGTAACTCTGCATACTGTCAACCTACAGTGTATTTTATGGTAGGCTTTACAGTCGCCACATGCAACAAACATTGTTGACCACTTTTTACATTCTAACAAGAGAAACTGTATTCATCATCCTATTCTGGGAAAACCTAAAGAATGGAGAGGTCACACAGTCTTTAAAAACTGTTTTGAAGTGTGTCTTACCACTGCTTTGGATAGAAAGGGATTGTTAATATACCACGTAGCAGGGGCTGGAAAGAATTCTACATGAAATGACAGAGGAAAGTTTCTGCCCATGTTATAACTTTGTGAGATAAATATGATGCTTTTTCATGTACTCTTTCTTTGAAATCTTCCACGCATTCAGCTTTGGAGAGCTTATAAACTACCACTTTATTCATTAGTTTGCAGCTAAAATAAAAAGGAAAAAAAATAAAAAATAAAAGGACTCTGTAATTAAGCATGCAGTTTGAGAAATCCTCTACAATGAATATATCAATCCCCTGGTTTCGTCCTGCTGCCAAAAAAGTTCTTTCACCCTGCACCAGGAATCCTGTTCTGTAGTAACTGCTGCTAGCAGTAACTGAGGGGCGATCATGGTTATTTTTAGAAGAATTTCTTGTTAGCGCTCACTGCTGAAGTTTAGGTTCAAATTTTCATCTACCTCTAAAAGAATATGTGATCGATGGGAAGGGCTGCTGGCACAGAAGTGAGCAGATGTGATGAAAAACTGTTGAATACATTTCATGGACCAGTGCAAGATAAAACTGTGAAACTAACTGCTCGGTAACTGAAACTGGAGACCTAAAAACAAAGTAAGCCTGGAAGCAACTGCTGAATAGAAGGAATTTAGAAAAGTTTTTTGTGAATCAGTTAAAAAGGTGAGGTCTCTTTACGAGTTACCTGCTGTATACTGAGAAAGTGTGAGGATCAAAAGAGGAGTAGGGATATACACTGCTGTTTTGTGCTGTAGGTTCTCCATGTCAATTAAAAGGAAATGTTATTGATGTGCCACCTGTACAATAGCATGCACCTCTATCTGGGAAAGAAGACTTAAGAACAGAAAAAAAAAAGAAAAAAAAAAGAAAAAGAAGCACAAGAAAAAGCATTGTTGGGCCTGCTAAGGTGTGTTGCTAAGTGGCCTGGTGGCATTGCATGCTGAGAGAAAAAAGGTGTAAGTGAAATTCACCATTATTGAGAGGGTTTTGCAATTGCCATAAGACTGATGAAAGTAATAAACAATAGTACCCAGACCTGCAAATGAAAATTTCTTGTGGTTGTTCTGGCCTTCAGGAGCACATTCTCTGCTTCCTCAGCTGCCTGCAGGGTCAAAGCAGGATCCTTCCTGAGGAGCAGCCCCAGACATTCCTGTGGATGAATTGAAATGCAAAAAGTTCTCTGTGCCATGCTCAGTGTTGCTGCTTGGATGGATCGATCAGGAATTTACACCAAAAGGAAAGAGCTTTCTGACAGGTGGCTTATCAGCCAGCAGGCAGAGCCAAACCTCTATAGCTGAAAAGGATGCCATGATGGCAGACAGTGAAATGTACTCCTGCAGCTGGTTCTTTGAAGATTTAGCAAAAAAAAAGTATGGTAATAAGACATTTGAACTTCAGAAATGTATATGATATAAGTATATATCAGACTCTGTTCAGAAGTGGTGTAAACACACTCGAAACTGAAGAGTCAATGTTTTTTTGTGTATCTGATATCATTTAATTAAGTTCATGAATATAGTTTTTACAAAAGTCATTACATCCATTTAAATGATTGCTGTCATCTCCCTGCCTCCATAAATACCCAGCTGTTGTGAGCATGCAGTGTTCACTTCTTAGTTAACTGGGTTAATCTCTTGGTAAGCTGAATTGCAGGTTTTTCTGGTCAAGTGAGTGTAGTTTAGATAGAAATTTACTGGAGTCAGAGGGATAGAAGAATCATTGTTAGAGCTGCTGGAGATCTCAGGACGAGCAGACAAAGGCAACCAAGAATATAAGTGAAAGATCAAGAGCTAAATCCAGAGTTTATTTTAGAACAGAATTAAGGGATGAGAAGCAGGAAGAGGAGCCAGACCCAAGCCAGGTGTCTGATGAAGAAAGCAAAGGGTCTGAAATTGACTTAGAAAGATCCGATGGGATAAAGACAGCAAGATGGTGGAAGCATTGTCTTGCTGTGGGTTCCCAGCATGGCTTCCACAGTCACCAGTGCAGGAAGAAGCTGTCCTGGGATCTGATCAGGCTTGGAGACTTTTCATCTGGCTGTTTAAGATCAGAAGCTCCATCTGACAGTCTGAAATAGGTAACTGTGGCCCATGTTTTGTATAACACAAAAGCATGTGGCTTACAGCTTCATGTCCCTGTACAGCACGGCCTCCCAGCATTAATGATGTCTCAGCCTACCAGCATTAAGGATGGCCTTATTTCTCTCACCATAACCACCTGTTATGACCAGCTCAGCTTGGTACAGCAGACTTGCTAAATATTGCAATACTAGAACAGCATTTTAGATATCAGAGTGAGCAGCTAATAGTTTATGCAGTGTTATAGTTTTGGAAGAGAGCTCGAATGGTATCTTTAGTGTCTTGAAGTCTGTTGGCGATGTCTATTTGTCATTAGTGTGAGAGCTGTCATAAAGCTTTTCAGTCAATGTCTGACTAACATGGACCTTCCAGAGACTTCAGGAAATTCTTTCTCTGTCACAGTACACCGAATAATGTCCACGACTTCTTAAGAGAAAATAAAAAATACATCTGCCTTCCCCAGTGGCAGTTTTTGTTTACTGGATTCAGAGCAGTCTGGAATCTCTTGAGGAAACAAAACTCAACCCGAAGGCATAAACATTTATCTCCAGCTTTCTGTGGCTGAATTTATTTATTTATTTATTTTGCTGGAATTTTGTCGCATAACTTTCGGCCATTTTCCAAATGGAAATGACATCTTCCTCTGAGGGCCTGTAAAGCTTCCAGGCCAAGAAGGACTTAGAACACTCCATGATTCTGTCCTTAGGAGGTTCAGTCCAAATAACAGAGTCTGTTCAATCAGATATGTTTTGCTTCCTGGTTGTTCAAGCAGGGTGGCTGTGGGCCAGGAAGGGGTGGTGCACAACGTGGCCTTCACATCCATGGAACAAGAGGAGAGCGTCAGGCCTTCAGACCTTGTCCCAGAACAGTCCATACGTCATCTAGGCTTGTATTCAGATCATGAGTTTGGAAAGTACTCTTTGGATCTGCCAGCAAGGGCTAACCACTGCCTGTCTGGGAAGGGCTGTGCACAGTTATGAGAAGGAATGGGTTTATTCTTATTTAACCATGTCTCACATATGAGAGTCAGCATAATAGCACAGCATGGCCTAATTGCTCACATCTGGATCCTTGCTGAAATTGTACAGTGGTGTACATGCAGTTTCACTGGGAGAGGCATGATTTACTAAGCTGTTCTTGGAAGCTGCAAGAAGGTTAGCAAGCACAAACCAGACGTACTCCAAGTGGCATTGCAGCCCTGAGCTCCTCTCCTCCATTTTATTCCATGTGCACTCATACACACTCACTCACACAGGCCCTGGCTGCCATAGGAGTACTGTTTTCACAATTTTGTTGTTTCAGTAAAAGCAGAAAATAAGTGCCTGTGCAAAAGTTACAGTAGCCACTGAAACTATCTATTCATCAGAGCTGTACAGTTTTCAGTCTTGTAGTTTGTCAAATCCTGAACATTGTTTGTTTGTATGGGGCTTTGGGGAGTTGGGAGGATCTTAAACCTGCATGGTCTGTGTGAAATTCTGAAAATTGTATTTATTTGTCTGAGGATCTTGACATCAGTTCATTTTATGAGTGCTAAAGACAGCAAGTAGAATGTGCAGTCTAGCAGTAAAGATTGTATTTGAAAGCAGGAGCATCGTCTCCATCACTGCTTCAGTGTGGCTGAGTCGTCCTCCCTTTCTCCTTCCTAATTGTTCCTCAGGAGTATTTTCATAGTCCCATGAATTTGTATAGGTACACACTGACGCCACTCTTAGATCAAGTGTTTGCTTCAGTCTTGCTTATCCAGATTCTCATTGTCTTGTTACAGAAGTTGAAGATGGAGACTAAATTATGTAAGAAGGAAGAAGGACAGTGATTAAAATCTACAGTACACTAGCTGTGAAACTGGTTCAGAGATGATTTTCTAGAATTTTTTTTTTTTTTTTTTTTTTTTTTTTTTTTTTTTTTTTTTTTTTTTTTTTTTTTTTTTTTTTTTTTTTTGGTGTGTTATTTGGAACAGTATTCAGTAAATCAGTTCAGGCAGCATCTGTCTATACAGTCATCCTCTTGTCCCTGGAATCCAGTTTTGTTTAATAATCAGAAACTACAAAACCCATAACTGCTCCTGACCTATCCTGTCTCATCTTTCTCCACCCATATCTGTCTCTTCACCAACTGCCAGATTTAACTTTTGCCAGATTAAATTTTTCTTCCTAGAAATCTTCTGGGAGTGATTTTTTGCATATAAATTCTGCATAAGATCATAATTACAGCAGTCTCTGCAGCTAGATAGGTCATTTTTTCTCTTTGTTTCCTTCAGAAAAGTTCTCCCAGAAATCTTGGAGCTGTATCGCACACAAACACAGGCTTTTGTTTTGTTTTGACTTATTTCTGTATAAAAATCAATCCACTAGTTATATGCTCAGGTTTTAATAATAACTGTCCTTATGGAGTTCTGTTCTTACTCCTTTGTATTTTTTTGTTTTCCTTTAACTTTCCCATTTGCCAGTAGCCTCTAGATGGAACATATATAGGCAGCTGCTTACTTTTTGTGTCAGTTTTTTTACTGATGGAGGAAAAAGCTGTTGACTTGGGTTACTGTGTAGAAAACGCCCTCCTCTAGTGAGGAATTCACATCTTTTTAAACACCAAAAATAAAATAAAATAGAAAAAGACAGGCCAACGTTTTTGTCTGTTTTCACAGCATGATAGCAACACTGCAAAGCTGTAGCTGGAGATGAAAGAAATAGTCTTAGATGCAATTTTAAAGCTCTTTAATCATCTCTTGCCAGTTATTTCACCCTTCATTTTCCTGTGTGGACAGAGATGGAAAGGAGGCAGATAGTTCTTGTTTGTGGCCCAATGATGGTACCACTGTGCCCACCCACTGCTCCAGAGGACTTATTAATCCAGATCACCTCACCACTGAGCTGCTGCTGTGTTCATTTCCCCTTCACTGAGTGCTGGTAGGTGCAGCTTCTGAGGCACCAACTCAGATATGGACAATTCAAATTGTTTATTACAGTTTCTAACATCCCTTATATGCATTCATGATTTTTTAACTTTCCCACCTGCCTTTGCACGTAGACAAAATACTCCACAAACAGTCCTTAACCGTGCATGCAGGTGCTTATCTAATCAGAGTTATGAGTTGTGCCAAGCCATGCACTCTTCCTCCAATCAGGGTCGTCATCATGCTGCCATCATGCAGCTTACTTGAATTTGTTTTCCTTTTATTCTGGAGTGACCTTGGTTCTCTGACTTCCTTTCTCATGCTGTTTATCTTGCTCCACAGCTTCTGCTCTGAATATACTTTCTTGTATTCCCACTTTTCTCCCTCTATTGATTTTTTTCTTTCTTTTCTTCAGGTGTGTGTGGGGATACAATCGTCTGTCTCCCCGTTAATTTTCTGGTTCTTCCAAACTAAAGCACTTTATTGCTTGGTGCAAGAAAAAAGTCTGCGAAAACAGGGCATGAAAACATGCCATGTAAATATTTACAAGAATGTATGTTCTGGAACTGTAGGAGTATCTGCAAAACCTGATCTTTCTTTAAATGTTGCTAGAGACACTTATGGTGGTGACTGCATGGTGAATAACCAGAAGTATCATGGGACCAAATTCAATGACTATAGCAGATCCTTTATATTTTCTTTCATTTTCTCTCCAACCATAGTTCTAGTTAGTCTAAGCCAAACTAAAACCTCATAAACAACGCTTCTAATAGTGACATTTAATTTAACAGTCAATGTTACGGATAGTTTTTCAAAAAATAGTAGCTTTCAATGGGGTCTCAAGGGCCCTGAATCCTTTTAACAGTACCAGAGAGAACACGAGTTGCCTGTTTTTGGCAATATGACAGTTTTCCAGTGACAGGCATTTCTGGCACTTACATGACAATTATCATCCAGTGGAAGAAATTCTGCCTCTGACCAGCACGATTACTGTATGTAGTATTCCCAGATGTTTCTTTCATCAGATCTGGCTTCCTCACAGACGTGTCCCATTTGGCAGTAGGTAAGGCAGTGGAGGTGAGTTCCTCTTTCTCCAGTTGAGCAACAGAAAGTGCAGAAAGTCTCACTGCATAAACTGTAAGGATAGTTCTGGCAAACCGGGGTCATGGCTTTTTGTTTTGTTTATTACATTTTAAAAATACTTTGAAAACGTTTGTAAGAGCTTCATCATCAGAGACTTTACAAAGAAAAAAAAAAAAAACACCAAAAAAACCCCATAGTGATGGCTTACTTCATAGAGCTGGATTTTTGCAGCATACACTGGAAATATCAGGCAGAAGCAGACTGACAGTACTGTGAGGCTGGAAACTACCATGTTTCCTTCCTAAAAAAAAAAAAAAAGACTGAAAAAAGAACAAGGTACTGGTGAGCTAAGTGTGATCAGCATATCTAAAATAAGCAGAAACTTCTTATCAGTGAGTTCGTTTTTATCACTTGTTGGTAAGTGTAGTTGAGACTTTATTTATTCTTGTGCCCCCATGGGAAAAAGCAAAGCAAAACAAAAAGCATTTCTTCTATCCGGTGTAATAAGATTGAAAGCATTTGTTTCTTGGAGTAGAATGATTTTCAGTTCTTGTACTCTTCCAAATACTACATTCCACAAATTTGAGAACACCAAAATTGAATGACTGATACTTATTCAAGAAACCACAAAAATGCAGAAACCTTTCGGCCACTAGTATTGTGATCAGTATGAGTCCTATCTGAGTTCTGATGGTGAAAATTATTGCTTATTTTTAAAATAAAAAACAGCATTCCATGTACTCCGGTCTGGTTGAAAATAAAAAGGAATTGCTGCTTCAGTGAAAGCTTCAGTTAAAAATAAACCTTCATGTTCTTACCATGAAAGGCAACTGAAAAGCTCTCCAAACGTCTTAACTACTTGTTTTCTTTATATTTCTATTATCACTATTATTATTAACAAACATTTAATTCGTAAATTTGTTAACACAGTCTTCTGGGAATAGGATTTATATCTAAAAAAAAAAAGGAATATAGTCTATATCCCATGTATTTCAATGGAATGGCATTTCTGGTGAAAGAAAGGTGAGAGATTGAGAAAGAGTGAGAGAGGGAAAGGAAGAGAAAGAGGGAGAGGCTCATTATAAAACTGCTTGTACTTGTTTAGAGGAGGGTGTTATAGTGTTCTGCAGGTATATGGTAAAATGTGTGTGCATGGTTGGATGCAGTAAGGTTTTGAACTGTGACTGTACACTCAGTTGCACTATCTAGACCTGTTCTCCAGTTGTTTGACTGTGGTTAGTTAGTGTTTAATTGCTGATAAAAAGTAAAAACACTCCAAAAAAATAGAAAGCAAGAAGTCTGATAGCGTAACTAAAGCCTAAAGAGAAGTTCAACTCTCCAAGCCAAAATATCCATGGAGGATTAAAGCATCCAACAACAGAGCAGGAAAACCATTTTTCTCCTGTAGCTTTGTGTCTGTATCAATGACGAAAACTGTTTTGTTTTCCAAGTAGTGAGAGATGGTAGGTGTGTGTGTTAGTGGCAAGGAAGATGGTATGAGGCAAAAAATAAAAGTAAATGTGACAAAATTTAGAATAATTTGTACTATTAGCATCCCAATTGATCCCAGAGGACAGTGTGGAGAGAAAGTAACTTGTTGACTGCGTTTAGTGGAAGTTTAAGCACAGAAAAGATTAAAAAGATATTTAGGTGTTTATAGAAAGCTCTGTTTGGTCCTTTGACAGTTGTCTCCAGTGAGACAAACAGACAAAAGTAGCATATGCATTTCTCAAGCTGAACTGAATTATTTTTTTATTTGAATAAATGCATTTTTAATATTATTTAAAAGGAGTATTTCAGCACTCTGATGAGCTTTCGAAGCTCTTTGAGAGTTTCTTTCTTGAGCATTTTGTGACTTGGATTAAATCTTCAGGACAAAACAGAAAGTGAACACTACAAAATTATCAAGGAAATAGATATAGAAACATAAAATATACATCTAATTATTAAATTAGAAGAGTTTGGATACCAGGCACATTAAGATGGATCTGAAAGACAGGCTTTTCCTAAGAGCTCAACGGAACTTTGAACAGCTTCATGTAACCCTGGAGATACCTGATTTGCTGTACTGGAAGGAAGGTCTTGATGTCTTTCCCTAAAAGGAAAGAAGGGGTAGAGGAAGAGAGATTTTCATTCTTTGGTCTCTGTTCTCTCACTTCTGAATTTTCTCAGTAAAAGTTCATTTCTGTGTTCTAAAAACCTCTTACCTCTGAGTTGAGAAGTTTTTCTGATAGTCTGAAGTCTCATTTCAAGAAAATGAAATAGACCTACCTCTCTTGCTGACTCACAATCAGTAGCAGCAAGAGAAACAACAGATGAAGCGACGAAAATATGAAAGATATAAATTCAGTATATACTTCTAAATTTTCAATTACTTTGAAAACAGTATATGCAATTACTTTGTAAAACAGAAAATACGGATTTTTATTTCTTCTGAATATGAAAGAATCAAACTTACTTATTTGCAACACCTGTATACTTGGGCATACTTGAGAAATGAGAACAGGAAAAGCAGCTGTAAAAATAATAAGCAGAGTTAGTATTCATAGTTACTTCTTTATATATCTCAGAAAATAATCAAGGGAATCTTTGTGATTGGTCTGATGAAATGATAAAATAGATCTGCATTACCTATTCCTTTGGCAGTTCTGTGGGCAAATAGAAGACACCTCTAAAAACAAATGTTTTGTTCTGTAAGGGTTAAGGCTATTTTTCAGCTAAGAATAAAAAATACATACCACACTGTATGTACACATAAGTTTTTGTTTCATATTCTCTAATTTGAGACCGTTTATATCTTTTTTCTGTTGTTAGCTTCAAACACCCTTTGGATACTTTATGATACCAGATTCAAGAAATACACCCACTGATCTGTGCAGGAATGACTCAGTACAAGCCACTAGCCAGTGATACTCAAGCAATCATAAGAATGTTAGAAGAACTTTGTACTGCTTTGGCATCCATGTCACTGTATGGAAGATGTTCCAGTTGTTTTTATAGCATTTTAATCTGATATTCTGTAAATAGATGTAGGAAAATGATGTTTTAGAGGAGATACAAATTAGCAAAATACAGCAATACAAAGAAGTATTTTAAACGACTTTAAGTAATTGTTTGCCATGAATGAAAGACATTTTTATTTTATTAAAACTCATGGATTTTTGTTTTATGTAGATGCACAAAGAATAGCAGTGTAAGCTCAAATATCAAGCCTTTAGGCAGGTGTGTAAAAGTCTACTGACTATGCAAACCTTATCCTTGACTCTTCAGATAATTTTTTTTTAATTCTGTTTCATCCACAGTCAATTTTCCACTAAGTTCTAATGATCCCTCACTTTACACTTAGAACATTTTCTCTACTGGAATCTGTGGGAATCATTCTCTAGCATGTAAACAGAAATGTACTGTAACATCTAAACAGTAAAGATGTAACACCTAGCTAGAACTACTATCATTTTTCTCTTAAAGGGACACACACACTTACATTTCTTTCTTTCTTTCTTCATATCAAATTCTGTTAAGAACCTCTTCATGGGATGAGTTTTGACTAGGAAGTTATTATCTGAATTATTGCTATTTTCATATTAGATATTATTTCATTATAAGAGTTCTGATGTCAAGCAACATGACCTTCCCCAGACCCTGATGCCTTTGTATGGCTCGAATAAATGTGTATTATGAATAATGATGTAACTTTGGCTCCGGTCCTTATTTCCATGATGAAAATTCAACTGCAAGAACTGTAACACAGAGTCATTTTGCTGCTGTTGCCTTAACAGACTTTTAACAGACTGCAAGAGAACACAAATAAATATTTGAAGTGGATCATTTTCCTGCAACCTCAGTTAATCTATCCTTTATAACAGGAAAATTAAAGCTATGTTTCCACTGAGTTCAGGCATTATTTCTGGAAGTGTGGTCCTACAAACAAAATTACAAGGGTTCTTCCCACCTACTTCTACTTTTACTACTGATTAAACCCTAGGGTCAGTTATTTGCAAACCTGAGGAAACTTCTGAGTCACAGGTTGACTTAATTCCAGAAAGAGAAGAAATCCAAATGAGAAAAGGAACAGATGAGACAAACCTGGTAGTGTTGATAAATAGGTTGGCTTTCTGAATGTAGTCTGTTAAATTAGGTCAGGGAAATTGTGATGCAAGATGAACGGAAATTGTTGGTCATAATGTAACTTGACATTTATTTTAAATTGTTGGAAAAATTCAAAATAAGCACATTTGTCCACATTTTATCTACAATGCAAGAATGTGAGGTCCAGTTTGTCTTTTTGTGGATAAAATGATCCTTCTGTCTGCTTTTCCGTATTTTTCATAAGAGCTGTTTCACTTAGATATCTGGGACATACATTGTTTAAACTCTGGATGAAATGTTTTGATTATCCCTTATTATAAAGTGACACACTGCAGAAACAATATGTGTTTCAAGACAAGGAACTTACTGGACTACATCTTAATGAGTATGTGGAATAAAAAGATAAGAACATCCCTCTTTAGTATGGACTGTAAACATTGAGTTTAAAGGGTTTCAGCCATTTCATGTTCTAGTTCCCACTGAAATGACACTCAGGCCGCAGATGCAGGTGTGTATTTTTAATGAAACTTGGTTGGCACGCATTCTTGACACTCCTAGATACTCCTGCTACCTCTATATTTGTAAATAAAATAGGACCAAGATCATGAATAAGCTTCTTCTCATTTGACAGTCTCTTGGGTAATTTCACCAGCACCTCCTCAACAATGTGAGAGCCAGTGGGACAACGTGGACTAAAACCTGTTCTCACTAAACTGTCTTCATTAATCTACACACGTTCTGGGAATGGAAAATGTTACTCTACACGGCCTCAGCACTACAAATGATTACAACATATTTTACAGTTGTCGTGCCAGTAGGTGTGTAGAGCAGACCACGACTCATTTTAACAGATGCAGCTCCTAAAGGCAGTGCTGTCCTTGAGGGTCTTCTATAGCATCTGGAACCAGGCATTGAGATGCAAAATATACTGAGAAGGAAAGGAGACTATTAAGAATTTTTTGGGGGATATTAGTGATGCAGAAGAGTGGTACTGTAATTCATTAGTGTCTTATATCAGCTAGCAACTTCAATGGGATACTGTCATCTTCAATAGGAAAGACACAGCCACAGATGTCCATGGTCTGGTTTTGTTACAAGCCCTACACTAAGGTAAACTGAGGTTTCAGATACATCTTTAACAGCCATGGTGTTAGCAGGATGCAGTGTGTTGCAAAAGCTAACCAGGAGCAGAGAGCTGATATTGTTGTGAGAATTACAGTATCCTTCGTGCTTTTCCTGTGAGACTTATTTTCTGGATCTAAGGTAGTAAACATTGAAATGGACTGTTGTTTTTTGTCAGATTATTGGTGGTAGTTCATGTAAATACCATGCAGACAGGTGTCTAGTCAAAGATCCAGGATCTGACTTCTTTTAGAGTCAGACTTTTCTAAAAATATTTTTCTTCTTACTCTTGTGTTGATGTGTGCTTACCAACAGAGGTGCTAAACTGCAGAGTGACCCTGCTGGCTTAGTCCTGAGCACTGCTTGGTAGGGAAAAAAAATGCTGCTGGCATACTCTGGCGTGCTCAGTAGTATAACACAGAAAGAGCACACCAAATCCAGATAGTGGGAATGCAAAAAAATATTCAACGAGGCGGAGTAATAATATTCCAGAAATTGGAAATCCCATCAGATGAAGTCAGTGAAATGGAACGTATGTCATGAGACATAAGACGTCTGCTGAAAATAAATAGGGTTTAAGAAAGTTATTGAAGATGCTGAACAAAAATATTTCTGTCTCAGAATCAGGAAGTCTGAGAGAATTGTTGGGTGTACTGGAACCTCAGGAATCTTAATAAGCTTTTATGGAGGGGAACAATTTTTATGGAGATGGTAGGTGGCTTTTTAACATCTGTTTTTGCCAGTGATAGTTCAGTTGAGACGGTGCCTGAGACGTACTTTTTAAAGGGATTAAGTGTGAGATCAGTGAGGTGCAAAAGAAGAATGATGGAATAAATGAACAAATCCAGGAGATAGAGAGTTTTATACACCTAGAAGGTTTGGAAAGACTGAAGTGGATTTTCTGAGCTGCAGAAAACATTTCAAGCTGAATAACATCAGATGCTACACAAGGAAGCAGGACTGTAGTAAATATTTGATCTATCTTGCTGTAAGTGCTAAAGGATATTTTGTAATAAAGAAGATGCTTCTTAATTGAATAAAGAAACTGTAAAGAAGGAGATTAAAACAAAGAAGTGCTTAAAATATTTCTGTAATGCAGCCATATCATTTTTAAAGTGTCTTTTGCATTTTCATCAACATCTGAGTAGCCAGTCTTGTACTGAATTTCTTACTGACAATCCTAAGACTTTATTTCTGTTGGTCTGAGGTGAGGGTTTTCTTTTTTTGTTTCCACCTTTTCTTTTTTCTTTCACATTCCTTACAGTATGTCTCTATAAGCATCAGTGCAGGAGAAAACCAAAAACCTAGAGAAGTGAATGGGAAGAGCAGTTGATTAAAGAGATTATATCTGTATCTGGGCACGTCTCAGAAATCTGGATTAACCTTCACAAATGAGAATAGAAACAAGCTTTAATTTAGTTCCAAGAGTAATAAAAATTTTCTGGATGGAAATGTGTATCATTTACCAGCACACCCGCCTTCTTGCTCACATCATCTGTATATTGCATTACTCCCCTGGGAACACATTCCTTCACATTTTTCTCCATCAAAGCCAGATTGTTACTATGCCACGTAAGCTGAGGCAGTACTTGAAGTGAAATAGCTGATGGCTCATGGTTATATAAACCCAGCTCACAAGTTCAGAAGCAGCAGGATTACTGTTCTTTTCACTTCTGTTTAGCAATGGGGACTGTTTTCAGTTCTGTTTAGCTATAGGAATTTCAGTGGCAGGCTTCTACTTTTGCAGCATGCTTTGTGATGGTGGTTATCTGCGGTGTCCCCAGCCGTGATGCTGGGCTCTGCATGCTTCTGAGTTGTCACTCCTATCCCAAGCACAGAGCAATCAAGTTTATTTTGCAAGCCAGTTAGCAAAGCATCTTAGATACATTACAGACAGCAGGTAGGGGGAAGCCTCCCTAAAGCTGCGGCATGCAAAGAGCAGCATGTTGCAGGGGAACTTCTGGTTAATGCTGGGATGTTGCCTTCTGTGTCTGCTGGAGCTTTTTCCCTGGATCCCATCTTAGACTCCAGTGGTACTAATCCAGTCCTCACTGTTCTCTCATTAAGAAAATAAGAAAGTCAGGATCTTGGCAAGAGAGGAGTAAGTCACCCAAACTGATGAAAGGTGACCCCACACCCATAGCTACGTTTTTCCTTAGTCTTCTTGTGGAATATGTAAAGCAGTTGGCAAGTATTCCTGAAAAACAAGAAGAGAGAAAATAGATATGAAAAGACATTTTGGTAACTAAATATTTAAAAAGCTTGGGAAATTTTTATAAATCATAGTAAGAAAATAATAATGTTTTACTTTATTCTATCTTTCTACATTGAAAACTTTGTGACAGGGAATGTCACGGTCTGACACATACTCAGGAACAGTATTACTCCACTGTTCTATAACATTCCATTTCTCCATGGCACTGGGCTTTGGGAGCTTCCTAAGATGGTCATATGGGAATTCCTGAAGCTAGCAACATTAGCTCCAAAACCATGTTTTTAAAGCTAAAAGTAAATAGCACCTTTTTCCCAACAGAATCAGTGCTTCTGGTACCTGGCAGCTGGTCTCTGTCCGTGAAATAGGATCTCAGTCCAGCTCAGCAGAGAATGGGCAACCAATATTCTAATTTTAGCTTGAAAGGAAACAAAAATCACAGTAGAAAAGTACTTTGAGAATGGTTTGGTGGTAGTAAATAAGTAACAGGCAGCACAGCATCTAGACAAATCCTGAACTGCATAATGCAGTGACAATGAAGTGTTACTTGCCTTTGTTTTCTCTCACTGCTTATTTAAAGCTAGTAATTTTCTTTGCTTATCACAGTATTTTTCTTTACCTTTTGATCCTATGAGACCAAGAATTGCATTATGCATTCTGAACTCTTCAGCTGTGCAATATAGCTCTGGTTTCTACAGAAGGTCTGCAGACTGGAAATAAAAGGCTGAATTGTCCTGGAGATTCTGGTTACGTATCATATGTGCCTGTCCAAAGCCCAGTGACCACATATTTTATAATAACTATTTTGTGGCCCTGCATAAGCCAATGACAGAGATACAGGCTGTTGTACTACATTCTTTCTCATCTGCCAATCGCAACTTTCTCACACTTACTGCGCAGTTCCTAACACCAAGATTAAAAGAAAGTATTAATTAAATAATTAATTACACTTTATTCTGTTCTCATCACAAAGTCATACAAGTGCCCAGGAACAGAAAATAGTAGATGTATACAGCGAACAAGAAAGAATGTCAGAAGGCCAAAGAATAACTTGCTGGGTTTGGGACTTGGGAATCTGATCTTTTCCCAGGGAAGCCAAACCAACACTCTATGAGCAGACTGAGTACAGAACAATGACAACAGTGCTGTGGCATTTATATGGCAAAAACTAGATACATAATAAATTTGCAGTATTTCCAAATACTCCTAAACAGAAACTGTCAAGCATCTCACAAAAGCTGAGGGTAACTGGCATAACTGGCATGGAAAAGGTGGTTATATATTATTAGACACCTTTGAATATGGCTGGGTATAGACAGGTGCTTGTATATAACTACTGCTCCTTGGAATTGGCTTCCCATTCACTATTGAATTTAGATACAATGAAAGTATTCAAAGGCCTTTGTTAAAGCACACTTATAACAATCGGAATTGCATTTTTTCATAGTAAATGCCATAGCAGACGGCAACTTAAAAAAAAAAAAAAGCATGCTTATCTTCTGGTTTCAGTACTTTAAGAGTATTTTTTAGTTGTAGTCTTACACCCAAGCAAAAATACTCACTCACTGCTCTTGCTATATCCTGTAATGACTAAAGATCCTGGACAAGCAAGTTATATAATTTTTGGCTTTCTTCTATAAATCAGTCTGTAAATGAAGGCATGGCTCTCATCATCGAATATGTACAACTTGTGGAAGAAACAATATGTATAATGGAAGGACTGAAGGGTATTGATATTGAAGTTGCAAATATTCCTCATAGCTCAACACTGTAGTGCTGGCTTGGACGACAATATTGCACAAATGACAGATTTTAAAGGTTTTCCAATACTTTAGGGTATGATTTATGGATCCTAGGCATCCATTCTCAGCTAGCCATGTAGACTCCTTCCGTGGTCTGTGGAAAGAAACTGCATAGCTACATGGTGGATTCATCTTAATATAGTATCCCGTATGATTAACAGGATGAATCACTTTCTATAATTGCCTGTCCCTCTCTGCTCACCAGTGCGGTTGCACACATAACTGATTATCTAGAGTGCTTAATTTATAGAGTACAAAAGTTAAATGAAGTGTAAGTCTTCTCCGTTAGCACTGTAAATAACCATCTAATTCCTGTTGAGTATCTTGAGAGTGTGGTTTCTGAAAAACAGTAATATACAAATCAGACTCCCCATGCACAGTTTCTAGTTTGGTTCAGAAGAGGTCACAGGTGGGAAAGGAGAATCCATCCTCTTGATTTGTCACAGTTCCTCAATTTTTCACCCTGTCTCTTACAGACAAAGGAATCTGCCATTTCATCTTTCTAACATAGCTTTGACATATGGAGATAGACAAGTTCTATAAATGGGTGGAAGTGAAGGCTGACGGAAATATGAAAACATTAAGATCCTTGTGGATATAAATTCTGAATGGTGCCAGCTGGGAACTGTAATTTAAGAATCAACCTACAATAAAAGTTAAACCAAACAGCATATATATATTTATATATAGTTCTTCTTTGCAGTATGAATTTTGCACTCACTGATTGTACCACAGTTATCCTCAAACAATTAAAATCCCCTGAGATTATGTTCATGGTCAGTAAATCTTAAGTAGTGTAACATTACCATCTTTTATTTCTAGACACCTAGACCTGGAACATCCATTTGGAACATGCAAACGTTGTTCTGTCTTAAACATCTTCAATGGTATTCAGAAGTGGAAGAAAATTGGGGTTGGTCTCTTCTGAAACTGCTGCAATACCTGTACCAAAAAACAAAGTGAATATCTTTACATGAGAACTAATTCCTCACATTCTCACTTCTACCAGTGTCAGATTGTAAAATGAATGTCTGTACTCTCCTTGAAAATTTATACCTCAAATATCCTCTCCAGGCTTCTGAATATTACCCAACAACAGAAGGTCAGAGTCTGACATACAAACCTATTTCTATGAATATACAATACAAAAACTCACTGAAGGCAATAGACTTTCCTACTTAGATGGCTCCTGGTCATATTCCATGGTCTGTGATGGAAGTCTCATTTTTCTCACTCCTTGTGAAGCAGCGTATCCTCCTAGCTCCTACAGAAAAATCAAATTATTAGTAGCTTTCATCTGGCTCAAATGAGGCAATAAGAAGCAGCTCACAGTCTTAAAAAAGAATGAGCTTTACTGAATCTTTCTGGATAGCTTTGCCTATTACTAAACAACTATTATTAAAACTCTAAGGAGTTTAAAAGTGAGCAAGAAAGGCATCAAGTGGCATCTTCCTGGATTTCAGTGTATCTTCGTATTGAACAGTGTATCCAAATGTCAGTTTGAGAGCAGCTCTTCAATAATGTAGAGTTCAAGTTTCAATGACTTTTAATTTTTCTATCTGTTGTAATTCCTTTCCCTTCTCTTATTTATTTATTTATTTATTTATTTATAACAAGTGTTTGCAGGATAAGTGAACTTTTGCCTGCAGATTTAGGGGCTTTTTATCTGAAAACTTTAGTGAAGAATGAGAGTTAACAGATCAGAGCAGAGCCCTACAGGCTGCACTCAGTACTTAAACAGCAAGCAGTAATGCTTTTGTGAGAGGAAATGCACCTTTTTATCTTTAAGGTCATAGGAGGTACTGTGACAAATAAATCACTGAGTTTTGTGGATGTCTGGTTACTGCATGCATTCTCCTGGAGATGCTAACTTCCAGACAGAGAGTCTGCTTCTCAACATACTCCATGTACTGGTATCTTGCTGCATGCATGAGGGATTCACAGTATTGGGGCCCAACTGCGTGTTAAAATTGGATGGTTTAAAATCAATTCCTCTTTGACATACCTTTCAAGTCTGAACAGATTTGAAGCCCTCAGGGTTATGAATTTGACCTTCTCTGGAAGATGTTTATGAGATTAACTCAAAGCACAGCTGGTCTCTGTCTCCCGTTATGCTACATGTTAATGATGCCATCAAACTCTATTTGGAAAAACAGAAAGTTCTGCAAGTCTGAACTCAAATCTGGCTGAGTAAAGCTTGCTCCAAATTCCTTGTGTTTTCTTCACTTTATTCAGTGTCCTTCATGGAAACAAACTCCAGAAAGAATCCCATCTGTTAATATGCATGTATATTATTTTGCATGTGAAGGAAAATATATACTCTTTATAGGAATTCTGGAGGACTTGAGATGGTTTCTGTTATGTACAATGAGCCTCTCAGAATCATGGTAAAGGAGAGAAGGATGTTTTTCCCAACATTTGTTCAGGGTGATTTTAATCAAATGGGACTGATTCATAGCAGTGACAAGAGTTGCTGAACTGTTGTTAGGAAACAGGATTTAGGAACTAATCTAAAGGTATGAGAGGCAGAAGCTTCCTTTGAGCTCACAGCATGTTATTAAATGCCAAGATCAATCCATTGAGTTTTCTTTTAAACAGGATTTATTCAAATGTCCACTATATAAACAATATAGGAAGAACAAAGACTCAAACTTTATTACTTATATCACAGTTACTCTTTTGCTTTGATGGAGGGATTATGTGGCTGTCAGACCCAGAGGAAAAATAAATGTTGATTTTATTCAAGTACTACAATTGGCCAGTGTCTGGATCAGAGTAGGGGGGAATCTAAAACAGATATTTGTCTACGTTTCCCCCGGACAAAAAAAAGATGTTCCTTCCAGTGCCCTCTATACTCTTGTTTTCTGATGCAAGATTGAGCCCCTCTGACAAATGTGCTTCTGCAATGGCAGTAGCTGATTCAAACAGTAGATGTTGTAGAACTAACTGTCATATATTCTACTGCTACACCTAAGAAACTAAAACATTCTGCCACCTTTGCCTATATGCTACTTCATTTATCTCTGAATATAGAATTACCTGATACCAAGGAACATCCCCCCCAAAAAACAGTTGTATGAAAATCTTCTGGGCAGCAGTTTTTATCCTGAAAAGATTAGACTTTACTGAGGGGGGCATCTATTCTTCCATCAAAGAAAAATATCAGTGGGTAAATGAATAAGGAGGAAAATTTGGACAGAAGCCTACAAAAGGTCATGAATTTGCAGAAGAATTGGTCCAGGCTATCCAGACATGATGAGTGATATAGAGCAGCTGCCATATTCAAATTGGAGCCTCAAGTGCATGTTTGTGTTGCTCAAACTCCTGGAAGATTGCATGGCTCCTATTTAGGTGTACTAATCAGGTTTAGTCACTCTTGGCTAAGGTTGTGCTGAGTAGAAAAAGATAAGTTCTGAGTAGTTCTACATAAGTTGTACTTTCATTAAATGATCACATTATCTTTGCCTGACATTTTTTTCAAATGAAAAAGGAAATATGAATGATGCTGTGATAATCTCTGCAATTTCAGGGGTAAAAACTCACCTTCTTTTTGCAAATATAAATAAAAAAAATCTACCTTTGGGAACAGAGAAGAAAAAAAGCCTGGAAACTTCCAGAGAAACCCACGTAGCCATTGACAGCCCTGGGCCAGAAACCTTCTGATCAGCATTCTTTATAATGTTCTTATAATTTCGGACATGGGACAGAGCAAATGAATGACTGCACTGGAGAAAGAGAACAATCAGCAAGGATGTGAAATTACACTTGGCACAATTTCATTTCCCTCAGAGGTTACTAGAAAATCAGCCTTTCGTTTCAGCATGAGCCCAAACCCATTTTTTTCATTTTTTATTTTTTAACAAACTTCAGGTTTTCTGGCTGGTTGCTAGAAATGTGGGTAAAAAAGAACTTTGAAAAATGCTACACCCGTTATATTTCCAAAAGCTACATCAGGCTCTGAGTTGCTTATTTTCCTGGGGCAGGGGAGAGGAAGAGAGAAAAATAATTAAGGTGAATATTTTGTTCTTTGCATTTATGCTCTGCAGTAATAAAAAATTCTAGATCAAAGGAGTACTTTTTAACAACCTCCAAGTTCAGTCTCAACTAAAGACAGATCCAAATGGTGTTCTTTTGATCTTTTTCCATTTAGTTCTTGAAACCACTCCCTTGGTGCTCTGCATACCTTCCATCATATGAGCTTGAATGGTAGTAAAGATTCCCCACTTTCAGACAGGGCCTAGTCAACCCCTTTGTGGGCAAAAATTGTTATTAGCATATTTGAAGGGAGGGTTTACATGTTGAGTAACCTTCCCCGTTTTGCCATTGTAAAACCACCACTATGGAGGAACAATGAACAGCAGCCTTTATATCTGTGACACAAACTACTGAAGTCAGACCAGTGGGCTGAGCAAGCAGCTGTTTTCAACATTTTTGTGGAATATATGTAGCCTTTCTTTATCCACATCTATAGTTTTGTGAGTTGGCTACTTGAAGAGAGTTAAATAGCACCAGTGATTGGGGTCTTTCTCTTGCCTCTGAACTTTAATTAAGGTAAGTATAACTGGCTGTGGAATGTTTTGTTGTGTTTTTTTTTTCTTCATATTAAAAACCAAACGCAAACCAAAATCATTGTTATGTGAGCAATTTGACTGTGAAAGTCTTTCATGTTTACTGCAGTTGTAATTAGAGTTTCATCAGGCATGTTCAAATATCCAATTGCAATCAAGGAAAAAGCAGAATCAACGAGAAGGCAGTGGGGGACATATACAAGCAAAGGCTTTGTTTCCCATGCTGATATCTGAAAAAAACCTTACCATTTTACTGTTGCAGCTTGGTGATGTTACGGACAAAACCTTGGAGTTTAGCTTTGAAAAGACATGCAGTAAGTACCCTTTCCCCCTTTTCATCTTTTTTTGCCATTTCACGGTAAGAAGGACTTCATTGCTACAGAATAAGAATTAATGGTAAAAAAAAAATTATGGAGAATAAGTAGTAGAGTAGTAGGGCTTCATAACACAGACCTGACTTCAAGGAACAAAGCTTATAAAAGAGTATTTGAGAGTTGTTATCTCATTTGAGAGCAAGACTCTTTCAGATAGCTTTCTGAAAGGCTGGTTTACTGGGGGAACCTTCTGAAAAAAGCCACGGTGCCACAACTGTGAAGTCAGGCTATCAAAGTCTGCACCTTTGCAGCAAGGTTTTCATCACTTTAAGTGAGATCATGTCCATCATATTTGATGTCTGGATACATTGTCCTTGGTGCAAATGATAGTGTGAATTACACGTGGGAGTGAAGCCCCAGAATGTATAACCATACATACATACAGATATGCATATAACAAGGATTGCTCTGAAAGCAATGTCTCCTATTTTATTATGTCGGCCTACAACATTAGAGGCGGATGTCGGTGGTATGGCAGTAGAGGTTGAACCTTCCCACCAATATTCTATTACATGTTGTTGCCATGTGACAGATGGCAGCAGAGGGGCAGTCTGACAGAATGATGTCCGAGATGGAAGTGCGGATGAAGCAAAGATGTGTCATTGAATTCCTCAATGCAGAAAAAATTGCACTCCTTGACATCTGTTGATACTTGCTGAATGTTTATGTAGACCAAACAGTGAATTGTAAGCACAGTGAAGCGGTGGGTGGTGAGTTTCAGCAGTGGTGAAAATGACATGAAGGGCAAGCTGCATTCTGGATGGCCATGTGTAACGAGCGTAGCATGCAGGCTCTTGTTTATCTCTGGTGAAAATGCATAGCTAATGGTGGTGACTATGTTTAAAAACAGTGTTTTGTACCTGAGAATTTACTCTACAAAATTGTGTTACTGTGTTCTTTGCATCTGTTCTAGTGGAAATAAAAAGGAGGCATTATTTTCAGAATGACTTACATACATGTTTGTTTTAAACACTTTCTTGTGGAATTGCACTTACCAGATATATTCGTGCTCTCCAACAAACAAACAGAGTCACTGCTTTCAGATATCACTGGCAATAGTTTTCAAATCACAACTGGCAATCAGCTGAAGAGTCGCTTTAAATTAACCCCTGTGCAAGACAAGTGTCTTTCCTGTTTTATGAAGATGCACTGATTCAGGAAGAATTGAACCCTAAACACTACATAAACTTCATCAGGGAAGAACTGCAAGAAACGACAGCAAAAATCATATGTGAATCATTAAGAAGAGAGAGGCCTCTATGGAAGCTGGTCTTCTCTGTCCCGGATCACAGATAAGGCAGTGATAGTGGCTGGCCGTCTGGAACATTGTACTTGACACGGAGTCCATATTTTGGTAGAAGTTATAAGACAATACCATTGTCTTTTCTGATGTGGTCTGAGGTTTCTTAGTTAAAGACACTCTTCTGACAGCTCTTTTACCCACTACAGGATAACTATTTTTAAAGTGCTTATGTTGGAAAAGAAGGATTGCATTTACGTCCCTGCTTTGTGACTGCCAGAGCCCTCAGGTGCTTCATTATAGTGCACTGCCAGTTTTGTTGTAGCTTGGGTGGAGAATTCCTTATGTTTGCAAGCTTTTGTTCCCCATAAGAAAAAAACTTGTGCTTATCTTGCAAAAAACTGTACAACTATGCTCATGATGCAGAATTGATTTTGTGGCCCAGACCTTGAATTCAGTGAGCAAGATGTTCAAGAGACATAACTTTCTGAATAAAACATCATTTCTTGGAAAAAATCCAATTCTGTGTGTATGTGTGCTCTGCAACTCCCAATGAGAATTTACACACCCTCGATTCACCCTTGCCCCAGGTATCTCAGACATTCCATGTAAAACTACCACTTCCATAGAAAACAAGCCAGAGAAAGATCATTTTTGTTTTTATTTTTAAAGAAAAAGACAGAGATTAGTTACGGCAGAGAGCTCTACTTGACTGTCAGGAACCAGATAGATTAAAGTGTGCATTGGCAGGCAGAACATCCCAGTGAGTTTCTGCCCATGAGCTGGGGGTTATGTGAACTTAATTGCTCGAGGACACATACTTTGGTTGCTGATTTCATGTCACACCCAAGCAATGTAAATCTAAACCTTGCTCGTTGCTGAAATATGAGAAGTATCTGCAGGCATTTTACTAAAATGCAGCTCTGCTACAGGGGTGTGTGTGTATGGAAGAAATATAATCAGAGTCTACTGGCTAACCAGAAAAGAAAGCATAGCATGTGAATGCTGGCTGGGGGGTGATGGGGGAATATCAGGCAGCAGCTTTGGGAAGAGAGAGACTGCAGAGGGCAATAAACAGAAGAAGAAATTGATGAGCAGTTAAAGGGCAAAAGGGGGATGGAAGTTCAGGGCAGCAGAGGGAGGAAGGAAACTGGGGAGGCATGGGGATGTCAGATGTGGCTGGGACCAGAGATCACTTTGCTCTTCCTTCCCAGATGTGTTCTGGGTCACGGAGCCTGGTCATGGGTCAACAGGGTCCTCATCCTGTCTCCAGGTTTAGTCACAAGTTGGGACTAGGGAGAAACAAAGAGAGTGATCATATGGATTTAATCCTTAGACAAGGAAGGCCATTTATGCATAAGGCGTGGACTACCTCAAGTGTGCATGCTGGTGACCTGGGCAGCATATCAGGAACTGAGGAAGGCCTTAGAAGTACATGGATCAGGATAAGCATGGAAGTAAACTGAAAACAATGCAGGATTTCATTTCAGTGTTGTCATATAGGTTATCTGTTTGAATGACAGCTCTGTAACCCAGAAAAACCTTGAAACCACTGTTATTTTTAGCATCCTCCACACCAGATGATGTGTACAAGTTCTGTGTGCTGGCTGGTTACAACAGAGGTACACTCTTAAGAAAGCTGGAGGGAGCAAAGGTAGAAAGAGAGAGAAATAACTTGAAAAACAAAAACAAAAACAAAAAAAAAAGCAAATTAAAAAAAACCCCTCAATTGCAGGAACTTGCATGAAAGGAAATAAAGACTAAGGAGGGACACCATTGGTCTGTGTTCTCCCTAGCACGTCTAATTTTTGGTCTGTGGACAGTTTTAGTGCTGGGACAGATCCTTCAGATTGTCTTTATTTGTCCCAGAGTTGCAGCTGTCTGATAGCACTGGCAGATGAGATGTGTTTACTTTTGGTCAGAAAATCCAGACGGGCTGCCGTAAATCTAAAAGTCTCAGGTATGCCCTTAAGCAACTGCTTTGTGCTTTGTACCCAAATGAATCTGGGAAGCTTTGGATCTGCTTTGTGTCTACTTCACAGGCAACTGTACAACCGTGCTCAGTTTTGGTGTCTTGGAGTCATAAACGTATTATGGACAAACTTAAAGCATAAAATGTGTGTAGTGAGTAGATACAACACTTCCTGTGTGCACCACATCCTTGCAGCCTTGTGTCTGCAAGCCCACTACAGCAACACGCTATAGGGACCAGAAGGAACCCCTGTCTGCTCTTTATTTTAAAAGCTGGGGAAATGAGAGCTCAAATGGGAAAAATCACACTTTTTGATTAGGATTGAGAGAGAGGAAAAGTTCTCTCTGTTTGTACTGCTAATTGCCAACACTGGTGACAGTATCAGTGACAACCACCGGATTCTGAAAAAAAAGCAAAGGTGCTTGCAAATGTTAAGCAAGGCACTTGCTGTAGTATGGACAGTATTGGGGCAGATTGAGGAGGAATCAACCCATTCCTCCAGCTTGTCACTTTTCCGCTTTCAGACATAAGTTTCCTTTACTTTATTCAACCAAAATTGTCTAGACGGCTATGGAGAGAGACAGGAATCTGGGAGGAGGGATTATTTTTCAACATAGTGACTATGGTATTTCCAGAGTTCCCTTGAATGTTCATCATCTACCAGTCTGAGACTATCCAGAGCACTAAAACTCTTTATATCTAAGAGTTTTTTAGGTGCTATCAAGCTATGAAATCCCTTTCTGAATTTTCCTGACAGTTATCTTGCAATATTTGATATTACCTTGTTATTTGTAGTGCATAGATAATAGAAGCTTAGTACTGGATTTCAAAGTTAAGCCTGTAAGCTGTCCTGCGGTTTCCTACTAAAAAGACATTTGGAAAATAAGACTTATGTGGAAAAGCTGAGAGAACTGAGTTTGTTTAGTCTGGAAATAAGGAGTTGAAAAGGCAAATGATAACAGTTTTCAGGTATGCCAAGGCAAGTACAGAGGAGACAGTGACTGATTGAATTCTCAGATCATGGGGAATAGGACAAGCAGAAACTGGCTTATTTTGTAGCAAGAGAGATTTAGATCAGTCATTAACTGAACACTGGTATAGTTTTTTAGAGAGACTGTGGAATTTCTTTAATCATATAATGTATATTATTTCAAATGTATGGGTATCAGTATGGTGTATCTATGCTTGTAACTGCTCCTGAACATGTGGATGGGCTGAATGCCTGACCCCTTCCATTGCCTTCAGCCACATACTTTTGTGATAATGCTTTAGGAAAAGGGATAACATCATCTTTCTCCTCTTTCTTTATTTAGCAGACTGATTTCTTTGCAGAGATTAGAGGGGGAAATTTTCTGAGTACTGTACAGAGCTAACCATGCTGATTAACTGAGGAAAGGAGGGAAAGGTGGGAGAAGAAGAGATCCTTTCAAAATCTTCCACTAGACAAGTGTTACTAATGAAATTGGATTACCAGGAACTGCCCCTCAGATCTGACAGTGCCACAAGAAGCTTGTTTCTAAATACACTGCTGTTGCCCTACAACCATCAAGGTCTGATCATTTGCAGAGGCTGTGTGTTGTAAGGGTGGAGATTTTGGAGACCGTCATTCTCAAAGCAGTCAAGATTGTGATCAGTGAGAATGCCACCTTCACTGTTGCCTATGGCATATGGCAGTATTTAAGCTTGCTCTTGGTATACCAAGAAGTAGGGTGCTGTTTTGCAGTCCCTTGGAGCCTACATTGGCCTCATCTGCCCTTTCCACCACCACACACCGTGGGAGCTGGGTGTAACCACCACCGTGGGGAAAGGCAAAGCTCTTTGGGTGGAGGAAGACCACCCTCTCCCTGATGTCCAATAATGCTGACCGAAGCTCCCAGCAATCAGTTCTACTGCCAGAGGAAAGAAAGACCTCGCCTGCTCTCATTATACAGCAGTAGTTGTCCCACAGTTTTCATCTGTCACCCTCTGCTCCCCAGGCAGAGTCAGATTTTCTCACTTGCTCCACTTTCTGAGGAAAGGGTCTTTGTGGAACAGCCCCAAGTATTCTTTTTTGTGAATGCTCTAGATCCCAACTGGGCAGAAATCCTTAGTATTGCCCTGCTGTAGACACTGAAGCTGTGCTGTTACAGTAATGAGTTACAGAGGTGAATTGTGCTGGATGAAAAGAACGTGAATTACAACTCAAGCAAATTTACAGTAAAGGAATCTTGCTGTAAGATTCTTGACACATTTCATAGATTCATAGATTCATAGATGCATTAGGTTGGAAAGGACCTACAAGATCATCTAGTCCAACCATCCTCCTATCACCATCCCTACCCACTAAACTACTAAATCAAATCCCTTAGCACCTCATCTAAACGCTTCTTGAACAGCGCTAGGGATGGTGCCTCAACCACCTCCCTAGGCAGGCCATTCCAGTGCCTGACCACTCTTTCAGAGAAAAAGTTTCTCCTCAAATCTAATCTAAATCTTCCTTGGCGCAACTTGTGGCCATTCCCTCTCGTCCTGTCACTAGTAATCTGGGAGAAGAGGCTGACCCCCTCCGCACCACAATCCCCCTTCAGGAAGTGGTAGAGTGCAATAAGGTCCCCTCTGAGCCTCCTTTTCTCCAGACTAAACAATCCCAGCTCCCTCAGCCGCTCCTC
>VXAB01005317.1:36800-57149 GCA_013399175.1 Odontophorus gujanensis
GTGTCAAAGGCCTTGCTGAAGTCCAGGTAGACTACATCAACAGCCTTTCCCTCATCTACCAGTCTGGTCACCCAGTCATAGAAGGAGGTGAGGTTGGACAAGCACGACCTGGCCTTTGTGAACCCGTGCTGACTGGGTCTGATCCCCTGGTTGCCGTGCACGTGCCGTGTGATCTCCCTCAAGATCATCTGCTCCATAACTTTCCCTGACACTGAGGTCAGGCTGACAGGCCTATAGTTCCCCGGATTTTGTTTTTCTCTGTGCTGATGGTGGCTCTGTACTTCCCAGTCATATAAAGAAGTGGAAATTCCAAAATCCTCATGGAAAAGTTTTGCTTGAGGTCTGTGACCAAGCCATAAACATAAAGTACTGGAAACATGAGAGCATTTTTACCCGTCAGCTTGGCGAAGGGAAACAGTATTTATTTATTTATTTATTTATTTATTTATGGATTTAAATGGCTCCAGCATTTCGCTGGTAAGCACCAGGATTTCTCAGACATTTATTTATAGTATTTTTCTCTATTTCATAAACACAAGAGTTTCTATTTGTGATTGCCAGCATATCCTTCTACAGTTTGTACTGATTCAGAATACTCTTAACTAAGTAAATCAGCCTCTGAACTTCTGAACTAGCTTCACTTACTATTCCGTTACTATTCTACTGAAAAAAAAAATTTTTTTCTTTTTTTTTTTTTTTGGGGGAAGAAGCCTTATCTTTTCTTCTTAGGATTCTTCATCAATGAAAATTGTTCATATAGTATATAGTGTTTTTTGTTTCTTTCTTCTTTTTTTTTTTTTTNATTGTTCTCCTGTTAAGTGGGATTGTGTCTCAAGAGTAAAGCATTCAGTTAAATTCATGTTTGGGAAACTTCAGTATGGGTAAAAAAGAAGAACAAGTGTTTAATATTTTGTAAAGGGTAAAAAGCATTTTCAGTTTCTTTAGTCTCAAGAAGACTACCTTTGATTATTGATACATCCCAGAAAAAAAAAAAAAAGGAAATTAAAAAAAAAAACTAATTTTTTCCTTTCTGCTGAATTTGAGCCCAAGACATATTATATCTGAGCTTTGCACTCACTACAGCATTGTACTGTATAATCAAAAGATTAAAAATATACCATTAATGCAAAGGAGAGTTTTAACTAATATTTAGTTTTCAAAATCATGGCTGTAAGCCCTGAGTCTGTGTGCATCCAATTCCTTGTTCTTTTATGTTATCCACAATTTTACAGTCATTTTCTTGAGAATGGGAGTTCTTCCTTTCCCTTTAAAAGGTAATAAGAAGAATTTAAATTTAATTAGTTGAGGAACACAACAAAATACAGTTTTTACAACACATTTATGGACATGCTTTCTTTTTGCATGAACTTTCCAAATTTATCTTTACATACATTATGAAAACAACAGTCTCTCATTGAAGGCTAGATTATCTAACCATGTACTTTATTCACAGACTTCTATGTTTTGGATTGCCTCTCACATTTTCTGTCTGTTTGTTCACTGGCAGCATTTGCTTGCTTCTATTTAGTAGTAGGATTGGAGTCTCAGCAACAATACACATATTATCAAGACCTTACAAGTATCCCAGATGCTCAGTTCCATTGAGTTTTTGTCATGGTCTTCTGGATTTACGTCATTACGAAGTGCTCCCATGGCACTGAACGTCTCAGCCACTTGTGTTAACATTCACTTCCCCACCAGTATGTAAAATAGAGAGGAAAAGAAGATTTGCAGGTAGCGAAATAGGTTTGACAATAGCTCTTGATTGTGACAAGTATTAAAAGAAAAGAGCATAGACCTCTGAGTGGACTTCTGAGTGGACTGACACATTGAATATGCTGCTTATTTCCTTTCACTTTTACTCAGCTGAGCCCTTCAGGCAAACATTGGATCTTTTCTTGTCATGCCACAATGACCACCTCTCCTAAAGCTGGGTAGGCAGCACATTGTCAGGTATTCAGAAGTTCAGTCTAATAAGAACTACCTTTTGCAATGGCAGGAATGAAGCTTTGCTCTTTTAAACTCATTTTACTGCTGAAATTATCCATGCCATGAAACAGTTCAGAACAGGTCTTTCCTCAGTGCTTGAATTCTGCCATCTCCTTATATTGGGTAGAAGCTGGTATGGAGCTCATCAGCATGCTGTAAACAGCCTCACTGTATAACTGGCTCAGTCAACTACTCTACATTTTGAAATGCAATCAGAGAGCTCCCTTCTGTCCCTGAAATTATCCTCCTTTCTTCTTCTTCTGTAACTGTTACTTGAAAAGTTTCATAGCTGGAATGGTATTGATGATGTTTTCTCCACTATTGTGCTTTAAAATATCTCTGATTCTTGACTTTATGGGAAACTATTAAAATATTGCCATGGTTCATTCTTAATTTGATCGCAATTTGCTGAATGTTTTTAATATGTGAAACATTTATTTTTTCCTGGTGGTTATTTTTCTTTGGTACTTCTATTACTACTACTAAATTATTTTTAACCTTTTATATCTATTTTTATTTTCTCAAACATTAGGACAATATCTTACCTTGCTGGAAGTAATTGGGAATTTGACCAATGTTTCATATTTATATAGAAACCTACTAAAATGAGACTTATTTATAAATTTATAAAAAATAGAGCCTAATCTCTGTATTTCCAGTTATATCTTATAAAGTAAGAACACCCTGTGACTATTTTTCCAGATTTTAATTTCTTCTGAGTTCCATGGATATTTCATAGTACTATTCCTACATCTTTTCTAGTCCAGGGTAAAGGTCTTTAGGATTCACTTTGACAGCTGCTCACTCCGTTTAGCCTATCTGTATTGCTACAGCAGAGAAATTGCCTGACGAGCTGCTCAGAGAGGTTCTAGTATCTCCATCCTTGAAGTTGTTCAAAACATACTTCTAAACAGCCTGCTCTGGAGTGGCGAATTAGATGATCTCCAGAAGATCCTGCCAATCAAAAAACCCCACACTCTGCAAGTCCGTAAAAATGTGGACAACAGTTTTGTTTCCTTCCTGAAAAGTTTTTATGCTCCTTCCCTCTCCATGAGTTTGGTGGGGTGCTCACTGGAAGTTCCATGTTGCTTAGTCTCTAAATTTTATTTGTCCTTTAGTATTGTCTTTGTGTCTTCTTACTGCTTTCTGTAATAAAGTTTGCTGTTGCATGAAATCTGAGTAGTCATCAATTTTCAGGGCTTTGCATAGTTTTTGAGTGGTTTTGTTTGTTTCTTTTCCTTAATAAGGATAAAATAATTTAATGAAACAAAAATTTCTTAAATACAATCTAGTTTATTTACGATGAATACCAAGTTCCATTCACTTGGAAAAGAAGCAAACAGAGGCTGTTTCCTTGTGCAAATTTTTCAAATCTTCAGTCTTTGTCTTTTAACACCTTCTTACGACCACACTTGTTTCTTTTACTGCTTCCAGACTGTAATTCTTCTCTGCTTCTGACAAAGCAGCCAGTTTAAACAAGAGAAAAGAATGCCCAGATCTCATCAGTTTGTGGAGACAACTCCACCCATGTTACTCAGCCTCTGCTGAGACATTGCCCACATCTGGTGCTCTAGCTATGAAGATGCCAGCTGTCTTATTATGGGTAGGAGCTCAGCAGCTTCCTCCATTTGACCAGAATGAAGAACAATTCACATATACGTGGCTTATAAGCATATTTACTGGCAGCACTCTGGAATAGCTGTATGATTTGTGTGTAAAAGATGCAGATTAGGCTGACAGGTAGAAAGCTGACACATAATTTAGCTCTGAAAGAGATGATTGTAGTGCTTCTTTTCCAAATGGAAAAGGTTAAATATTCCAATTCATGCACAGCTGATGAACGAATGAAACCACTGACTCCGAAAGCAAACAACCACCCCATACTAGTCATATAAAAAAAGCACATAAAAGATAGCTTGAGTCTGATTTTTGTTCAGAATGTTTCATCGTGTGAATTAAAAAACTGCACACACATTTCACAGATGAAAAGAAAAAATGTGATAATTAAACATTTTAGTATAACAATCAAGTGTCTTGAAATCATACTGAGTGTTAACAGTTAGAAACTCTCTCAGACTGAAATTCTAATTTCCACTGGCATGGAAGTCACCAACTGTCATAGGCATTGCATTGATAGTGTGAATCATGAAAGAATGATACAAACTCTGAACATAGATTGATTTCCTCTCTGGAAACTTGCAGATGTTTTCTCCAAAACTGAGTTAAATCAGTAAAACCACAGTTAGATTAAAAAATATTTATATTCTATATTTTTGGAAGTAAAACCCTGTATTTTGCATAACACTACACTGAAACTTCACTATGAGTGCATTCTTATTCTGGTTCACTTTTGAAGAACAAAGGAAATGCACTACCAATGACACTTGTACTTCTTTCCCCCAGCATTCAACATATGTTCTGAACTATAGAAATAACATTCAAATTAACCTATTACATTCATGGGAAACAGTTATGAAGGCCCTGCATCATAAGATCTTTACTTTTACAATTAGCCTGAACTATTTTCCTGGGTAGGAATGAGACACATTATTTTTCTTTCCCACAGAAGTCACTGCATATGTAAAACATCACTGGAAGTTCCTTCCTTTCTTCACGCTGAGTTTCTCTGCCTCTCCCCCTCGGTTTGGCTACTCCAGCACTTGTAAGGCACTCCATATGTTGATGAATAAATCGTCATTTCCCACTTGTAATGAGATTACTCAGTCCTTGGGAGCAGATTTATTAGCTACAGCTATTTCGTGTCTAATCACATCCTTGCTTTCCATGAAGAAAATGAACAGAGATGGATTGAATTTGAGAGCTTGGAGTCCTAAATAATTGGGTTAGAAATAGGTAGGCTTTATTGCTTGGAAGGAAAGCAAAAGGAAACTGTAAAAAGACAGAAGGGGAGAGTTTTTTATAAACTCAGGTTAATAAATGCAAAGAATTTGTCACTGGACTTATTGCACATGCCTTTAAGTTTTTACACACCTACACCATATATTTGTCCAGCAAGTATGTCATCTGTTATGAATAAATGATGGGTGGGAACCAAAAAAAATTCAATGGAGGGAATGAACTTCAACCGTGGAATAAACAGTTCTTGCAGTAACTGCGTGGTGAGAAAGGCTTTGTGGGAGGTAGAAACCACATTTCTACCAGATGGCATGGGCAGCTGTCCTGCAGGAGAATGGATATGATGGAGTCCAGCTGTAATCTTACTCTCCCAAGTATCACCCTGATCCCAGAACCATAAAAAAACAAAAACAACAACAACAACAAAAAACATTTTGGGAACAGGAGTATAGATTCATGAGATGGTGGCTGCAGCTTGAAAGCCCTCGTGGGATGTTTCCACTTCCCTTGTACTGCCTTAGATCATCAGTTCCTCTCCTCTGTTATCTCCTCAGTTGTAGAGTTGAAAGTACTTGTAGTGTTAAGCAGTCAAATGGTTTACTGAAGATACCACAAATAACATTTCAGAAAATAGTTTTATTCTTTCCTCTGATTTTATCAGTGTTATCTGGGTGCAGAGAAGTGAATGCAGAGGCCATTCACAGGTTTTCCTTTCATAGGCAGCATCCTATCTAACTGTAGATATAAAATCACAACATAGCAATGTAGAGAAGTTTCTTAGGTACCACAGAATATGAGTTTTGCCAGTGCAGAATACCCGTGGTAGAAAAGACTTTTCAAAATTACCTCATGCCTAAGCCCAACTGGAGCTTACAAAGAAGACTTCCAGTGTCTCTGTAAATTCAGGCTGGTGAGCATGCTCTAAGCAAAAGTGAGAGATAGCACTTAATTCAACAAAAAATTAGGTCATTCTCTTCATCAGTTGACCATGAAGTGGCAGGCTTGAATAAATACTTTTTAGTTTGATTGGATTCAAGTTCACCATCCCTGACTTCTGTGAAATTGCTTAAAGGTTTGTACTACAGTAAAGTCTGAATTGGAGCTACTCATGATTTCCAGTAATCCATTTTTAGTGGGGTGGGAAAGATACAAGGGATTTGAAGTCTCAGTGACTGTAAGAGTTACTGACCAGGTCACTCACCTTTTTTGGGGGATGCTCTTGTTCATCTCTTTATTGTACAGTGTACAGTTTCTGGATGTTAAGTGGAAACCATTACCTACTCCATACCTAGGTTAGTGTCCCCATGGTCTCTAGTACTCTTAACAGCTGGTAGAGGCCACATTACTACTTCTGCAAGTCATCATGTTAGGCGGAGCTATGGAAAGAATATCAATCTGTTACTATTTAAGATGAGTACTATAAGCTAAAGAAATAGAATAATTTGAATTTTCTATGCCTAATCATTTCTTCTATCTGAACTATCAACTTAAATATTGCTGTTTTATAGAAGGGATTCTTTGGCAAACATATTTTTTTAGAATTTCTGTGTCTCTTTGCAAAAAAGTATAGCACTCTATATACAGTTTCTGAAAGAATTAGGAAACGCTTTGGCCTGTGATTTTTTCCTCTACCCTCCTGCTTGCAAAGGTGCTTTGAAGAACATTTTAAAAATGTAATTATTTAATACAATTCAGTAATGTAAGTCATGTGCCTTGATACTTGTGTCTATGTACTCACACATCTACACAAGGGGAAGAAAAAAAAAAAAAAAAAAAACCATAGAAACAATGTTGCTCAGGAACAACACAGATTGGAATAATCAGGTTAAGATGGAGAATATAGCAAAAATTATTCAACTAATATATAGGCTAATGTGTTATCTGCCAGAAGGCAGTTTTTCCAAATTCTATGTAGATATGTGTGGTTACTAACTTTATTACCAGTAAAATTCTTTGACAAGAGGTACTATAAATAAATAAATAGATAAATAAATAAAATAGCCCAATATTTTATCAGTCACAGTAGGAACGAAGCCAGCCTCCTATTTGCTTCACGTAATCATCATAGAAAAGAACATTTTTAGGTACTTGCATATGAATGGCTTTCAAAATTGTTCCTGATAGAGTGGCAGCATAGTAGACTGGGCATATTTTCAGATGTCAGCATCTGAAAATATCTGAAACCTAAAGCTGTGATGTTAGAGAACTAATTTTAGTAGATTATGTTGACAAAGAAATGAAAGAAGTTAGTAAACACAATACTGAATACTGTTAATTAAACTAGTATTCTGCTTCCACAATCTGTTCAGCAAGAAATGAAATTTCTAGCTGACAGGGCAGAAAATGATACTCGAAGGCATAATAAACTGCACATTAATTAAACTACAAGAAGCAAATTAATAATGACTGTGTGATTGTTTGCCTGATTTTTTGCCTTTTCCTCTTTTTCTCACTGCGTTTTCCATTTCCTGTACTTCCTAACACCATTGCTTTGAAATATTTCAGTGTGGTTTTAGAAAACAAATACAGATCTCTGACACTGAAACATTTTTCACATGACAAACATTTTTCAAGAATGTATCTGGTAAATATTTTCATACTGATGTGTGTCAAGGGGGGCAGTAAATATGATTCCTTTTTTGCTTCAGGAGAAATGAAGCAAGAAGTGTAAAGAAGACTGCATTTTCCAAAGGGATTGCTTATGCTATTCCTTATTGATTCTTTTGACTAATTTAATACTCCTCATCTTCTTCCTTGTCCTTTTCTTCTTTATCCCCTCCTTTTCATGTCACAGCAACGAGTTCCTTGAGTGGTATGAGGTGCCACAATCTGCTTCTGTGACCAATTTGCTCCTTTCTACCACGAATGCTCCTTCTTCCTTACGCAATGGATTTCAACGATTTGTGAATCCAAAGTAGGCCTTGAGAAAAATAAGCTTAACTAGTTTGAGACCAAGCAAATAGGAGTTCCTCAGTTATCAGTTTCTGCTTTTTTACCAAGTTCTTTTCTTATTATCTTCTGTTACTTGATCCTTACCTTTATTATTCATTAGTTTTCCACCAAAAGCCTCCTTCCTCATAATAACTTGCAGTTTAGTAACCAAATATAAGAAAAAGTAAACAAAGGAGTTACTGGAATTAGCAAGAAATGCCTCCCACTTTGTCTGAATATCCAGATGTTTTTGATGATAGTGAAGCATATAAAATACAATATTATTTAAGTTTTCAAAGACTTAAAATGCTGTACAAGTAGTAAGAGCAGTCAGTTTTTCATTTTGACATTGAATCAAACAGCATTTACAAAAAGCTTGTGCCTATGCTCCTGCCTTTATTGGACTTGCTGTCTTCACAAGTCTACTGACTGGAGATCTTACTACTAACACGGAGGAATCAGCTGAAATTTTCATTTAAAACAACATTTTTGTCCAAATACATCATGTTACTCCATTTAGAGTGTTTTCCCATATGATCTTCAAATTACAGCTGCTCGGACATCTCTCCTGCATCTAAGTCACTCAAAAAAATGAATATCGTACTCATGCTACTGAGGTATGAAATGTATTTAGCATTTTTCATTTTTATGCTATTTCTCTGGAAAGGAACAGAAAGATTGGGCAACTAAATGTGGATCCTGAGATAGCTGCAAAGAAAACTGAAACTGGCTCTTCTGGAATGGCAGGTAGCAGGTAGATACAGTGGTTACCACAGCTGTTGGCATTCCCATCTTCCAGCAGGCTCAAAAATGCCCTTGGCTTTAGTCTGATAAAAGCACTTCTGCTGTCAGAGAAGTTTTTAATAACTTCTTTGTCACAGGAATGCAACTTTAGTCTCCTTTTAAGCAGAAAATTCACTCTGTCAGGCTTAGGTAGTAGTGTTATCTAGTTTTGTTTATCTATGACTTCTTTCTGGGTAGTAAAGAAATTGAGCCTGTGATCGTTATTATACAATATAACAGGAATCCAAGAACTGTTTTAATACACTAAAGAAATTGAATCTCTCATCAGTATTATATAATGTAGCAATTTTCCTATGCTAATATTAATTTTCCTTCTAGCCTGATGTAAGGAGAAAAAGTTGACTTTAATTTGCAAACTATTCAAGAAGTCAAAAGAAAGTTTCAGTCCCCTACCGACACTGGTAGCTTTGCAGTTTTGTTTCTGTTTTCCTATAGCTGAAAGATGAAATTGTCCCATTTTCCATAGCAACACAAAATAGTGCAAAGTAGTGTATGTATACACTGGGAGCAGGGGAATAAAAAGATTTTGAGTTTAGTGATGGAGAGCTCTGAATCAGTAATCATTAGCAGAAGTATTTATCGTAAATGAAATAGCTCACTTCCTATGGCACCAATCCTAAAAATGACAAAAAGTGACATCCATGGAGAGTCCAAAGTCTCCTGCTGATATCTGCATGTGTAAAATAGCTCCCCACTGAGAGAGGACAATGGCACATCTCCATACTTCTGACTTTAATTTAAATTGCTTTTTTTTTCTTGTACAAATTTCAGTGTAGTTTTCCAAATGCAGTTGTATCTATACTCTCTTATGCCTCAGTTGTATTATTATACTAAACATTCAAGCAATAGTCACAGTGATAGGTATACTTTATGACTTAATAGTAGAGAGAGGAGTAAAATTGATTTCATTTGCTTTCTGTCACTGTTTCCCATGTTTTTAGGTTTACTGTTAGCTTCTCATGTCTGTTCTGTAGTTCTAAGAGCCACAGAATTAGAATTCAATTTTATTTAGCAAACATGGGCACTATTTAGTAAATCCAACCACTTCACTTTTGTGTCAATTTATAGATGATGTTCATAAGGATTATCAGCAAAATATTTCCAAAGGAAGTTTATTGTGATAGCATTTTCACTCTGCCGTGTTATAAGGGTGTTAAACCAGGCATTTTACCATTTTACTGAAAAATCTTTAAAAAATGATGGCAGTTGAAAAGGTAAGAACCTGAGGTCAATTTGCTGATACATCATTTTTTGAAGACCTTGTCTTCAAATAAATTTGGGAAAATAAATTTTGGTATATTTATATATCAAAGACTTGGATTTAAATTCAATTATTTCACCATAGCACCATTTATTCTATCAATGGTAAGTATTCCCAGCAACCTGAGGAACAATTCATCAGTTCTACTAATCAGATTCAAATAGATTTTAAGAACCTACTGAATTCAAACATAAGTTTTATGAAACAGCACAAACACAGTATAGGAAGCAAGTGACAAGGTACTAGAAAAAAAAAAATCTGGGCATAAGAACTGTGCCGTGAAAAGACATAATAAAAATAATCTGTGATACATATATGGGAGCACTGCATGTGAGAGCGTTGGTTTTATAATCTACAAATAGTCAGGATTGGAAGAGCATCAGCTTGAGTCCAGTTTTGAGGGGAGCTGTGGAACAGAAGCCACAAGGCAACACTAAGACAAACAGGGGATAAGAAATAATGGCCTATGAGGAAACTGCCAGAGTGGAGGCTAGAAAACCAAGACCTGTACAGTTAAAAGATCCACTAAACTATTAAAACTGCAAAATAGACCATCTCCCCCCCACTTCTCAGTGGTTGTAGCAGAGCAAGTGAAGGGCTTTGCTGCAAGACTTCAGGGTAGATTATGGGAAAAGCATCCAACTGCCAGAAAATGTCACCTCACAACTGCTGGAGCAGCTGTAGGGCTGCTACTGCTGATGGTCCCCAATGTCCTGAGCAGGGTGAGGGTATCTCAGGAATGACGTTGCTACAGCTCAGTGTTCTTTGGATCCATGTGGGTCTGCGCCATTTCTCCCAGCTGCAGGTTTCTATGATTGTAGTTCTTACCAGGGATCACAGTTTAAAAAAAAAAACAAAAAAAAAACGGTAAGGGAATATGTTTGTTCTGGAAATAAGATCAAAGAGCTAGGTAGAAAGAATTTCTGGGATACATTTTGATGCCTGGAGCAGAAAAGCTTCCTGAATTTGTTACAGGCTCCATAACTTCTTGGCCTCTGTGTGTTACTTGCTTTTGGCTGTTGTGCTCAAGAAGCAGTTTGATATACTGGGTTGTTTTCTTTGTAAAGAGACAAAAAATAAAATAAAATAAAATAAAAAGACCCAGAGTTAAGAGTTCAGAGAATATATTTGATAAAATGTATAATAAATGATAAAATTCTCCTTTTTCTTTTACTGGAGAAGAAAATATTCCCTATCAGCAATTTCAATTTCTTATTACATCCATAATTCTTGGATTTAGCTACAAGATGTATCAGGAGGCATGAAGGTGTATGCCATGACCAGCATGCTATTAGCAGTTAGCATGTTGACTATTATTTATGACCATCTTATAATCATCTCCAAATATTCATCTATAGGCCGTCTTCCATTTGAATTCTGTATTTAACTTCACTTATATAATTGTGGAAGTTGTTTCAAATGAGTATCTTTATGCTGCATCCAGTAATTGTCAGCCCTTTTTTTTTAGCAGAAAATACAATAAATGTTAGTATAATTTAAAATCACTGATAGTGAAAAACTTAAATGCAGAATGGTCCATTTTTCTAAGGTAAGTTATTTGCCAAGAATGATTTACTCAAGTTCAGTAACTGTTGTTGTCTAGTTGCTGCTTTTATCAACAAACCTATACTTCATGGATTGCTAAATGCATATTAACAGCATATTTCAAAAAGATACAGTGAATGAAACATAAAAATCAGCCTTTTAAATATCATTTAAATGCATGTCATTTTAGTATTAAGATTTGTGCCACATCTCTTATGGATCTGGAATGACAGTAGGCCTTATTTTCTTCTTATAAGATAAAATACCTTATGTGAAACACTTCTAGTCAAATAATAAAAGGATATACAGCGTCAATTTTTCTATTGTTTTAACTCTTAGGAATGAAGAAATAAGATTTCAAGTTTATAAACCTGTTCTATTTGATATTTAGAAATACTCCCAAGTATATTAAAAAGCTAAAAGTGTTACTATTAACAAAGAGGAATGATGCCTAGAAGCCTGTGAATTGTTAGACTAATGCACTGAACATTCACTCACTAGCTGTGCCTTGTACACTGCCTTCTCCCATACTCTGCATGTGAATGTTAATAAGCCAAAGCTCTGTAGTAACTGATGTACAGCAATATATTATACACTATTTCTGAAATATCTTTACATAAAGAATGTCAGATCATTTTCATGCCAAGAAAAGACTCTGTATGAGATACTGTGGCTGGGAAATGCTAAAAGGCTTTGTATCATTAAGGCTTCTTATCATTAGTGGAAATATACACTGTGGAAATATTCCATATTAGTGAAAATAGTGGTCCATCTAAATGTGTTCTGCAGAAGTAAAATTTTATATAAACTAACAATTTTCTTTTTCAGGAAGTGAAATATCTGGTTACTCTTCCCGTAATATTTTACTCATTTTTGATTTCAGAGAAGCTTAAATTTTCTAAAACAAGTCCAAAATTACATACTTGAATCCAGATATGTGGTCCCACTTTAGAAATGCTTATTTCCTACAATTTCCACTAAGCAAACACAACTGAGTTGGTGCAAAAAATTGACCTATTTACTTATGGTCACATCCAACATCCACAGGAATTAGAGAAAAAAAGAAAAAATGTCCTCATGAAGTAGCGTGAAAGAGCTTGATTAGTCCTTTAACTTTAGGCACTTATTCAAACTAAATGTTGTCAAAGTAACCTTAAAGATGCCCAAGTAGAATTGGTAAAAAGATTTTTTATGAGAGGAAAATACTTGCTTCTGAACATAAGCAACTATTTTGGAAAATATTTTTCTAAGTCCTTGGTACTGTAATACATGTTCATAAAGAACAGTGGCAAATAAACCTTTATATTACAATATATCTTACTCAAAGTATTACACAAAAGTATCCTCCTGAACTATTTGGGAGAAAGAAATTATTATTTTTCAGTGTTCTGTCATAAAACAAGAGATTTATAACTGGCGAATACCGCACATACCCTGAAGCAAATGCACTGTAATAATATTATTCAAACTATTTTTGTATCTCAGCCTATTAATTCAGAAAGTTTTCTCATGGCCTCTCATATAATCTATTTATACTGTGTCTGCCTGAACAATATGTGACTGGGAATTATATTTATTTTACAACATAGTGGGAAATGTTCACTGCCTTCCTTTAAGTAAGCATTTAGAACTTCCTGCTTCTTTGCGCCCACCCCCCTCCCCCCCATTCAAAGAAAANNNCCCCCCCCCCCCCCCCCCCCCCAAAAAAAAAAAAAAAAAAAAAAAAAAGTAGGAGTTTTCCCTTCAATAATGTGCAAAGCTGGCAAAGCTGAATGAATAAGAAAGAATAAAAAAAAATCAATTCTTAAATGGCTTACTCCAAAGAGAAGCATTATTTGCTGAATAAAACAAATAAAAACTGTTTAGTAGAGCAAATACCAGAGCAACAAGTCTTGAGAAAAAGCAAACAAACGAACAAAAACCTACAGTGCATATCTAATTCACAGATTTGCCTACTATTCAGTTGCCTCTGGCAGGCGATTTATAAATATCCATGGGTATTCTGCTTCCCCTCTGGCCTGCACAGTCTTCCTCATGTGTCTATGAGAGTCTTTACTTTTCTACCCTTGTTATACTCTTCATAACCCTGGAAATACACCACAGTGACCACACTGAAATATTTCAGTAAAGCCCTGTCCTGCATTGGCCACTCAACACGGAGATTGCTTATGCCAGAGTTAAAAGGCTTTCAATAACCTCTATGCAACATGTAAACTTGAAAGGAGTGCAGTTATAAATGATATTAATCCAGCATTCAATCTGCTCTTCCTACCTATTCAGAAAAAAGTAATAAAAATAGTCCACTTTTTTGAATTAAATAACCCTGAACACAGAATTTTCTAGAAGGAATTTCTAGTAAAGTTATTTTTCTAGAAGAGATTGAAGAAATAAAGCATGGGAGACAGTGAAAAAATATAATCCTGTGGGAATGTTCAAGTGCACATATTTCTTACGTCTCAGTGAAAAATGGGAAAAGATGTCAGAAAAATATATGTGCTTTGGGAGGAAATCTCTAAATGATTCAGTCTGGCAAGCAACAGGCGTAGCTTGAATTTTAATTTTTCTACATCTAGCATTCTCCTGCCCTCTTTTTCTATGGTTGTTTTTTTATTTTTCATTTTTTCCCCTTAAGTTCATTTCGTACTCCTGATTATTCACACAATCTTGTGTGGCTGTTGCATTATTTTTGTAGCAAAAGATGTTTTTTCCTCAGGCCACTAATATACTATAATAGCACCATGTGCAAGAGCATAAGGTTTTCAGATATTGAGAAGACGTTTCTGGATATAGGAATTTCTTCAATTTAGTAGCATTTAATACAAAAAATAACAAATATAGCTATTTTATCTTTTCCATATCCACCCTCCAAGAATATCTGGACTGCAAACACTATCTTCAGTGCCAGAAAAAACTCTACTCTGTCTGTGCAACTCTAGAGCCCTGTTGAACTGCAGTTTTAAAGTTACCTGGCTATATTTTCATGCCTACAGATTGCAGCATCATGTGACCTAATGTTAGAAGCTCCTTCAGTAACATTTCTCTTTGTTCAGTGACTCATGTGAACTGGGTTGCTAAACAAGTGCATCCAAATTTATATTGTACTAATGATGAGGAAAACCCAGGCTTAAATTCACTATTGTTTACACCATAATTTCTTCTGACAAGATTTTCTGTGGAAGGGTCAAATTAAACAAGCCACAACATTTCTCCGAAATAACCTACACTTCCCCCAAAATATATATAAATGAACTCTGTAAAAGTGAAAAGAACTAAATAAGACAACTTAAATGACTGCAGTAAACTCAGTCATAGTAGGTTAAGCGTATCCTTACAGTAAGTTATAATCTGTACAACCAGAAGAAAACAAAGAAATAATACAATTTCTCAAGCGGTAATTTTTGTTCACTACTCTCCTTTGCACTGATTCAGAAGGATCTGTTGTTTCAGGCATTTCAGGCTGATGTCCAGTTTAATATATTCTCTGTTAAATGCTGAACACTGTTCAAAAATAACGTTCAGACTATGTGTATATTTTTGCTGCTGATCTCTTTCTTTGCCTCCAAGACACAATGATGTTTGGCTCTATCTGATTGAAGCAGCTTTTCCTGGGTGCTGTTTGCATAGATTGATGACTCCACGCAATAAGTATGTGGCATAGATGAAGGTAATTGAAATAAAACGTTACTAGTCGTAGTTTTAAGACATTTTTCAGAGCTTTGGTACTGATAATTGCTGTCATGCCTGAAGAAGTTATTTCGCCATTAGCTTTTGCATGATTGGACTCAAATTTATTGATGCAGGCAATCCTGAAATCTACACCAAAAACAGGAATTCAATACTTTTGCACTGTTTGAACCAGAAGATGGTGTGTCAACAATTCCTTCTTGTTTCAGAGTGCATAGTCACCTGTGTTTTTAGAGAAGCCATTCTTTTTTGATTTATGAACTATTTTATTGGGTTCTGAAGCAGGAAAATTAACCACTGCAAGTAGATCATGTTTCATTACTGTAATTAGATAGTTAAAGACTGTTAGGGAAGGCCAGGTGCCCAAATAATCCACCTCATTACTCCTTAAATAAAATTATAATGCTATCAATCTGTATAAATCCTCAGCAATCTCAATAACACATTTCATAGAAAGTTAGTATCATACTTTTTCTATAAGAGGGGAAACCAAGCAACAAGGTCTGATGAAGTCGTATGAGAAAATCTGTAATTTTCACATGGTAGGTGGACTTCATATTGGATACTAAAGTGGAAGTTAATATACTTCAAACATTTCTGAGAGCACATAACACAGTGAAAACAGCTCATTCGGAACAGACTGTTTCTGAACAGACTGAAAGAGATGTAATCACTTTCAGGGAAGAGGTAACAAAGCCAAGACACTTTGAAAAATGTCTGTTATAAAAAATAAAAATAAAAAACAACACCACTTCAACAGAATTAAAAGCATGTCACTACAGTATAAGACTTTATAGTGTAGCAGACAAGGCACAGAGGATGGCTTTTCCACTCTTCTGAGCTCTTGTGAATCTCATGCAAGGTGCTAGGTACCCCATTTTGAGATTAAGTGGAGAGTATCTATGGGTGAACAAATGAGTCATCAAAGGACTGGAAAAAAAGAGGATCAGAATATGCATTTGTTTAAAGCAGTTCAAGGAAGGAAATTATAGCATTTTTCAAGTATGCGAAAGGCTATTACAAAGACCATCGTGAATTATTCCAGAAGAAGTAGATCAAATAATAATTGGCTTAATTTGCAGCAGAGACTGAGATCCAATATTAGGAAAACTTTAATAACCAGCAGGACAGATGAGTAAGTGGATCCATTGCTGGTGAATGAACACTCTTGGATCTGCCCGGGCTCAGGGAACAGAAATGGCCACAGGAGAAGAATCAACATTTCTCAGAGGTGTTTTGCTTGATGCCACCTCACAGTGGAAAGATGAACAAGATGGTCTCTTTCGATGTCTCTACACGTTCCTATTAGTGATATGAATTTCATGCTGCACTTCATCACAAGCTTGCAATAGCATCCTGATATTATGAAAATTTGTGCTGAAACTTCTGCTTCTTAGATATGACATGCATTTTTTAAACTAAAAAAAATGGTGCTGGGTCATCAGCTCTAAAGCATGCCAGTGCCAAAAGAGTTTTAGATACACTCGTGTCTACAGTTTTTACAGTCCTTTAGCTCATGACAGTCATGTCAAATGAATTTTTAGCTTACCTTAGGTGGTGTGTACTGCTTTTTATAAATTAATGAATACTGAAGGAAACTACTTAATTTTGCTACACCCCTGTAAACACTATGTCAGATTTATTGTAATATGTAGCTAGTTAGAAAGTACATTTAAATAGAAGAGATATGGAACTCCAGTTTACAGTCAATCTTATTGAAAAGTATTGTTGAATATTAAAGGAATAAAATAAATATGCTTTTATAGAAATTACTCAAAACCCATGAGAACCAAATAATGAATGAGAATCTTTCAACAGAATTTTACATGGAACAGGATGTAGAACAGAGCTCTATTGCTGGAATATAATTTTGCATTAATTTTCCATGTGATTGTGTTGACTGTTTCAAAAACATTTTACAGTAACTGTTTTGTTTCCTGTTAAGTGCTTTTGGAGTTTTCCATAAAAACATATATGCAATTTTCTATTACTTCCTATCGTGCGGTTTTTGTTCTTTTTCTCTTCAAAGAGCTTAGCAATTATAAAGACAAATAAAGGATATTCTGTTAAAACAATTTCCTTCGTAGTCTCCTAAATAAAAATATATGTGGTTATAAAGTCCTTGATCATGGTTATAGAGAATATCCTTGTGCCTATATCCTTGGTTTCTATTGTGTATAAGATTCTCCTAAAGCAGAGACTGGAACAATCCTTGCTCTATAGGACCATGAACTGACTCGTCCTGGACTGCCTCTTGGACTTCTGTAAAGCTAACATGGGAACTGAGAATTTGGTAAGCAGTAGTTCTAAACCAGAATAAAGCTTTTAAGATAATCCTGAGAGGATTCTTGGTAAAAAGCACAGTGTTGGTCAGAGATTGGTAAAGGTGTTGCATATGTCACATCAGTCACTTCTGTTCACAGCCTTTATACAAAAAAAAAAATGTAATTGGGAAAAAAAAGAAAAGGATGGCAAAGTTATTGATGTCTAGAATGATCATATTTAATTAAGACAATTATAAGCTGTCCGAACTCAACAGTTTATAATCAAAGGAATCATAATGTTGCCAAAATATTGCATATAGTTCCACTTAGCACCCAGCAAATGGTTTATCTATCCTTTGTATCAAATATCAACTGCTTTTATGATACAAAAACCCAGATCCCTATTTGCAGATCACAGGACAAGAGGAAAATACACACTGAAATATTTATTTCAGTGAAAAAAAAAAACCCACATATATATATATATCTATGTATAAAGAGGAAATTCACAAGTTTTTCAGAACAGGTTTGACAATTCTTAGACTGGAAACTAAAACTATCAAAAATATTGTCCAAAGCAGCAATTTGACTCTGTTATTATTTGATGAAAGATATCTGACATTATTTTTAAAAGCTTCAGACCTGAAATACAAGAATGTCAATTTTCATCTTTTATATCCCCTGGTCTTTTACTATAAACAGAAGGTCATATTATGGTTTCATTTTTAATAAATAAAATATTCTGAGACATAATCTCGTAAGAGAAGTCACACTAAAAATAATAATCTCAGATAGACTGAGCCTTATTCTGAGGTTTAAATAATATTTTTGAAAACTACAGAAAACATTTTGCTGTCTCCAGTGTATTTGTCAGTATTATTCCATATATTTTATATTTTTCTAATGCATCATAGAATAATAGAATGACTTGGGTTGGAGGGGACCCCAAGGATCATCAAATTCCAATCCCATCTACAGACTCTCTGGGCAACCTGTTCCAGCACCTCACCTCTCCCTCTATGGAGAATTTCCCCCTGGCATCTAATCTAAGCCTTCCCTCCTTGAGCTTCTAATCAATTTTATTATCCTTTAGTCTGAAACATATGATAAATTATCAGTTCACTATTTGGAAAATCAACTATACAAAGAAGCTGCTGGCTTTAGAAAATATCCCCAACCTGTCTCAATGAACAGAAAATTGTTGAGTCAAGGGAAGACTTGCAGAAAAGGAAAAGGAATTTCAGCAGATGGTTAGAGCTCCATAACTGTACAAAAGTCGCATAAAATGTCTGGAAAATAAATATGTGAAGAAGAGTTGCTAAATACTTGAGAAATGAGGTTAAGTGGTTGCAAAGGATGAAATGGAAATCTACTACTAGAGCAATATTTTTTTGTTATCATTATATTATTAGTTGGACTGACCAGGTCATCAAGCCTATCAGTCCAGCAGTGCCCTCTCCTGCAAGTCCTGGAAACATTTATTATAAAGGTTATGGGTAGCCCCAACGATTTCAGGTAACTTCAAGTTCAGCACTTCAAGATCAATGATAGCAATAGAAATATATTAAAATAAACTTAACTCAAACTGGGAATTTCTTGAAGGTATTTTTAAAGTTAGGTTTTCTGTCCTATAATTAAAAAAAATAGTTGCTTATTTTTGTTCCTACATTCCAATTTCTCTTTTACCAAATATTTATTATTTTAAATTGACACATAAATGGCTGTAACTGCTATGAAATGGTAACATACAGTGAGAACTCCTCCTCAGAGAGATGAATTTTTTAACTGATAGTGAAACTTCCTCTTGCAGACCTGATTCAAACAATTTGGAGTATAAACAGGGTACGGGAACACAGTGGAAGATCTACAACATGACAAATGACTGTCTCAAGCTGTCAAAATCTTAAAATCTGACTTATAGTGGTTTTGGTTTTACAAATGAAGTGCAGACACTGAGCAGATTTTTGGTTGCAAAAGTGTGACTTCTTCCTCAAACGTAAGCTTTCCATTTGGTCACAAAAAGCTGATGCACTCATTGCAAAACATCCTTTTTCATTTTTTATGTATAAGGCAAAGCAAACCCATCCTTAAATTTAGTTGATATATTTAACTTACTAAGTATACTGATGCCTTAAAGGTGATTAGTCAACTTAGTTGCCTGCTTTAATCTGAGTCCTATTTTCTTATAAATACTTGATTTTCAAAAACTGTTCTTTGAGAGTCTCTTTGAACATCAGATCTACTGGACATATTGTGGAAAACTGCTACTTTTGCAAACCTTGATTTAGATCTTTGAGAGATATGTTTCCTTGTATATTATTGTAGATCAAGATGAGTCATTAGATTCAGCGGCCAGGTTTTGAAATGGTATAAATCACAAGATGCTGCAATTTCAATAAAATTACATGATTTACGTCCACTGAGGGTGTGTCCCATCACGTTCATAAATTCATCTATTGCATATACAAATCTAAAAATAATTAAATCAGATGAAATAAATAAATACAAACCAAGCACCTTCATATCCAAAATATATTTTAACTTTTATTCAGTTGAAATATAATGCATGTATTGTCCTCTAAATTAAAATGTAGACAGTTTTCCTGGGATATTGCATTAGTCCAAGAACACAGTATTGGAAAGAACTAATTGAACATCATGTTGCAAAGAGAAATAAAACAATACGTAATGTACAAGTAGGATAGTTTTAAGTTTTTCTCATTACCAATAGATAATTCAATAACAGAAGAATGAAATGTTACATTAAAAATGTTTACTGCAGAATTAAACTTTGTGTGGTTTTGTTTGTTCATTTGTTTCTTCTTTGTGTTTCTTTTTTTCTTTTTTCTTTCTTTTTTCTTTAATGGTAAAAAAAACGTAGTTTCTCTATTACTTCACTATATTTTTTCAGCTTGACTACAGTTAGTCAGAATAAGTGTCATATAAACAATTTGTTTATAGAAATCAAAGTAGAATCTGCTTAAAATTGTAGTGAAAGGAAAGAAAGAAAGAAAG
>VXAB01005321.1:0-18387 GCA_013399175.1 Odontophorus gujanensis
TTGAGAGAATTATTCTTTGAGATTCTTAACTCCACATCTAGATACGTAAACTGTCATCAGTGGGATATCTCAGAGCTGAAGAGAGATGAAGCTGTATTGTTCTTAATAACATAAACTGACCATATGAGGTCATTTGTTCTCTCATATACTAGCATGCAATGTCTCTGGCGGTCACTACATTCATGATGTTTTGAATGTAGCTCCCAGAGATTAGCTTATAAGCTCCTAAATGATAAAACCTTTAAATACCTTTTTGTTTTTATTTTTATTTTTCCCTATAATCTCAATCGAAAAGCATTTGTGAACTAAAAGCCCTGCACTTCCACCTCCATCTTTTTCCTTCACATCCTGAATGATAAAGCTTTTACCTGCTGGCTTGGAGACTGAAGAACTGATTAGATGTTTTTACTACTGAAAATATCCATGTTTAGTCTCTTATTTGCCAATGGCTCCCTGAAGAGGTACTTCGCTGGATTTGCAAAATTAAACTATTCACTCTTCTTCTGAAGTCACAAAGATAGTTTAAGTCAGGTTTTTTGTTGTTGTTGTTGCTTTTTTTTTTTTTTTCCAGTTGGTTGGTTGATTGGTCTTTCATTTTTTGGTTTTTTTTGAGGGGCAAGGTAGAGAGGAGCAATTATGGAAGTTGTTTTAATGCAATTCTACTCAATGAGGACCAAAAGAAGCTTGATTCCTAAAAGAACTCATCAAGGCTTATCTACAATATCAACAGTTATGTACTTTCTGGAGATTAGATTTTTAGCAGCTCTCATAGCTGCAGCAATTACATCTGACTAATGGCAACATCCATATGATCGAAATTACAGCCTAGGTGTAAGCTACAGGCAGCCCCTTCCTTGTTCTTGACTATAATACTATTTCTTGATTCATTTGTTTTTTTAGCTATACATGCTTGTACACTCATTCTTTATTCCTCATTTACCTTTATTTACCCGTCAAAGGATAACACAAAGACTTTGCAACCTGCCACAATGCAGCTCTGACTGATCAGACTACATCACATTCCATGGAAACAGGTCTGTCTCTAGCATATTTCCATGGAGCAAAAACTATTACAAAGCTTTTCACAGGTATCCATTCCAGTTCATTTTAAGGAACCTTAGAAGAAGAGTGGAAAAAATAACAGAAAATAGAAATAGGAGAATCCTAATTTGCTAATCACAGAAAAGTGAACAAAAGGAAGACAGGAGAGACTTTTGGATGTATCTTTTGTGAAAATGGGACAATCTTCCTTTATAATGAGTTTGTACAGTGCTTGCCATGGAGGCAATCAATCTAATGTTCTGCAGGTGCTATTAAGTATGCAATATACAATCCTCACTGCCACTTCACAGCTGATGTGGTCTTGCCTCAATGCCACTTCACAGTTTCAGCTCTTGAGATTGAGATACATTTTTTTATTTTCAACATTGACATAGTGATCAGAAAAGGCAAGAAAAACATCCAGAAAGGAGAAAACGAAAATATTCAGTTAACACCTTCTGTGGCCATTTGACTGAGGGTGACAAGGTGACAAGGAAGGAAGAGGGTGAAACTAATCTTTTATCTAGGTTCCCTGATAAATTAGGTTATGTTATGATTTATATGAATGCAGTTGTACAAATGAAAGCATCTTTAGACTGTAGTAAGTACATCAATCAGTGCAATGGAGTCCAAGTAAAGTAAATCATTCCTAATGATGTGGTCTTATTTCCATACATTTGAACAAGTATCAAGACCAAATTAGAAAGATAATTTCCTTATGAAAAATGGAGAAAAAATAAGAGAAAAAGAAGGCGGGAATTTGGTGTGGTGTGATGATAGTCCTTGAAAAGTATGTTACCTTTTAATTAAGCAGACAGTTTTATATACAAGAGGTGTCAAGATGATTCTTGAGAGGGAGAAGAGGACCACAACAAAAAATACATAAAGTTTATTTTCTTCTGTGCATTTAAGTTTCTGAACAATTCCTGTGCTTTAAAGAAACACCATAGGAATATGTCTGTATTCCAGAGAGGAACTATATTTGATTTCTAACTCAGCCAGCTTACTGCCCTTGTAACACACTCCTTTCCCAATGAGGTATGGGTTTGTTTCTAGAATGTTATTCTTCCATTTAGTGTTTAGTGAATTTATTTGCTTCATAAGCTCTGTTCAATCACATCTCCATAGACAAAGCAAGCAAAATGCTACTGCTAGAGTCACTGCTGAGACCATGCACACACCTACTTGTATTGTATCTTCATCCTCTATCATATCTTGTTCTTCTTATGGAACAGTGTAAAAAGTCATAGAATCGTAGAATATCCTGAGTTGGAAGGGACTCATGAGGATCATAAAATTCAAGATTTTTTTCCTGTTGCACTGTTCTGTCTGAAATATCAAAGTGTTACCCATAGTAGTATTAAATAGTTTATTTTAATTTACAATAGTCTTGTTTTTCTTTAGAAAATTGGGAGGAAAAAAAAAAACACAACAAAACAAAACACGACAATTTTAACTCCATTTTCTGCTCTGTTTTTTGTGAAATCAGTTTTCATCTGACATCCTAAGCAGACTTAGACAAGTTTCATTTGAGACATAGTACTGCAAAGATCTCTATAATGGTAGTAATAAAGACATTTTCATTTAATCTAAGATGTACTTGCCCTACATAGGATTGTACTTTTCATTTCCCCCCTATTTCACATCTATTTTTAAACTCTTAAAATCTTCCATTTGCATAGATAAATCATATTTCAAATGCAAACTTGTGTTTGATACCTGTTAATCTGTTTATCTGTATGTCTGTTTTCTTCATTATTGTTAAACCACAAACCAATGAAATAATCTTATTCATAAGCTAAGGTCCTAGTGCAAAAATGTTTTAGCATTCTTTTAGTCTTATGTTTTGAAATAAATATTATTCAAGTACAGATGCCATGGTAAAGAAGATGCCAAAAAGAAAATCAAAGCTACTACAAAGGCAGTGAGACCATACAGATAATTTTAACAATAGTCTTCATTAATTATTTGAACAGTNAAAAAAAAAAAACACAACAAAACAAAACACGACAATTTTAACTCCATTTTCTGCTCTGTTTTTTGTGAAATCAGTTTTCATCTGACATCCTAAGCAGACTTAGACAAGTTTCATTTGAGACATAGTACTGCAAAGATCTCTATAATGGTAGTAATAAAGACATTTTCATTTAATCTAAGATGTACTTGCCCTACATAGGATTGTACTTTTCATTTCCCCCCTATTTCACATCTATTTTTAAACTCTTAAAATCTTCCATTTGCATAGATAAATCATATTTCAAATGCAAACTTGTGTTTGATACCTGTTAATCTGTTTATCTGTATGTCTGTTTTCTTCATTATTGTTAAACCACAAACCAATGAAATAATCTTATTCATAAGCTAAGGTCCTAGTGCAAAAATGTTTTAGCATTCTTTTAGTCTTATGTTTTGAAATAAATATTATTCAAGTACAGATGCCATGGTAAAGAAGATGCCAAAAAGAAAATCAAAGCTACTACAAAGGCAGTGAGACCATACAGATAATTTTAACAATAGTCTTCATTAATTATTTGAACAGTATATTTTTAAACACAATTCCAACTTCTAGCTACCTTCAAAATATCATCAGATATCAATGCTATCAAGACTTTGCCTTTTTCTGAACAACACCTACAGAGCTGAATAAGCCAAACAGAATCACACAGAGAGTCTTCCATCCAAGACATTAAAATCCAAGCCCACGTTATAGAATACTAAGAGAACATAGTTACCAAACCACAGCTTTGGCTTTCTGAGGCTTCCAGTAAATTGCATAAGGGATTTATACTCATGTCATCAATTTAAAAAAGCCTCTCAGGGACATCTGAAGGTGTAAGATTGAAAGAGTTGTTTTGAGTTAGGGTGTATATGCAAAATGGTTAGACAAAGTTCACGGAATATATGCATAATAAAAACAATTGAAATGATGAGCAAACAGACTTGAAAAAAGGACATTTCTCTATGTCACAGCGGAAGTATAAAACAAAAGGAAAAAAGTGAAAGGAGGACTAATAACCTTAGACACTGAGTAGAGAAAATATATTGTCCTAATATGCATTCTTAATTATCTTACTGCTCCTGCCACCTGTGTATTACTTCCTTACATGAGGTAGCATCCTTCTGTCATGGAGGTAATTAGTTCCTGTTCTGTCAGGTTCCCTTTTTCTATTTTAGTGCCTCAAGACACTAGTTCCTGTCAAATCAGTAACAAAAAATAAACCAAAAGATTTTCTTCTGACGTCTCTTGAAGTGTAGAATCATCATGTCAGATATATACATGGAGTCAGAAAGCCTATTGTCTGTTATATGACCTTGTTTAGCCCAGGCTTTTACAAAGTCCTTCTCAAAAACACTTTTATGATCCTAGTCAGCCAGAAGAAACAACATTTATTCTCTCAAACCCAGATAACCTGATTTTTATTGTCTCCTTATTAAAGAAATAGATTGTGTTTCATAAAGCGTTCATATGTGTTGCGGAGCTACTGCATATGGGATAACATTTTTATTTCAGTATTGGTATCCCATACCTTATGAGTCAGTGTTTGCCTTTTGTATTGAGCTCAAATAGCTTAGACATTTTCACGGCTCTTAGCCAAATTAACACTTGAATTAAAAAATCATCTTCAGAAAAACACATAGTATAGTCAGGGAAGGCCATTATTTGATCTCTACAAATCTCAGTCACATTCCTTCCTCAATCACATTCCTATATTATGTTATCCCACACTGTCCTGTAAACATTCTCCCCAAATTAAAATTCACTGACAAGAAGAAGGGCAAAAATGACATCCAAACAGCTGTGAAAAACTCTACAACCATCAACAATTATAGTAGCATTTCTGACCCCAAAATATTGCATTATTAAATTGTTTCAGTTGCCTTTAAAATATATTTACGCTTTTGTTATTGAGACACATCAATTTAAAACTATCCTGCTTGTAACTTCATGGGTGAACTGCATTTCCAGAGACCACAGGAGAGAATAAAACCTGACTTCTCAGATGAGGGTGTAAAGTCAAAAGCCTCTCTCTCAAATATAAAATAAACACTCATTATTATCTTTATTCACCTATCTTGTCTTATCTCTGTGTTGCCTTAAGCAAACTGACTTCTTCTCACATAAACACTAATTGTCCGTACAAGGGAAAGTGCCGCTGTAGTTGTAAAACAAATAAATCACAGTATACATACATATCACTGGTTTAATATTACTGGTATGAATTCATCACAAAAGTTTTAAGAACTCTGTGTTGAAACCAACACCAGAAGTAGCAGTTTGAAATTTACTCAATTTTCATTTAACAAAATTCTTACTAATAACATTTGGTACTGCATACCTCTATCTATTACTGTATACACACATATATATAGAGAAAAATATATATACCAACTCATGTTTTGGGAAATAAAACTTGTGAGATAACTCTGTTCTGTGTAAGATTGCAACATAGAATCAAATAACAAATTCTGTAAGTAATTCATTACTAAAACAATTTAACAACATTCTGAAATATAAATGGACACATATTTAAACAGACTGGGGAAAGAACTCCATCCCTGTGGACAAGGACTTGGGGGTCCTGGTTCACAAGAAGCTGGACATGAGCCAGCAGTGTGCGCTTGCAGCCTGGAAGGCCAACTATATCCTGGGCTGCATTGAAAAAGAAGTGGTCTGCAGGGAGAGGAAGGTGATTTTCCTCCTCTACTCAGCTCTTGTGAGGTCCCATCTGGAGTACTGTGTCCACACCTGGGGCCTCCAACACAACAAAGATGCAGAGCTCTTGGAATGGGTCCAGAGGAGGGCCACTAAGATGGTCAGAGGGCTAGAGCACCTCTCCTATGAAGAAAGGTTGAGGGAACTGGGCTTGTTTAGCTTAAAGAAAAGAAGGCTCTGGGGACACCTCATTGTGACCTTCCAATACTTGAAGGGAGCGTATCAACAGGAGGCTTAACAACTGTTTACCTGGGTTGACAGTGATAGGTCAAAGGGGAATGGTTTTAAACTAAGACGGGAGATTTAAGTTAGATGTTAGGAGAAGGTTTTTCACTCAGAGGGCAGGGACACACAGGAACAGATTGTCCAGAGAGGTTGTGGATACTGCACCCCTGGGGACATTCAAAGGAAGGCTGGATGTGGCTTTGGGCAGCCTGGTCTAGTCGATGGTGATTCTGCCCTTGGCAGAGTGGTTGAAACTAGGTGATCATTGAGGTCCTTTTCAACCCAGGCCATTCTCTGGTTCAATGATATGCTTATTAATTTGCTGTATACTGCTCACAATAGCTGCTGCTCACAATAGCTGAAAGCATATGCCTTTTTATGCAAACTCAGGACTCCATGTGATTTATGTTCTCCAGTTGTCATTTCAGGTTATACTACCATGTATATCCCTGTTTCAAGTTGTCAACAGCGTGGTGGAAGAGTGAGACATGCTGGCTCCACATATTTTCTAAAGCAATACAGAAGAATGTCTTTTTGACTTAATCACACAAAGGGTTTTTATTGTATTTTACGCATTAACCAGCTTACTTCCCACAAATCTCTTTTATTACATTCTAGTTTCTGAGTTGAAAATGGAATAATAACTAGATTGTATGCATTTGTTTTATTGTGCCAGTATTAATGGCTGATTTAATAAGTTATATCAGAAAGTAAAAATGCTGTCCAGCTGTCAGTGGTGTATAGGCCAGTTTGGCCTGGTTCTGTGATAAATGGGTTGGGGGACCCATGGACCCAATCCCAGGAAAGAGGAAGGGGGAACAGGGAGAGGGTAGGTAGATAGGCCTAAAAACAGAACAGCGGCAATGATCTGAGGAGGAAAGCTAATTTACTAAATAAGATATCAGAATGCAGAATAATACAATATAATACATAAAATACAATATAATTGGAGTCACAGCTTATCAATCAAATAAAATGAGAGAGTGATGAACAGCAAAAGAGAGGGAGTCTTGGGACTTGCGCATGGTTTTATCTTTCCTTCTGGGTGGAAAACGAGAACGCGAAGTCCCCTGGAATATGTAGTTCTCTATCATATTTGAGAGGTCCTGGAGAATGGGAGATGTGCCTGCAGACTGGAGGATAGCCAGTGTTACTCCGGTCTTCAGAAAGGGCAAGAAGGAGAATCCGGGGAACTCCAGGACAGTCAGCCTCACCTCTGTCCCAGGAAAGGTGATGGAACAGTTTGTTCTGGATGCCGTCTCCAGGCAACTGGAAGAGAAGAGAGTTATCAGGAGTAGTCAGCATGGATTCACCAGGAGGAGGTCATGCTCAACCAACCTGGTGGCCTTCTATGATGTTGTTACTGCCTGAGTGGATATGGGGAGAGCAGTGGGTCTCTGAAATCTACCTTGATTTCAGCGAGGTATTTGACATTGTCTCCCACAGCATCCTTATAACAAAGTTGAGGAAGTGTGGAATAGATGAGTGGACAGTGAGGTGGGTTGAGAACTGGCAGACTGGCAGAGCTCAGAGGGTTGTGATAAGTGGCACAGAGTGCATCTGTAGGCCTGTATTTAGCGGTTCCTCAGGGGTTGGTGCTGGGTCTGGTCCTGTTCTACATCTCCATCAATGACCTTGATGAGGTCAGCAAGTTTGCTGACAATACAAAGCCGGGAGGAATGGCTGACATGCCAGCAGACTGTTCTACAATTCAGTGAGACCTGGACAGGCTGGGAAGTATTGCAGAAGTGAACTAGATGAGGTTTAACAAGAGCAAGTCTAGAGTCTTTCACCTAGGGAGGAATAACCACATGCACCGGTACAGGTTGGGGGTTGACCTGCTGGAGAGGAGTTCTAAGGAAAGGTACCTGCGTGTTCTAGTGGATGACAGTTTGGCCATGAGCCAGCAGTGTGCTCCGGTGGCCAAGAAGGCCAACAGTATTCTGGAGTGCATTAAAAAGAGCATGGCCAGCAGGTCAAAGGAGGCGATCCTCTCCCTCTACTCTGCCCTGATGAGGCCTCACCTGGAGTACTGTGTCCAGTTCTGGTCTTCTTCACAGTAAGGGTGACAGAGCACAGGAACAGTTTGCCCAGAGAGGAGTCTCCTTCTTTGGAGATGTTCAAGACCCACCTGGATATGCCTACCTTTGCAAACTGGTCTAGGGAGCCTGCTTTGGCAGGGGAGTTTGACTTGATGATCTCTAGAGGTCTCTTCCAGCCCCTACAATTCTGTGATTCTTCTCTTCTGAAAACCAGGTAATTGGAAAATCAGAAGTCCTTGGACTTAAAGCATTAACTCTTTAACTCCCAGTGCCTCAAATGATGTTATGATATGGAATACCAATAACAAAAATCATAAAGTCATGACACCAGCACAGCTGTTTATATATAGAGAGAAACAATACTACATTTTGGAGAGAGAACTACATAAATGACTGAAGCATGTCAGTGAGAATTCCTCTATTCCAGACACAGATCAAAACTGTAGGAAAGGCAATATTTGCTAACATGTTTTTTGGAGGTGTGTGTTGAACTGTACATGGTAAACCATGAAGCTACCAAATGTCTGGCAGCATTTCAGTAGTTCAGGACATTGTTGATTGCAGAAGAAAGGCCAGAGAACTCAGTGCAAAAGCACACATGTGAAGTGTGATGAAGTTTAAAGAATGGAACAGAACTGGAATGATTTATTTTATTATTATTAAGCTAGTCTTTGCCTCAGTGGGACAGTGTTCCCCACTGCATTCAGTAAAGGATGGAGATTCTTTCTGGCCCTCCTCTTGTAGTTAATGTACAATTTACAAATGTTAATTTGTAAAAACATTTGTTGTTATCTTTAACAGTTGTGCTCAGAGTAAGTTCATGCTGGACTTTCATCTTTCTAATTTCCCCTCTGCATATCCTAGCAATATCCTTGTACTCTTCCCTGGTTGCAAAAATGGCAATGTTTTTTTTTTTTTTCACAGGGTCTCAGAACAATCTCCCTGTTCAGCCATGCTGCTCTTCCTTGCTGACTCATCTTATGTCACACAGAGACAGCCCATTTCCTTCTTGAGAAATATCCAGTTTTCATGGATCCTTTGTCCTTCAGGACTGACTCCCAAGGGATTCTCCCAACCAATGTCCAAAATAATTCAAAGTCTGCCCCAAAGGAATTTCTTGATCAGTCTGGGATGATATTAGAAAAGCCAAAGTACAGCTAGAATTAAAACCACTGAGGAACATCAAGGAGGACAAGTGTTTCTACATGCATATTAATGAATTAATGGTAAATGAACCAAAAAGGGACCTATTGTTCACTGGGGCTTGTGATTTAATGAGAGAACTTATATTGAAAGCTGAGGTACTAAAACCCTTCCTTGCACCAGTCTTCAACAGGGTCTTTCAGGATTTTATACCTAGAAACATAGTTCCAGGAAGGAAACTACCAGAAGTGGAAATTGATAGAATTGGGAATCTCCTCTGGACATTCTTGATCCATACATGATAATCTGTGACAAGTACTAAGTTTCAATGCAGTCAGGGGGCTGAAGGACTTGCCCTCTGAGGAGCAGCTGAGAAACTGAGGCTTTTCTAGACCTGACATCAGCTTCCCATTGCTCACAAAGAGATTAAGATGGTAGATCCAGTATCATCACAGAGTTTCACTGTGGAATTCACTAGGAGACAGTGATGCTAAATTGAAATGGAATGTTTCAATCTGATAAAAGGGGGAAAAAATTGCTATAAAATAGCTCAGCACTAAAGCAGGTTGCCCAGAGATTTTATAAAGTCCATTGGAAGTTTTCAGGATACAGCTGGGCAAAGTTCTAAGGAAGCTGGTCTGAAATCTGCATTGACCATACTATGGATTGGAAGTTGGGTGAAATGATCTCTTATGGTCCCTTCCAAGCTCAATTATTTTGTGACTTTTAAGAATTAGTCCCATACAGACCAAATATTTGTGAATGTATACACTATCACTGAACTGACCCCTTGTGTATATTGAGAACTAAGTCCAGTGAACTGTAATGTAAGTTGTAGTTAATTGGTTTATATAGAGCTAAAAATAAAATGAATTGATATTTAGCCCCATAAATACATATTTTACAGTGAGCATATGACATATACTTAGTGATTTTATTATAGAAACATGTAATGTTTTATCTTCATTTAAATATATAGAAGATAACTCCAGTTTTATTATGGAATATTTAACCCATGCTCCTAATAGTGGNAGGAGTCTCCTTCTTTGGAGATGTTCAAGACCCACCTGGATATGCCTACCTTTGCAAACTGGTCTAGGGAGCCTGCTTTGGCAGGGGAGTTTGACTTGATGATCTCTAGAGGTCTCTTCCAGCCCCTACAATTCTGTGATTCTTCTCTTCTGAAAACCAGGTAATTGGAAAATCAGAAGTCCTTGGACTTAAAGCATTAACTCTTTAACTCCCAGTGCCTCAAATGATGTTATGATATGGAATACCAATAACAAAAATCATAAAGTCATGACACCAGCACAGCTGTTTATATATAGAGAGAAACAATACTACATTTTGGAGAGAGAACTACATAAATGACTGAAGCATGTCAGTGAGAATTCCTCTATTCCAGACACAGATCAAAACTGTAGGAAAGGCAATATTTGCTAACATGTTTTTTGGAGGTGTGTGTTGAACTGTACATGGTAAACCATGAAGCTACCAAATGTCTGGCAGCATTTCAGTAGTTCAGGACATTGTTGATTGCAGAAGAAAGGCCAGAGAACTCAGTGCAAAAGCACACATGTGAAGTGTGATGAAGTTTAAAGAATGGAACAGAACTGGAATGATTTATTTTATTATTATTAAGCTAGTCTTTGCCTCAGTGGGACAGTGTTCCCCACTGCATTCAGTAAAGGATGGAGATTCTTTCTGGCCCTCCTCTTGTAGTTAATGTACAATTTACAAATGTTAATTTGTAAAAACATTTGTTGTTATCTTTAACAGTTGTGCTCAGAGTAAGTTCATGCTGGACTTTCATCTTTCTAATTTCCCCTCTGCATATCCTAGCAATATCCTTGTACTCTTCCCTGGTTGCAAAAATGGCAATGTTTTTTTTTTTTTTCACAGGGTCTCAGAACAATCTCCCTGTTCAGCCATGCTGCTCTTCCTTGCTGACTCATCTTATGTCACACAGAGACAGCCCATTTCCTTCTTGAGAAATATCCAGTTTTCATGGATCCTTTGTCCTTCAGGACTGACTCCCAAGGGATTCTCCCAACCAATGTCCAAAATAATTCAAAGTCTGCCCCAAAGGAATTTCTTGATCAGTCTGGGATGATATTAGAAAAGCCAAAGTACAGCTAGAATTAAAACCACTGAGGAACATCAAGGAGGACAAGTGTTTCTACATGCATATTAATGAATTAATGGTAAATGAACCAAAAAGGGACCTATTGTTCACTGGGGCTTGTGATTTAATGAGAGAACTTATATTGAAAGCTGAGGTACTAAAACCCTTCCTTGCACCAGTCTTCAACAGGGTCTTTCAGGATTTTATACCTAGAAACATAGTTCCAGGAAGGAAACTACCAGAAGTGGAAATTGATAGAATTGGGAATCTCCTCTGGACATTCTTGATCCATACATGATAATCTGTGACAAGTACTAAGTTTCAATGCAGTCAGGGGGCTGAAGGACTTGCCCTCTGAGGAGCAGCTGAGAAACTGAGGCTTTTCTAGACCTGACATCAGCTTCCCATTGCTCACAAAGAGATTAAGATGGTAGATCCAGTATCATCACAGAGTTTCACTGTGGAATTCACTAGGAGACAGTGATGCTAAATTGAAATGGAATGTTTCAATCTGATAAAAGGGGGAAAAAATTGCTATAAAATAGCTCAGCACTAAAGCAGGTTGCCCAGAGATTTTATAAAGTCCATTGGAAGTTTTCAGGATACAGCTGGGCAAAGTTCTAAGGAAGCTGGTCTGAAATCTGCATTGACCATACTATGGATTGGAAGTTGGGTGAAATGATCTCTTATGGTCCCTTCCAAGCTCAATTATTTTGTGACTTTTAAGAATTAGTCCCATACAGACCAAATATTTGTGAATGTATACACTATCACTGAACTGACCCCTTGTGTATATTGAGAACTAAGTCCAGTGAACTGTAATGTAAGTTGTAGTTAATTGGTTTATATAGAGCTAAAAATAAAATGAATTGATATTTAGCCCCATAAATACATATTTTACAGTGAGCATATGACATATACTTAGTGATTTTATTATAGAAACATGTAATGTTTTATCTTCATTTAAATATATAGAAGATAACTCCAGTTTTATTATGGAATATTTAACCCATGCTCCTAATAGTGGTGTAAAAGTGGTAAGCTGTGAAAGACAGAACAAATATTTCTCAATTTCAATATCCTTTTAAGATTTCATTAAGTATACTAGCACCTGAATTTCATAATATGCCCAAGGCTTTTAGAGCTCTCACTCTCATTTTAAGCTGTTGCGTCTAAAGACATAGATCTAAATTTCTGGATTATTTATCCACATTTATTCAAATTTATCCAAATAAATCGGAACACCTCTCTTCCAAAAAAACTCAAAACAAAAACAAAAAACAAAACAAAAAACAACAACAAAAATAAACAAAAACAACCAAAAAACCAACGAAGATAACTATGTAAATAAGCATTAAAAAATCCTGCATATTTAGGCCCAGAAGAGAGCATCCTCATTCTTCACAAATGGAGGGAAAAAGTGAATTGCTTAACTGACTGAAAAACAAAAATGTTTAGAAACAAATTAGAAGAGAACTAATATAAACACTGGTGTGGAGTTTATTAAACTTACTTAAAGCCTTGCTGAAATTATAACTCGCTGTAGGATTAAGGATCTCAAAAGAAAGTTCTCTCAGCGAGATAGTGAGAGATGGTATATTTGAATGGATCTCACACAGATAGTATATATGCGATGGTACAAAGAAATAGTATAAAGAACAAAGGCTCACCTCGGATGACGAAGGCTCACAGGACTCCACATGGGAGGGATCTCCACGAAGAGATCCTTCCTGGGTGGAAGCCAGCCCTTAAATGGGGCTTGGGGGGAGGTGGAGCCAGGCTCCACCCCCCTCCAATCACACAGGTATCAGTACCTTCACCTGTGCCCCATGGCTGACTCACTGCTCACCTCAGGTGATCAATCAGTGGCTCAGGCTGTGATTCAGTAGTTTCCCTACACTCGCTAATTATGACTAAACCATGTTATAAATCCAGGTGGAAAGCACATCTGCAAAGTACAGTGCACACTGACAGAAAATCTTCATGAAAATAAATAAATAATAAATTTTGAAAATCTAAGGCTACTTCAAGCTTTGATATTTGGTTTGCCAGAGAGGCCCAGTCCCATGGTTACATGAGAAAGAAGACATTTTCATGAAACTTCTATTCATTCAGACTTATACAGAAGGTACAACACATTGCTTTACGTGCTCCAGGGCTATTAAGAAGGACTTTTCCAAAAGGAAAAAGTGAAAAGGACTGCATTAAACATAACCATTTTTACACTGCAATCTAAAATCATGGGTACATAACACAAATGGTGTATGTAGTTTGTAACAGCTCTTACTATAAACCAGGCTTTACATCTAATGAAAAAAGGAAGCTGTGCATGTCTGAGTGATTGTTTTCAAATACTTTAAGTACAAATTAACTCTTGTAGTCTAATCTGATTCATAAATTTTCTAGTCACTCTGTTTCAACCTGGCTAAGATGCGAAGATTGTTGTGAGCATATGCATTAGTAAGACTATATATATATATATATTTTTTTTTTTTTTCATGAATTATAGAAAATATACTTATTCATTGTTCAAAGTCACTCTTTGGCCCAGAAAAATCTTTTCTTTTTAGTCTTTATGTTGTAGAATTCCAGATATCAAATGATTTAAAAAAACTGCACATTCTACAGTGTAGGAAAATAGAGTGAGTTGTGCAGAGTGCTTAGCACAGTGAAGTTTACATCTCTTCTATTCCGCAAGCACTGCTGTAGAGAACTTGATTAATAAATTTGAGTTAAACTGTTGAAAACGTTGCTAGTTGTTATTTACCATGCCATGAGTGAAACAGGAAGAAACACCTCTATTATCATCACTGGTATACAAATATTTACTGGAACTGAAATATATGTAGAAGCATTATATTATACTCATTTTAGAACTGTTTCAGCAGTAAACTCACTACAGTTTGGATAAGAAAGCTCTGAAATCTGGGACTGTTCTCTCACAGGATTATGATCTCTTCTCTTATCAGAAAGAAACAGCAAAAATAGACACTGAACCAGTGTTCTGATCTAGCTTTATGTCAAATTTTATTACATTTTTTTCACAGAATAGTTTTGATTGGAAAAGACCTCCAAGGATCATCTAATATCACTTGCTGTCTGAAGTAAAAACAACTTTAAAGCTCTACAACATCTTCAAGTTTTCTAGTATTTGGTGACTGTTTTTTTGAAAATTTTCCATTATAACTCATAATTCCCCTTGCTGCAATGTGTAATGACTGACACTTGTCCTGTCACTGCGCACCTCAGAGGAACAACCACTACTGAATTAGAAAAACAAAAGCAAAAACAAAAAACATGAAATATACTGTGTCAAACAGTACTGGTTAGCTTAACTAAGGGCGAATTGCTGTGCATGCCTCTGCTCATTACAGGTGAGCTGGACTAGATGACCTTTAAAGGTCTCTTCCCAACTCCAAGGATTTTACGATTTTATGATTCTAAAATAACTAATTTTGCTACCAGACTAAGCTATATTCATATTTCTTTCACTTTGAGGTGTAAGAAAACTAAACATCAAAATTGCCATGGAATGTTCAACTAAGAATAAAGGACTCTTCATATACATTTGCAGTAAACAGTCTATAAAAGAGAAAATTGGTACACTTAAAGTGATAATAGGGAATTTGTGACAAGGATGAATATAGAAGGTTTATAGTTACTTTGTTCCAAACTTTCAGAGGATAAAGAGAGTTACCTTTATTTTAAAGTCACAGGACATACTCCAAAGGACTGGAAAACTGGAAACCTACAACCACTACTGAATAGAAAAAAAATAATAAAAAAAAAGAAAGCCTACATCATATATTCTGACAAAAATTCAGCAGCCTGGTTAGCTTAGTTAACGGAGAAAGGGGACAGGTGAAGAAATGTTTTGAAGAACATATTATGGAAGACCTTGATGTGGATAATTTGATTCTAAATACCCAGTGTGGAGTCATAAGTTTTGCTTAGTCTTATGCACTTTCATTCTTTAGAGAAATTACTGCTGCAGCAGGAGGAAGGGAATGGCAGGATTTCATAAACTTTTCAAAGAATAATAAAGCTTGACAATGAAGATAATTGAATAAGGCACAGAGTTATGACACATAGGTTAAAATAATAGTTTCGGGACCAAAAATTACCTCACAAATAGAAAACAGTGATAAGGTAATAAGAGGTAGGAAAGAAACAAGTTTACTAGTGCAGTATCTCAGAATTCAGGTAGCTTTTAACTGATGCATGCAAAAAATTTAGTTTAAGAGAAAATTTCACCTCTTCTGTGAGAATGCACAGAATATGCAATGCAAAACCAAGAAGTACTGCTAAAAGTTGAAGGTTTGTCTGAATTAATTAATGAAATAAAAACAGCAAATGCCACACTATCCTCATTATACCTAGGCATGAAGGGATACCGTATGTTTCCAAAAAAAACAGGAGTATAGATTGAGAGTGGAGACAGCATGCTCAGTGAACAGCAGCAAGTAAAGCCCTATGATGATATATTCAAGGTAATTTATTACAGCTGTCATACAAGAAAAAATCTGTTGGTTTTCTCTTCAGTACACAGACATGAGCAGACATAATTTCAGGTCAAAGTTGTGGTCCTCAGAGCTTATGCTGAATTTGGAGGGAGAGAAAAGACAGTGAGTTATGGATGGAGTTCCCTGGGAAATGTTTACGTGAGGTATATCCACAACAAAGATAACAGTAGAATAAAGGCTGGATTATCCAGCCTTCCCAGCTTTATAATACCTTCAGAAGACTACTGATGGTTCAGATCAGAAAAGGAAACAAACACAACACCACCTCTTTACTTCCCTGTTTAAGCCAATTGAGACAGAAAAAATTTAGGAAAACCTAAAAAATTCCAGTCACCCGTTGAGTTAAAGTCTGCTTCAAACTCTCTCCATAGGCAACATGGAAGCCAAGAGGTGGAAAGCATAAGGAAGGAGACACCACTGCACTTTAAAAGTTTATAATAGAAACTTCAGGTGTGTCAAGGACTTCACACTGTTTTTTGTTGTTGTTTGTTTTTTGTGTTGTGTTTTTTTTTTTGAGACTAAGTTCTACATGAAATAGTTAGCTCTTCCTCTGCTGTTGACCAGTGTTCATGATTATGACACACTGAGATTTCCATGACAGCTAACATTCTCCTCTGAAAGTTTAAAGATTACGTTACTCCTCTTCTAGTTTTGAAGCAACATTGGTTTCACATTCAGTTGTAACTCAAATTTAGAAGTGAACCAAGTAGCATGCAGCTCAAAAAGCTTGTCTTTCTTTTTTGTTACATTAAATTGTTAGTTTAAAGGAGACTCAGGATTTCCTTAGAGCACTGAAAAATCTGATCTCCACTAAGCACTATACCAAATGGAGAGAAAGTAATTCAGAGTCTCAGCAGTGTAGATTTAGATGCTTGTACAAGGGCACGGCTTCTGATCTGTATCAGAATAAGTGGAGGCAAGGAAAACGACTTTAGTATGTATGTGAAACGAACAGCTGTGGAAGCAGGTATTTTACTGCTGAAATTTGCTCCTCACTACTAAAGTGACTACCCTGTGATTTGCACAAGTAGGGACTGACAAGTTAATTATACAAGAGAGATGAAATACAGTGACATAGTAAAGAATTATTAATGCATTCTGTTTGATCCCTCACCAGAGTAGGCCTCTAAAAGCCATTCAATCTGCTAACTAGTGATACATATGAAGTATGTTTACATTTCATTTCAGAATAGCTCAGTGTATGTATTAAAGCACTCATTCAACAAACAGATAACCTCTGGTTTCTGTGGAATTTTGGTCTTCCTTAAATCAATGATTTCCTTCCATATTTGGACCTTTGTATGAAGTAGTTAAAAAAATCTTTTAATATTCATTCACTATGAGACATAATTCAGTAGATTAATGTAATCTTCTTTGCTAATAGTGTTTTCTATTAAAATTATAATGAGGTTCTGTCTTCCAATGTGACAGATAAGATTTTATTTTACATATATATATTTATATACTTACGTATTTATATAGCTTTGCTGAATGGTCACAGAGTAACACAGTCTTCAAGCATCTTGGATTCAAGCTAATTTTCAAACTGATTGTTGTGGTTTTGTGGTTTTGATGCCGGTATTCCACATCAGAACATCATGCAGGGAGCTAAGGAGTTAACGCTGTTGGGAGCAGCAGAGGGGCGGAGCTCCGCACCGGATACCAGGCTGCGCTCTGCCTGGGCGCGTTCTCTCTCTGGGCTGCTGTGGAGAGTCAGCGCGTGTGCTTCCCCTGCAGTTCCTCCTAACGTAAGCTCCCAGCTTTTGGTTTGGAAACTGTTTCTCTCTCTCAAGTGTTCAATTTTATTAGATTTAGTAAAGTTACCGTTCCTCCTCAAATCATGCCGTTGTTTTTTTATAGACCCATCTATTCCCTCTGTTTTCCCCTCCCCCCGCAGTGCACAGCTCTACTCGGGCGGCTGCGTGGCCACTGGCGGTGCAGTTTTTTTTCTTTCCCTTTCTCTCTCCCTTCTCGGTTTCCCTTGGGTCACTGTCACGGGGTAACACCGTGACACTGATAAAAAAATGTAATTATGTTGTTTTATCTTAAGAACTTGTTCTAACCAATTTTTAGAAGAGGAGTTAAAAATAATTATTACAATTAGGGGAATTTTGGAAGGAATTATATTTCAAGGTGACAAAAACAGCAGCAGTTTCATGGCAATATGGGATTAAACAAGATATATAAAATATCTTTATATTACTAATTCTGCTGTAACTTATGTTAGAAACAGCTTAGTGGAGAGAAAATGTATTCTATGAATTAGGCCATAATTTGCAGTTATTGATTGGAATACTTCTTCCTCTAGTCATATTAAACTGGTTTCTTCCAAAAGAAAGAAAGACATTTACATATTTTTTCCTGAGTTTTAAAGACAGCTCCAAATGAGCAAGAGTGCCAACGAATTGTTGACAATGCTGTCTTCTTCTGTTGATGGACATGATTTGAGTATACACATCTATGAATCAAAGAATGGTAGATTTGCCATATACTCATCAGACAAATTAGGGTTGAGTTTGAATTGTAGAGATTTGTAATGGAAACATTAAGATTGTGTCACGGTGTTATCCGTGA
>VXAB01005322.1:0-49042 GCA_013399175.1 Odontophorus gujanensis
TCATCCCATTGATCTCAGCTATTGAACTCCATTCATCACAGCTAATTTCATGGCTGTTTTTTCTTATTGTTCTAGTGAACCCTTGCAAAACTGGTGAGTCGTTAAACTCACTCTCAGCACTGCAGTGGGGTTTACAAAAATTTAAGAAGGGCTGGATACAAGACAAGGTCCAACAAGATCCAAGAAAAAGGTCCACAACAGACTATAGCATAAGTTAGCCCTTCCTCTCCTCTTTAAACAAAAAGCCCAGATCTCTCCATTTCTAACACCCAATGAATCTGTTCACCTCCCACATTCCCTCAGCTTCCTTCCAATCCTACCACAGCCAAGGTCTACCTTCAGAGTTACACACAGGGTGGTCTGCACATGTATAGCAAATTCCATATATGAAAAATCCAGAAACGCACACGTCACACTTGATGATGTGGTTTATCAAGTCCACATGACACTTCCTACACTAGCCACCAAACTGTAGAAATCAAAATGAACTTGTCCATCTGATATTTTACATAAGAAGATCATGAAATAAAAGTCATCTCCAAATCTTACAAAATAACGAGTATAGTTGGCAGTGAAAATGTGGAAAAAGTCTGTCTGACACCCCTCCCAAACATAACATTTCTATTTTAATCCTTATGTTTAATTTTCTACAGATGAATATTGGTGTGACTAATTTTGATGCATGCCTTCAACTATTCATGTTAAGGCAAGTTCTGTTTCTTAATTAAAGAGCAGAAAGTAAGGAAGGCTCCTTGAAGGAGTTATTCAACCAAGGGGTTTCACTTATGCTCCCTGAATGACCAATGACCTTCCAGATAAGTCTCTCTCTCTCCAATAACAATAATGCAAACCATGGCAGATGAGTCTCCTGAGCCACTTAAATCAGAAATATCACAGTAAAGCAGACTAGTAAAGAAGAGGGTCATACCTGGAAGCTGTCAAGTGACACCTTATTTCTATAATGTATGCTTTAGTGCATAATGGAGATGTGCAGTTGTTGAAAATGCACAGTATCTTTCAATCTCTATAATATTCTTCCACTTTGTCTTCATATTACTGTAAATAATTCCCCGTTTCTGACAGAGTAGAATTTTAAAAGCTATGAAGACTAAAAATTCCTAAACTCTACTACTCCTTTCCCAATGTGATTTCTTCTCTCTTGATAGAGTTGAAGGAGAAATAGTCTTTATCCAGTTTACTTTAATGACTGTGGCAAATAAATAAACCTTCAGATAAATTATTCTTACCCTGGCAAACTCCATTGGTTTAGGAAGGAGGCACATAACCATGACATCAAACCGGACATCACAAACTGTCTTCAACCACTTGGTAACAAACTGAGGTTTGAGCTTTTCAACAAGGCTACCAACTTCATCATCCATCATGTAAGCTGTAGAGTGAAACCACTGGAATACCATGCTAACCAGCCTTGCTAAACTCTCTGTGGGTGTATTCTCACTGGGTGTGCAAAGGCTCACCTGCAGGGCAAAAATATAAATAAGGTTTCTCACCTTTAATTCTAGAAATGGAAGTATTTCTCTACTATATTTGCATATTCTCAGAGACACATGGATGCAGAATAAATATAAAATATCTGAGCTGATCAGTTTTGAATTTGGCACATGATAATTAACAAACTATTTCCACAAGCAGAAAATAACAGTAAGAGGAAAAAAATAAGCATATTTTTTTTATCCGTTTCAACAGTGAAAATAATCAAAACAATGTTTTGACAAACTGAAACATTCTGGTTTGAGTTTTAAAATAATTTCTCTTTTCTAAATGTATTCTAATGTCCAGTAAAATGTATGACTCAAATATAAATATATAAAGCGCAGAAATTAAAAAGATAAAATAAATCAAGAGTTTAAAAAAAAAAAAAGGAAAGAAGATATTTAGTTGGTATAATCAGTCATCTTTGCTTTACAAGTGGTTTCCAATTTTGCTTTGTTGTCTCATTTGGGGCAGGAATATTAGTTTTAAGCTTTCAAAAATGCCTGTAAAATGATTAACAATAATCTGTTCCCTGTCTCCAAACTTTCCTTTTTTTCTAGAATATCTGCACTGTAAAACTACCACAAATCAGAGACCAAGTTTGTACCTCAGTTCACAGACCAGGCACATTCTAAGCACTTAATGACCTGCTGTTTGAGCTTCTACGGAGGAGTGAGAACATTTCAAGTCAGGTTACTGCACTGAACAAAACAAAAATAAAAAGGAAAATAACAGGCGACAGAAGATTTAGGAAGTTCCTACTAACCATCAAATAGCTGGAGGTTGCCACTTCTTAGTGAAAGCTATATTCTCAGTATTTTATAACCTGAAACCAGTGACTCCTACCTTGCAGTAAATGAACAAAAGAGCAACATTCCATGTAAAATCTAGGAAACATTTGGCAGTACTGCCTTATAGAGAAGGCAAAATAGTATATTAACAAGCGTTTCTCCTCCATATTTTCCTTGGGATGAGATAGCTAACAACACTGGAGAGAAAAAAAAAAGATAGAGAGAATTTAGGCTTCAGAAAAAAAAGAACAACTTCTTACCAAGAACCAGATTCCAAACTGGCTTAGAAGGCGTTGGTCGTGCTTGTCATCATCTTTATTATCAAAGTCTGTGTTGTCCAGGGAGTGATGGGAAGAAGAAAGGCCCATCTGCCTCCTTCGGTTGAGTTCATGCTCCCTCTGCTCAGCATGGAACTCTGCTTCCTTCAACAAGCTATAATAAAAGTTTGTAGTCAGCGAAGATAGTTTGACAGCCTTCCTGCACTGCACACAGATATCTGATCAACGATGATTAGAGATTAAGACATTTTGATAAGTAACACAGTATGCAGATATCAACATTTTCCCAGAGACTGCAATAAAATAAAATCTAGTTCTAGGATTCAAGGATGAATTCTTCAATGAGTACAAAACTCAGAGCTGATAGGCACTCATCTAGAGCAGCAGGAGTTCAGTACCCATAAGTTACGCAGATTTACACAAAATCTTGATCCTGTTTTAAATATAGATGCTGTATACACTACAATATTACCTGATCACAGCTTCTACAGTACACACAAGCTCCTCTGCCCCACACTCCCGTGTATTGATAGGAGGTGGTGAGGTCTGGTAAAGGTGGGTTTCTGCTGCTGCTCCAACTTCACTGCTGTGATGATTTGAATGGCATCTTTTGCAATAGCGCACTGGCCTGTTGCCATGGCGGCCACAGCATCCTGCTGAGAAGCACGTAACCACAGCTCTTCTGACATGTGAACTACAGTTCTGGAAAATAAATAGACTTTATTAGGCCACAACTATCAGGCAGTGGAACTGAAAGCACTAATGAAAATCTGCAGTGGAGAGCTGGCTCAAGTGTAGGCTGTTTGCAAATCACTATGTACAAGCACATATGTGTACAAACTCTTGATGCCAGGTGTCACTGGGTTTTCAAGAACATGAGCTCAGGCCTGGACTTAAATGTCACAGTTGTTCTCTCGGAGCAAGCTAAACCAGTATTTAAGTCATCTACTTCAGGTTTGGAGCAATCTCTAAAACTTGCAACAGTTCTCTTAACCCTTGCTTGTACTTCAAAACATCTCCTCAAGTTACATACTTACATACTTACAACCAACACAACCTTGGAAGTGTCATCAATGGTGCAACGTCATTTTACACTACGAATGTATCTGGCTTATCATATGTAACTGTCCAAACCCCTCAAGTATGTACTACCTTCATTTTTGTCCTCTGGTAATCAGGCCCAACATAAAAGCTTTATTTATTGCACAAGATCTAGAATATGTTATTTACTGTATCCCTGTTATTACAACACACTAGCTGGTATGTTTTCCAAGTAGATTCTTTTTGTCAGCAATTTTTTAGACCACTGAATATATTCAGTCCATATATTTAAAGCAATTCACTGCTTACAGTAGGGGTTCTGGCCATTTTCAGATTAATCTAGGACTTCAGGAATACAAGAAGATATAAAATACTCTGATCTAATATTTATCTTTTGCTCTATCTACTTCATAAGTGGATATAGAATTACAACTGTGCTCAGTTGCATAATTAAATTGCCTTACTCCTTACATCTTGAACAAAACCTACAACTCCAATCAAATGTCAACAGTTCAAACAAAAACAAATCTTACTTCTAAATAATTCCCATCTCCAACAAATGCATTCATGGATAAACTGTGAAAAATTTGAATGGTACAAAAAAGAATGCACCACAAACTAATGGAATGACATTACACACAACACCAAATCATGCCTCATCACAGAAATGACTTAATCTTACCTTCTTCTGACATATAGCAGAAATTTCAGCTGTAAGGGGAAGGCATACAAAACATCAACACAGAATGATGATTCTTCTGTTTTAATATGGTAACCGTGGGGAAATGGAATAGCTGCAAGGAATTCTCTGAGGCTGAACTTCTACTTCCAGATACTGCTCAAATCTCTAAGTCTCTTGGATTCCACAGGTTTATGGAAATGAAAGAACAGTCTTGGTGCATTAAGGATGGTGTGCTCCTATCCCCTTTGCCTCACAGAAGGATTTGTAATAGTGGGCCTGTTGGCAAACTAATGCAACTGGCATACTATGGGAGGCAATGCTTATATATTTACACTGCCTGCAAAAGCTGGTAGTATTAGTGAATTTAGATTAATAATGTAAACATAGCCACTACATCTGTGGTCCCTAAGACCATACAGATTCAACCTGTAAGCAGTACCTCTCAGTCTTTCACCCCAATATCTGATTCAGATGCTTCTGAACCCCTGACCCCCTTAAAATAAATGGAAAATATATTATAATTCCTTTAAAATAAATTATACATATTGTAGTCTGGATTAGATTAGAACAGTAAGGAAACAGCAGGAAAAAACGCCATTGCCTAAGGATTTCCAGTTTGCTGAACAAAGAGAAAGGGAATGTCTTTGCTTTGTATTTGTATTCTAGAGAGTATGTGGCCATCTAACCATCCTTGTAAACTCAGGAAATTCTACTTAGCTGTCAATAAGTTCAGCCTGCTTTCTGGTAGATAGTAGAATACCACACATACTCTATAGCCAATGGGTCATGATTGGATCAATAAACAGACCACTGAAAAAACATGTCAATTTCTGACATCCTTTACAGTTTCCTGTTAGTAAAATAGATTTTCAGAAGCTTGTAAAGCTTTAAAATCAGAGCCAGGTTATCAGAAGCACTAGCTTCTTTTCTTGGCCAAAATGCACTTTAAAACTTGGCTCCAAAATACATGCTTAAAGAATTTAAAATCTGTTCAGTTACCTCTATTTCCTCACAAATACAGGGCTGCATACGATTTCAAGTATAAACTATTTAATGCTTAATAGTGCTTTAAAGACATTGAGCAGAATTAAGTACAAGCTACTTGAAAATTCTACGATACTTTTTTTTAAAATAGGATGCAGCATATCAAGTAACACAGTATGCAGAAATACCAATAAACATAGGGGTGTACAATTATGAGTAGTTTGTACCTACCCTTAAAATACCACTTACCTTGTGGTAGAAGAACATCAATCAACCATTCACTGTGATCCCTATAAAAATTGTACATCTAATTAGCTTTCCATTTCTTTATTTACGTATGCATCTATTTTTGCACTGAGGAAAATCATCTAAGTTAATGTGGTAGCACTGACATTACTCTGAAGCAGTGTTTTTACAAATATAGTTTCTTAAATGGCAGGCTGCTTGATTTTACCTCTTTGTTGTCCCTGACTTACTCCAAATTACCACTCTCACATGGGTACATCATGTTTAAAGCTTTCAAAAACTACTTTTAAGTAACTAAATTATCAAATGAAAACTGTGTGCTCTGGAAGTCTGATGGCTAAGAAGTGATAGTGAAGAGTGACACATAAATATGGAAAAAAAAAATAATTGTATTAGTACCACTTACTGTGAGTTTCCTTTGAAGCTTTGGGTCTAGCAAATTAAATTACTTTGTCCTGAAGCTTTATATCAGTGATTTAAATACTAAGGTGACTTCTACAAGATGTAATTGCTTTTTTGGCAGCTGGTGTGATATTAAGGTGGCTGTCAAATTGAGGATGAGACCAAAACAAAAACACATAGCTTCTGAACTAAATATATTTTTGTCTATTAGAACTACTGATTGAAAGTCCCCTTAACTGTTAGTAGATCTCATAAAACACAAAAAGTCAATTTAAAAAACTGAGGTTAATCAGGTTCATTCATCTCAGGATATATTCCTTTAATGCACTGGACAATCCTGGACCAGTTTTAATTCTTTACTCTGCTGCATCACAGTATATATTAGAGAACAATCTGAAATGTATGCTACAGAAAAGTAATCAAGTCTCTGCAAAAGGTCTTTCACTGTAATATCCTGCTTTACTGACGTTCAGAGGATGAGGAGAAAAAAAAGTTTCACAAGCAAAAGCTTGTATTATAGTAAGGTTCCCCTACCATAGTCAGTACATCCCACACTCCAGTCATTCAAAGATCTTAACTTCAACACTCACTACTGACCCATTTAAAAGTGCTAGTCATTTGAGTAAGTTTCTGTAATCCTTGTTCACTGCACTGCACTGTGCTCCATGCACTTCAAGAGAGATAACTATACAAATTATATGCTAATCACACAGTAAAAAAAGCTTAAAAATCTTCTGTAAAAGATTGTTCTTAACTGTGGAGTTTAACTGACTGTATTTCCTCATTCTCCTTCTCTTAGTATACCTACCCTGCAATTCTCTGGCTGCATTCTTCACAAAGATATAGGGGAGGTGGTTTATCACCCAAAGCCACAGACAAGGATGGATCGATGCACATCTGAAACATAGAGAGGAAAAAAATTAATACGTCTGTCCATGAAAGTTCACTGAGAATGTGTTCAGTGCATTAATGCAAAGACAAACTATACAACATGGTTTTGATAATTGCTGAGAGCATTAAGTATTCTGAAAAATAGTACTTAGGATCTAGCAGTCAAAGATCTCAAAGTATTTCTAACAAAGAAAGGAATGAGTCTCGAAATGAGAACGTGTGTGAAAAGAACAATTTGTGTTCCAATATAAGCATTTTCATTCTTTGAAAGACAAGTATGTTTTGTGTTACACATTCACATTCATTAACATTGCATAGCCACAACAGACTTTTTGTTTCTTCCAAATAGACAGTCACTGAGAGGACCACTTAAGACAAGGTAATGTAAAAGTTTATTCCTCTCTCAGTAATTTCCCTTCTGGCAAAACCTAATTTTCAGTCATCATAGCTGTTAACTATCCAGCACAATTCCAGTGATAGAATGACAGCTATGGATCTGTATCTCCTTTGGCAGCATAGACTGCTATACCCAAACTGAAAATATAAGGCCTCATTTAAAAAGAATGTTCTTTGTCTTGCCTTAGCTTTTATCTTTCCACATGTCAGGCAATCACAGATTGATACAAAAACACACATTTGTTTATGCACTTTCTACTTCTTAAGGAAAAGCTGCATAAGCACTATCTCAGCCACTTAAAATGTTCCTTATTCTACCCAAGTGCAAGATCTTTTTTACAAAAACAAATGCCTCTTTGCACATTTCTCATCTTTGTTAATCACCTTTACATTTCATCTATCCAAAAGACAACAGGGTGCATCTTTCTGAATGGTGGCAGTTTAAAACAGCTTCTGTCACAGAATGTTGAAGACACTGTTCAAAAACATTCATGCATTATGTCTGCACAGTTTGGAGCTGTAAGTTTAATTTATATTTTGCTCTACTCAGTGATTAGTTTGAATCTAGTGATTATAACTACTTGAAGCAACATCTTCCAGCTTTGTTCTATGCGAAGGGATTGTTGAGAATGACTGGAGCGGCCAGGGAAGGCATTGGGGTAAGTGTCACCACCAAATCTAGTCTGTGGAAAAGGTTTGTTGAAGAAATTTTTTACTCATGTAATTGTCTAAGTGCATGAACTTATGCCAGGAAAATACATATTTAACTAACTAGTATGACAAGTCATGCTCTGAACTTGGGATGCTATTTTTATCTCTGACACTGAATTGCTCTATAATCCTGTGCAAACCATTTTACTTGTTATTTTTGTGTGTAAACAAGAAAGCTGTCATTTGCCTCCTCTTAAAGCAGACTGTGAACGTGATACATAAATCATTGTTGCTAAGTGCTTCAGAACACACTCCAATCAAAGGATAAGAGCACAAGTATTGTACATCAGTCTGATACCAAGGTGAAACTTGCACCTATGTAACTGACATATTTCATGTATATGTATAGGTTCCTCTGAAAGTAATGTCTCCTACTTACTTCCATGGGAACTACAGCAGATACATAAAACACAACAGCTCTCTTTGATAGACCAAATTTTCAGCTACGATATTTACATAAATACACGTTTAGGAAAATATTCATAAGCCAGCATAGAATTCTACACAGTGTTTTGTAACTATTCTGATGTTACTTGTTAAGATTTGACTCAGTTAGTGGAGGAAATACTCCATCTTGCTTTAGGCATTCAAAGAAAACATTCACAAAGCTCTGACTCCTTTAGTTTTGAAAGGTTTTTCTGTTCTCTTAGCTACCCAGCTTCCCTTAGTCACCTAAATATCACCAGTCCCTATAGCTGGGGCAAAGTGCAACCTCTCCCACTTCCAGATACTCAGGTTTGACCTCTGACAAAATAGCAGTACCTTCACAGCTGGTTTGTTAATTGCATTATGGCATTCAATATGTTGGCAATGAATAGGATTCCAGGCTGCAAAACCAAAGCACAGGAGATTAATAAACAGGCAGAAATTATTTATAGTGGTGTCAATAAAGAACAAGATCCTCTTGTGTAAGTACTACGTAAATATGAAAGAAGTAATTCCTCGGGAAGACTAATTACTACAATGAACAAAAGGAAAAAGTAAGACACAGACATTCCATTTGTAGATCCTTCCCATTCTCATTAGGTTTTGAATTACTTAATAATTCTTCCCCCTCCAGAGCAGAATAGTAGAAGTAGCTCAGTACATTCAAAAACATTCATTGGCTAAATGAAAATACTGCTGTAATACTGAAAAAACACTCTAGCCACAGAAGAAGCTGCTAAAGGTGGGTTCAAGCGATATCAGGTGGATGTTTTATGGAATGCCCTCAAGCCAAAGAGCCATGCAACCGAAGAAACACACAGCTCACTGTGGGATATATTAGTAGAAAAGTAACATAGAGAAAAGCTACTCCAGTCTGCCCCATGTTAGTCGTCAGACTGAATGTCATGCTTTGTTTATAAATCTGAAGAAGAAATGCAGAGGAGTACAATAATAATTTAAACAACAACAAAAAAAAAGTCAAGACGTTTAAAAAAGATCATACAAATAGCTATAAGGAACTTTCAAGATGAACTTGAGTTCATCTTGAGGGTCTTCTATCCTTCATTTTTATTATTTAAACTGTTGCATTCTGGTCCAGAAGTTTTAAACATGAACACAACCTATATAACAAGGATTAATTGAAACAGACAGATTGAGACAGGCATGCAAGTAATGAATTGCTGCTTGACAGTCCCAACCATTAAAGCAGAATCCCCCCATTAGGTAGTTTGGTGGACAGAGGACTTCACAGCATTTGCTTTCTCAACTCTATCTGCATGGCTGACATGTTCACTCTGCAGTCAACCTTGAGTAGTTATCCATTATACTGACCACACCTGACATCACATGACTTCTTTGACAGTAACAGTCAGATAAAGAGCCTTAGCAAAAGCAGCAGTGATAGCAGCTGGCACAGCAAACCAACCAAAGTAGTAATTGAAAGAAACATAAGCCAGAACCACTCTGAAGCCAAGAGAGCAGTTTCACAGGCAGTTTGGAATGCTGTACATATTTCTCCTCCTTATCCCTTTAGACAATATGCGCAGTAATACAATATAATCATTAGCCATGATTTTTTAATATATATTATTTTCCATAAGATCTCTTGCAGAGAGAAAGTGATATTGTATATATTTATGGAAGCACCAATTCACAGAATGAAAGGTCTTCAAAATACATCTTAGAACTGCAAGCACACAATTAACACACTGCTGACAATTTACTTTGTATTTATTTTGGCTTACACAAAAAATATTTGCACTGACCTGTGTACTGCAGTCCTCTGTACTCACTGATTGCCCCAGGGGGTTTTAAATTGGGCCAGTAGTGAAATAACATTTGTACTGCTGGGGGTTTAACTTGAGATGGTCCATAGGCTATGACATACAGCAAATCCTAAGGAAAGAAATACATGTTTATTTTGCAAGGCAAAAAATACAATTCAACATTTATTATTTGCTTTCACTTGAACACATAAAATATACATGTTTAGTGCCCTACCAATTATCTTTTGTAATCTCTTACAAGTAGATTTGATATAAAACTTTAAAAAATACGTCTGTGACTGGCTTCTGAGTATGGTCAGAATATCCAACAACTTTGATCCATCCCACACAGTATGCTAGTACGCATCACATGAAGCCTTTGTGTATTCTTGGGGCAAAAAGATGTCATATAGCTAAATAAATGGATCCAGATCAGATTTAAGACAGTATTTACGCAGAGTCCTTGGGAAAGTTAAATACCATATGAATCAAGAAAATTGGTGGTTTTCAAAATTTCTGCCACTTGGAGCCACAACTACCTAGTAATTAGGCAAGAGAGGTCGGTTCTATAAAAAAGTATAGTTGATTCTGTAATGTAAAAATCAGGACCTTTCTCTTCACAATTCAGAGGATATAATCAGCTCAATTTTCAAGCCCTCTGGTTTTCATTACCAGCAAGTCACTTCCACATAGTACATATGATCACAAACTTACTTTCCATACTTCTTGTTTATATTTCATGAGGCACTCCAGTAACTGGCAGTGATACACTGAGAGAGAAAAGACAATATAGGCATAATACTAAAATGGAAATGCAAGTTACAGAAGTGGTATGATTAATCAATTGTTTTTGCTTTGTCTACATTTAATTTAACTACCTTCTATTTTAAAAGGTTTGCTGAAGGATCATTGTCTTGAGGGTTATCATAAAATAACAGCCTTTAAATACTGTTAGCTTTTTTTCTGTCAAGTAATGCAGTACAAAAATGAGCCTTATGAGGGTACTCATGGAATACCTGCTAATTCACTTAAAGTTTGTTTCTCTGGCACTACATAAAGCTGCAAACGGGTGTTTTGTCATTTACTGTGAGGCAGAGACAGAAACAACACATTATTCCTTTATATACCAAAGAGTATAGAAGCCATACTGTATTAAACACGAGAGCCAAAGGAAGCCCTCAGCATTTTTCTGACTTCCTCAGAAACACAGAGGCAAATTTTCCTCTGATGGATGGAACATGAACTCACAAGCAAAAATGCAATGTTTTATGAAAAAAAGTTTCACAAATACCTTTTAAAAATAGCGTACTCTTTTTATTTACCACTGTACTGCATTAGCATGATGTGACAATTCTCATGCACAATGCGAGGTTCCTCCTCACAGATACTACCTACCATTTAAGTATATATATGAAATAGGAGATAAATAGTTTATTAGCATGAAATACAATAGCTCTCTCACGTAAAACTTTGATTCATTTTGCCTGTGTGACTGCACTGACTTAACTGGGGACGTACTACAATGCGAGAGAATGGCATTAATGCTCAGGTACTCCCAATTACAATCAAATAACAGCTCTATTCTGAGCCTGTAGCCAGCATTTTCTGCCTTCTTTAAAAAAATAGCATTGTTGTGATCTCAGTGGGATATAAATCATAACATAAACCTAGTTCTTACTACAAAATCCAATATTATCAATGAACACTGTTTCCTAATGTCAAGCAAAGTAGAACATTCCCTCCTCCTGGGCCCAATCCTATTTCTTCATCACAGTGAGATCTCCTATCCATATAGTGACAACTTCAAGCACAATGCTCAGAAATGCCAGTTTTGACTAATTTTTCATCCTGCGTTGGATAGTAAGCTAGATTTTTCCATCATCTGAACTTGTTTCATTATATTTGACACAGAATTTCATGGCTCTGAGCTTCATAGAGAATTATACCACGTTACACATTTACACATACCTGGGTTTGACGTGTATTGCATTGCAATCATTAGCATTGATGATGCAGATAGATTGACATGAGCAGGAACACCTTCCCTTTTCGAGGAGCCCACTTAGAAGAAAAGATAAAAAAAATTAGCATATAACAAGGAAAGTAGCATATAACTCTGGTTTCAACTGATAACAAATAACGCAGATTAAAAAATAATAACAATCCTAAGGTACCACATCATTTAAAAAAAATGAACCATTTTGTATTGTTGGGGGTGAATCCCCTGGAAGAAAGAGACAATTAAGAATATGATGTCATTTCACAGAGCACATATCTTTTCTCCTAGATAGGTAAGATTTCTCTCTCAGAGCTGCACTGACCAAAGATAGTGATCTCCTCAGGCACTCTCCATCAGAATCCACAGGCTGGTCACCCATACAGTCACACACACCTAGGACTTGGGTTGTAGATAAGGCAAGGATGAAGTAGAAAGTAAGGAAACACAGAGAATGGAACGCTTACTTTTGATGTGTACTGGCAAAGCCATGAGATTGGTGGTGGCTGGTGGCATACGGCACAGGGACTTCTCAGGGACTACCTGGTATGAACTGAAGTTATGACTATCTACCACAGTGTGATTTAAGATAAGGATGAACAGTAGTAATGCAGTGTAGCCAAGGTGTTGTAAATTTGACCTCACACATGAAGTAGCTAGAGTTCTTTCTAATCTCCTACTGTATGTTTACTATTATTTACTATACTTGGAATAACTGCAGAGTGTAGGTGTTTATTTGCAGAACTACACCGTGGCAATGTATCTTTATAGGTGCAGCCACCTACTCAAGAGGAGATGTGCATCTTCTCTGTTCATGTTCTACAGCTCTTTCCCAAACCTGTTTGTCAAGACCTCTGTTCGGGACAGAACGTCATAACAGCTCCCAGTTCAGCAAGATACTTTCATCCCTACCATCTGTCTCTTCAGCTGCTTATGACATCTCTGGTACCCATCCTTTCAGTTTGATTCAGAACTCAACACCAGGAAAAAGAAAGATTCTATGCTTGCCTTGCAAAGGAACAGATTACTCCCAGTGGAGAAAGCCTAGGACACACATTTTAAAGAGTACAAAAAAAAAGGACAAGGTAAAGGACAAGGGAAGGGAAAACACAGAATCATCTGGTATCTCCCCAGACGCCCCAACATTAAAGTTCAACAGAGATAAAGCATTTATTTTTGAACTTCATCCACACAGAGTATGGAGTTGCAAATATATATGAGAGCCAAAGATTTGGCTCAATCAGTTCTTTTGGAGAACAGTTTTAGAGATCTGAAGACAGGTAACCTATCCGACCCTAAGTACATAAGTTTTCTTTAACAGATAATATCAGTGAAGAAAATAAAAGTTTAATACAACATTCTGCTCTTAACCCAAAGAGGAAATTTTTCCAAGACCACTGACTGAAAATATTTAGGTGTAAATTTCCACAAAATGTTAATCTTGGAACACTGGACCATACTTCTTCCCTTGCCCTAAGAGGAATTTCTGCACTCTTCATTGACATCAGTGTAGATCTTTATGGAAAAAAAACACAAATGTTCTGTGTATAAAGGCCTGCAACGCACATAAGGAGAAAACATTCTCAGAATCACAGGATGGCTGATGTTGGAAAGAACCTCATCTTGTCCAACTCCTGCTCAAAGAAAGGTCAGCTAGAGCAGGAACTAAGGATGTTGTCCACCTGTGTTTTGAGAATCTGTAAACTTTCTTGTAGACCGCCCCAGTGGTAAACTTCACAGAGAAAGGACTCTTGGTTAAAACTGATTCTTAATATTAACCTTAATACTTTTGTCTACAGCAAATGGTTAACATTCTTTCATCAAGCTTTTAGTCAGGTACAAAGACAAATACACACTTCGGAATTCAAGGACTCAGAATCTACAGGAATTCTGGAATTAGATAATCACATCATACATTCAGGGGAGAAAATGAAACTCCATACTCCCCTTCCCACCCCATGCCCAAAAAAAGGCAGCCACTGTTATATTCTGTCTTAACAATTACAGATAGAAGACATTGAAGCTATTTAGTACAGATATTAAAATGACAGAAAGAGATGGAGGGAAAAAATTGGAAATTCATCACAGAATCATGACATTGAAAAGAACCATTATTGTACATCCAAGTTCAATAGAGATGCAAAAAATTATACATCATATGCATATTGATATTGCATGTATCATTTAGCAGCATTCTGCCCATTAATTCTGTAATCAAGAAAAAAATCAAATAAATATTATAGAATTATTTTCATTTAAAAATAGTCTTTTTATATACATACAGTACAACCTTGCATAACAATTCTATGACATAACTTTGGCTCTTACAGACTGATATTGTATCAATTAATTATTTTCTGAGCCATAACAGTACCAGAATAAAATCTACTTACAGATAGCCATGGGCAGAAAAGATGTGCTGAGATATTCTATAATATCCTTGTGCAGAAATGGTGGAAAGGTAGCTAATGTTGAAATCATTGTATAAGGTAAAGTACTCAAAATATCATCATTGAGAAAAGGAAGCAAGCATGTAGTAGTGTAAAAAATTGATTGCCCAAGATCTGTTGAATAAAATGAAATAAATACAGAATCATTACATTGGAAAATAATTACAACTATGTACTTCTTGATTAATGAACCCATCAAAAGTTTGCATTTAAATTCAAGTTTTCCCCTCAAAGTGTTTCATAATTAATTACTTAATTACCACAGTCACAAATAAGTGACATCACCCATCACTGAAGCCCTTCCTAAAGTAGAGGGAAACAACTGTTCAGCAGTATCCAGAATAGTTTAGAGGGAATAAGAATACTCCAGACAGTAAAATGAACACGCCTACGTAAAGTGGCCTGCATTTAAGCAGAGGTGTTATTAAATTCAGATTTGAGAGGTACTTAGGTTTGAAGAAGTCCCCTTTCACAAAAAGCATCACAGACTATCTGCCAAGAAAACTCAGATTTTGATCTTAATTACCCTTATGACAACTGCGAATTGAGTCCCACACAGAGGTTGGGGTGAGCATCGCTGCATTTTGCAAACAATATGTGATTAAAGAGGATTTTGTTTTCATTGGAAGCCATTGAAACCAAGAATGCCCAAGGCTTAAAAAGAATAAGATCATTATAAACATATGAGCTTCCAGACTAGTTCTAATTAATTACAATACAGCACTTTGGAAGGGATACTTAAGAAATACTGAGGTCTAAATAGAGCAGATATGTTATTGTATATGTGGGAACTGTGACATCTTCCAAATAAAGAACTTAACTGGGGCCAGTAACCCTCTAGGAACCCAATGAACTCCAGGTTTGAACCTGTGTGGTGACTACAATATATCATAAGGCATTATCTCTGCAGGAGAGGGAAGTTTTTGGTCACTGACTCCCTCTGTAATCTGAACTGTATTACACAGGTCTCCAAACTTATCTGTACACCTAGGATTACCTGATGCTCAGAAAAGCCTGCACTTCATTTTTTTGTGTATGTAGTAAGCCCTCTGTGCAACAACTAGACTTTTAATGCTAGAGCATGTTTTCCTCTTCCAACACATATTTACCATCTAAGTATTGACAATTTGGTATAGTATGAAGAGATCCAATCTGAGGACCATCTAGTGTACCTGTTGTACTTACCCAAACAGTATGGATTGTTCAGATAAAAAAAAAACATTAATTTTTGTCAAATGCTACGTTGAGGGAAAAAGATATAAATAAGTTCTGTCACAAAATTTAGTTCTCAATACACAGAAGCACAGGAAGTAATAAGTGAAGTGCCCTTGCCTCACACATGAGACATCCATATTATTTCTGGCAGATGTTTATCTAACTTGGCTTTAGAAATCTGCAAGATAAAGTTTCACTCCCTCCTCTGTCAGTTCATCTTAGCCTTTAACAGTCCATACAATAAAAATGTATATAATTTTTTGTTTTGATGTTTGTATTTGTTTTGTTTTTGAAATTTCTTCTGCTGCAGCCAACTACTTCTAATCCTGCTCCTACGTAACTCTAAACACAGTTTATTTCTCCTCGCAGCCATCTTTAAACAATCTTTACATGTTTGTAATCATAATTCCATTCAGTTTTCTTTAAGACAAATTTATAATGGCTTTTGCTTTCTGTCCACATTCTCTAGACTTCGGATCATTCCTGTTTCTTTTTCCTGGAGACTCCTCCCAGATGGTTTGTGCATTTCTTAAGACCAGATATTTAAATTCAAAAATTTTACTCCAGCTGATACCATGCTAGGAGTATTTGAATGAAAAATTAAATAAAATGCTTTGGATGTCTGATAAAACAGATGTTTACATATTGTTAGTATTAGTATATTAATGAGTCATAGATACACTGTAACACCCAGATCTTTGTGCAGTATGACTTCCAAGCCAATATTTCTCTTGTTCAAATGCGATATTTTACATTTCTTCTTGATCACTTTTTAAAATAGTCTGCAATTTACCAAGATGATTTTGAATTAGAGATCTTTCACATAAGGGACACTACCTTCACTAACTAGATAACCCCTGTAAAACAAAGTGTTTTCTCATTGCTGTCACTGAGTAAAAAATAAAAATATTTCGTAACACTAGATGCAGCACAGGCTCCTGCAAGGTTCCCACTTGGTACATTGTTCCAATTGACACAGGCTTCTGGAGTGTTTTTCCTCATTCAAGCGAGGATTACATGACCAAGATTGCCCACAAGGATGTCAAGTAACACAGCAATGACAGTCTGACTAAGGACAAAAACACTTCAGCAGAAGAGCCATCACACCACCATAAAACAAAATCATGTTTGTTCAGTGTTATTTGTTCTTGAGAAGTCTCCATTGGTTTTTAATTATTACCATGTTATCTACTTAGAAAAATATTGTTTTGATAATTGACTTTGATTTCTGAAAAAATGGTAAAGTCATCATGTCTATAATTTGCTATAGCCCCCCTTTTCTAAGATCCCAGTGCAGTAATCATTGAATCAAAACATGTTGTTGCCAACTCAAAAGTAATTTAGCATTTAACAGAACCAGCTTTCCTGCTAAAGTGTTTAGCAGTGAATCAGACTGATGACAGAACTCCCTGTACTGAACTGCATAAGCTCATTCTGATATAATACACCCTGGTACCATGGTGAAAATTAATATCTGGCTTATGCAACATAAGGAAAATGCTGAAAGCCCATTATGGGAAGCCACAGATTAACAAGAGAGATATATGCAGTACTTGAAGATAAAAAAAAAACAACAAAAATACACCACAGCCACAAAGAACTTGAGATTAACTAGTTCAAAACCTAAGAAAACACCGCTTTTCAGCGCATCATACAGAGATAATGGCAACTTTTTAACCTGGAATGTTTTGAAGCCATCTCTATTGTCACTGTTTTTCTTCAATCAAATATATACTGTGTTCTGTGCAGAGATGGACCTTCACCAAAATACTAAATCTGCATATCCCTCACAAGATAGGTAACATATTCAAGTAATACCTCTTTAAGAGAGCCACTTCAAAAAGACAAGCCTGAAGATATTCCAACAGATTCATATTCAACTTCCATATATTTTTGAGTCACATTTGTATTATTTTGGTTACATATTACCAACATTTCACAGAAAATCAGACAACTTCAGAATTCAAACCCAAATTCATGGTTCACGAAACAAAATATTTTTTATTTCAGAAAACAAACCAAACACTTTGATATAAGTACATCCCAGTAGATTTGACATCCAGATCCAGATCAGTTTAGGCCCATCTCTTCTATTGTATTTATGCATCATTCATGGATTCACGGCACTGAAGTTAAGCGTACTGGAAGGGTTCAAGGGCCTGCTTACCATGTTGACCATGTTGTAGCAATGGAACTAGATCCAGCAGTGTCACCAGTGTCACGTAAAGTCCTTGATAGTCCAAAGATGGGTAGTCTGATAACTGAGCATCACGACTTTGCTGGCCACGTTCTGATGGAGCATCTCGCAGGACGCTGTAAAGGAGGGAGCGAGTAACAGTAGGGTTGATGGAACTGACCTGTGGTCTTAGAGATGGGGTGAGTGGGAATGGCACAGGAAAAAGACACATGGTCATGGGCACTGTCAAATTGGAGGCATCTTGATTCTCCTTCTTCCCTGTGCGGGACAAAATGCTGTTGGGGGGACAAAGAAAAAAAAGAGACAACAAAGACACAAAGAACAGCACATTACATTGAAATGACACTATAAAACAAATAATAAAACACCAGATACATCCCACATAAGATGCAATTGCTCCCAAAACCAGTGTATCTACAAATCTAGTAACCATTCATTTTCATGCTTCAAGATACTGGAGTTAAAATTGACATCTACGAATACTTTCATTGCATCTCATGTGTTATCTGGTTCATAAGGAGCAAAAATATAAAAATGCATGTTTCAGTGCCCTACCCATGTTTCACAGTTAAGATAAATTCTAGGTATTAAAATTCTAGGTCTGTTATGTAAAAATAGCTGTGTCAAAACAGATTGGTATTTTGCTCTGAGATTTTGAGAGGTTGTTGGATTTTTTTTTTTCCCCTCTATGAAATCTTTTGAAACAACTAACGGAAAACATGTAAAATATAGGTGTGGCACTTGCAGAAACATGTTTTAGCAAAGAATAAACATGTGTGTTTGTTAAGATAGTCTTAAAAATCACATGTTTATTGCATTAAAATAATGTCTATGTATTTTATGATACTGTTTCATGACCACTCAGTCAGTATCATTTGAGATAATGAAGTTTAAACAGGCACATGGATTTAGAAATAATATAATATTTCTAAAATGTTAACTAAACTACATTTGGAAAAGTTATAAAATAATATATAGTAGATGGTCTTTAGCATATGTCTGTGAGCTAATGATAATGGTTGTTTATGTGTTTTTAACTTTGCTCATGTTTAAGGAAGAAACATTTTTCTTTATGAATACAAATGTTCCTTGGGTAAATAGCTACTTTCAAAGTCTAAGTGCTAAGCAAGCAAGACCAATAATGTAACTGCAGATCAGACGGTATGTTACCATACATTCCTGCTGCTACTTACGTTATTTATTCAACAAAACTCACTATAAACTAAAGGAGAGATAATTTCAAAAAAAAATAAGAAGGATTTAGTGGGAATCGAAATAGAAGCTATATGTCAACCACCTTGTTATGTAGTTTTAAGAATGATGTAAATAAGTTTCTAATTTTCTTTAAAAAAAAATAAAATAAAAAGCTACTTTAGCTATAAATTGTCACTTAAGCATTGCTACATTTTAGTAATCAGGCAATTATAGGATTATCTCAATCTTTGCATGTGCCTAGAACACAGAATACACCTTTTAAATATATTAAACCACACAATGTTTCTGACGTTTTGCACCTTTTTTTAAGCATATGTTGCACCTCTCAGCAATCAGGATTCTCAAAAGTAACTCCTATTGGCCTAACTCCACTCCCAAAGCCAGCATTAAAACTTAAAAAAAGACAAGAGAGTAGCATCAAAATTTCCACTGACTAATGAAGAGCAGAATTATGTCAAGAGGGAGACTTCTGGAAGTCCCAGTTTTCTTTAACAGAACAGACATCCCTCCCAGATAACCACCTTCGCACAGATGCATCTGTGTCAATGCAACAGCTCAGAGAAGTAAGCTGAACTCGTGCAAAGGTGCTTATAAGAAGAGATGCCATTCACTTGCTAAATATGTAAAACACTTTCACAGTTACAGTTGAATGCCAAGTGGCTTCTACCAGGTAGGTCTCACATCACACTTGCAGTCAGAGATTACAGGCATATTGTCTATTTTAAGAAACTACATTTTTATTATTATGCCCTACATATTCAGTAGATTAATTTGATTTCTGTTACCCAATGTCCAGTACAAGAAAGGTAATGACTGCCATGACAATGTTTATGAAATTGCATCAGAAAAATCACTAGGATCTAGTATGACTTTAAAAACAAATGATCAGAGTGCTGATTCCTTTTTTCCTCTTAACTTTTAATTTGCTGATGTTTGCTTGCCATAATTTACAGCTCTTGTTAATAGATGCGAAGGTACTAAATTATATTTCACCTGCGTCTACTAACAGATGATAACCAATTATCTCTGGATGTGCAAGAACATCACTTCAATCACTCTTGTTTCTAAGAAGAAAATTAGTGTATTACTTAATCCTTGCTTTGGAAAGTGTAAGGCAGTGATGGAGAGTTTGCACTACAGACTTTTTTGACACGGAGCTATGGCTACCTGATTAGAAACCAAGGCACGTAGCCTTACATAATGATTGGGTCATTCTTCTGTTCACTCCAGGAACAGAAATGAGGCCAAAGCTGAAAACCAGATCCGATCATGTCAAATTTAGGTGGGGAAAAATACCTAAAACATTCAGACACAGGTTTGTACCTGACCAGTATGTTACAATGGCAATAAATTAAACAGTCAAAAATGAAAATCCAGGAAGTCCTCTAAGGCTAAGATACAATGGTTGCAGTTTGTTCCTGTTCTGCTCAAAGCACGTGATGAGAACAGGGACTCTGCTTTCAGATCATAATTCCATACTGAACTCGCTTCATGACATGCAAGAAAACTGTACGGGCCTGCTTCAAGATTTGTATGCCTCTGCTGCAAATTTATCTCAGAATTACTGTCTTTCAGGAAACATTTTAGGAAATGTCTACAAGAGATTTGCATTTCACCTATGGGTGAAATGCAACTATTCCTTAAGTAATACATTTTACCTAGAAATATGCATGGAGACTTTTCTCCAAGAAAATGTGAAAGAATAAGTTGTCCTGCAAGATGTTTAAGCCTTAAGATCATTCCTCAAATGAGAGAGAAAATACTGAAAATGAGCAGGGCATGAAACAAATTCATGCGGTAATGTAAGGAAATGCTTTTGTCCAAAGAGAAAATTAAGGAAGAACTAAATGAATCAATATGCTATGCACTGTGTATGGTGATTTTATGTGATGTTAGTTCATAGAAATAAGGAATTAATTTTTTTAGTCATTCCACATCTGCTCCCCCCCACCCCTGAGCTTGTACTATACTGAAGCCATGTACAGCGCAAAGGAGCAAACTAATCCCTTGTGCAGTAACTAGCAGAATGACACCAGATATGAATGTGATCCAAAACAGTAGGCATACCCCACTGAAAGCACATTCAACGTGCCCATTATATGGAAAGGTAAAAAGAATACTAAGTAATAAAATCTACACTTGTAAAACACAATCATAATATGGAATTTCTGTGACTGCGCACTGTTCCTTTTCAATTCCTTTGATGACATATGTTTGTCCAGAAAAGTTTGGCCTAAAAATCAGCTGCAAAAAGAATATACAGCTAAGTAGAAAAAAATTTTTTTAAGTTATTTTAAAATTGATGATTTCAACCAACTTGTTCTGCAGACAAGATGAATCTCTAGAAATCTACGGGCATGTCTGCTGTTTGATCAGTACTCTTTCTGCAGCCTGAATTCATTACATAAGTTCTGTCACAAGCTAGAAAGGTTATTCTCCATCACATATTTCTAACACCAATGTTAAACCTTACACAACGGAGTATCAGTGTAGGAGGTAGATAGGAGACTCAGCATGGAAAGAAATTTTTGATCAGACTGTTCGAAAGACAAGTTCTTAACCAGTCTGTTTAGTTTCAGGGTAAATCTTAGAGATCTGCATAAAGTGGGTGGGAGTTTCCTCCTTTCCATCTGCCACACTAAATACAGGGTATGTTTTGTTTTGTTTCTTTAACCAGCTTCTGCCTTAGTATCAGCAAGCATATAAACTTATACTGGTTCAACCATAGCACTCAGGTTCTCACCCACAGTTCAGATTCCCCAGTTACAAGGATTTGACCTGGCTGAATATCAGAACGCAGGCAATAAATTTAGATCCAGGTCCTGACTGCAATTTCTGGCACCCCTCTGCCGCTGAGGTTGATCAGATCTGAGATCATTAAGGACAAAGCCATTTGTAAACCATGTAGATCTATGTGCTTCATATCAGTACCACTTCTGCCTCATGAAGTAAGCTTCATCTGCAAGAGGATTTTGGTTCAGTCCCATTTCAAGCACAAAATAAAGAATTGGAGTTGCTCAGTTGTGCAGTTGCTATCCTGATTCTAAACTGCTCTCAGAGCTGGCAATTATAAAATTCCTTCAGTAAGCCTTGAGACATCCCTGCACGTGGACTACTAAGAATTTGTCACACAGGACGTGCAGTTGTACTGCTCAGGAAGATTAAGACAGCAGGGTGGTACAAAGATACTTTCTTTAGAAACAGTTTCTAAATTTGTCCTGTTTCAGTGGACTTCTGCCCAAAAAGAAATGGATCTCATTGTAGCACTTGCTAGTCACAGCTGAGAGACAAGATATAAAACAGTCAGAAATAATCTGTTAAAGCAAGAAAGTCAGGCTTGAAGGCTCAGAGCATTTAAATAGAGGTTTTTTAGCGAAGAGCCTTCTTCAAAAGTGATTTAAGTCTGTTTGTTGTGTAAAACAAACCATCAAAACACTGTGGTGTGGGAGCAAAGTCCTATTTCAGAGTTATTTTCAATGTGTCTTTGAATATTTTTGTTACTGCTGCTGTGATATAATGAGACAAAATTGCATATACCAATCTTTTAAAAAGCCATACTGATAGTCTTATTTTTAATTCAACACTTCAAATACTGAGGAAAACACAGTTCACAGCAGTTAAATAATTCTAGTCTTGAAATTTTCAGTTTACAGAAGAGCTGGGTTTCTTTGTTTCTGTATGTTTGTTTGTTTTTAAACAGTGAAATAGGTGTTCCACTGATAATGAATACTTCTGTCTACCTATCTTTCCTTGTCATAGGTTTACAAACAGGATCATGAATCTTGTTATATTTCATGTGCTTTGAACGAGTGTTAGAAGGAACTAATGTCATTCTTTCAGGTTAAATTCATGCTTTTCCACTTATGTGTATCAGAGATGTGTGTACAAATACATAGTTAACTGTAATAAATTACTGTTTCCTCTGGATGTAAGACAAATGGCTGTATTTCCTTGCTTCTGACAGAAAGGAGAACCATGCCAGCTATTCAGAAGCTATACAGGTTAATGCAGCATTAACAATATTTATCTTGTATATGAAAATTAATGCGAGCTAAAACCTGGGCAGAGAAAAATCAAATCTTCACTGTCAAAAGCCATTTTAAAATGATTTGAAAATATGAAACCACTAGGCAGCACTGTGGAGCGAAGCAGAATACACACGCCTTTCCTAATTAAGCCTCACAAATTTTTCACATCTTTTTAGAAAGCCAAGAGGTAAAATTTCCTATTCAAAATATATTCTGTATTTATATGGTATTTTGCACCACATATTGTCACTAAATGCTGGATCAAACTAGATCATAGTCCTGGGTCACAGCAATCCTGATGTCTTGCTGCTGCCATCCAAATCCAGATCTGTATACCAACTTCACAACTACTCATACTGTTATAAGGGACTGAACCAGAACCCAGCCTGAACTACAGCACAGACTCTAGTCCTGCTTGTCTGGCTCATTGCTCTACCATCCCAAAGCATCAGGATTGTTGAGTAGGTCATGAGTGTACATTTCTGCAGCTCTGCAGGTCACTAGCTCCTTTCTTCACGGGTTCAGTTTGTTTGCATATTCATCTAAGACTTAGAAGGGCCAAGCAAATGTGTAAACAACCAAGTTTATTTTAGAATCAGCCACTCAATAAGCAGCTCAACTGGGCAAATTGGGCAACAGCCACTGAAGAGATTATTTTATACCATTCTTAAATTATGCTCTGACTATTTCTGGTAGAGCATTGACCCATTAAATCCTGCAAACAATTCAAAGTCAATGAATACCCCCTACAATACTTCAGCAGTTTCTGGGTTTTTTCTTCAAGAGCATTTATTAAAACTTACCTCAATAACGTCTGAGAAAAGTATTTCAGAGTATTTGCAATGTCAGTTCCAGAGGGCACAGGGTAAATATTGTGGAGAACTCGGTTGTGGTACTCTTGAAGGTAACGGATTTTGGAAGCAACTACATAAAAGACAAAAAAACAAAGACAGAAACTTTCATTCAGCTTTTTGCACATGCTGAGGGATTCACATTTGATCCTACCACAACTGTTTTTTTTTTTATGGTTTAACTCTTAAATTAAAGAAGTCTTTTCACTCTTTTAACTGAATAAATTGAGCATTACCATGCATTGAGTGCTAAGGGAAAGACAGGAAAGGCAATGAATGTCTGCTTCTGCTTTAGATTGCCTTTGTGCTAGCAAATGGGAAAGGAAAAAGAAAACTGGAAAAAAAAGCACTTATCTGTGTCTCCAAAAATCTCAGGATTATTTATAATAAATGAGTCACTGGATAACAGGAGGTTCGTGTAAGGTGGTATTTCTATAGTCAAAAGGAAAAATACAAGCTAATACAAGAAATTTGATCAAGCAGGTGAGAGCATTTCAAAGAGCAGCAGAAGCTCTACGTCTTCTTTGAGACTGACTGTTTCAGAAATAGCACTCTTAATTTCTAACAAAGCTCCATGTTCAGTCAGGAAGAAAAATGACCCAACATAGCTACAAAGGCTTGCACTGCCTATATGACACAGGCCAGCCCCATGCAGAAATAATCAAGCATGGCCTGGACATTTTTTGTTCTACTCAGACTGACCAACTCTACTGAGAAACCCAGTCTGCTGGCCCTCAGTCACTTAAATTATAGAATCCTGAGAGTTGGAAGGAATCTTTAAAGATCATCTAGTCCAACTCCCCTGCAATGAACAGGGACATCTACATGTAGATCAAGATGCCCAGAGCCTGGTCCATCCTGACCCTGAGTGTGGCTACTATGGCTACTTGCTGACAGATATATGTAAATGAAATTAATTAATAAAATGCCAAAAATTATGGCACACCTTTCTACATCTACTTCCTTGCAATAAAGTGCATATATATTTTTTCTATTAATCAGCACAGTCATGCAATTATGTAAGCTGAAATGACAAAACACTTTATTTTGACTTTCTAAATACTTAGCTTTAAGCTCAAGCCTTTGGTCTCACCTCTCAGAGCAGCCCAGAACACTGGCCATTGCAATACAGCATCCTGGATCACTAATGACCTTCAGAAAGAAAGCTCCAGAGCAAAGGTTTATAAGCCCTGAAGATACTGAAGTGTGTGCGCCCAAAGATACACTCAAAATGTGGTATCACTCTGTGCAAACACTTCCTTTGCCACTCTCATAGGGTCATCATATAAAACAAATTCAAAATTAAAAATAGAAATAAATAAATAAAGCTATTCTGAGGCATTTTGCTGAGTCTCTCTTTAGTATCTATACAAACCTCAAACTTCCTAGCTTCCCCATAAGCATTTACTGAACTGAATGAAACCATTAAGAGCTTTTAAAGATGATTTTGGTTGTTACATTATTCTGGAGAAGAACACTGTGGGCATCAGGATTTCCCAGGACATTACTTACCTCAACTAAATGCCATTTAGTGTTATTCAAGGTGAAGAAGACTAAATTCCCTTTTGATACAAAGGCACACCTCGTGCATGCTGTGGTGTGGGTCGAATGACAAAACCCACTGTCATTATCTCCTCATATGAGATATGAAATGCAAGTGGTCACAAAAAAGAGAAGTTTCTCAAGACGATTTCCCAGATTGCCACCATTTTACCTGCTTTCCATACAACCTGCCAAAGTGCTGAGGGGTGGCCGTGGATTCGTATTTAGACCAGTGCCTTCTTGCTCTTCTCAACTGGTCAGTCCATTTCCACATTTGTAGTGGGGCTTTTTTCTGTTTCTTGATAAATTCATATTCAGTATGACTTGTGACTCCTCCTTGAGACATTCTGGCTCTCACTTGTCTGTCCATGAGGGCAGAAGCAATGGCAGCAACAGTTAGAGTATGAAGGCTTGCCTGATAATGTTGCATGTACATCAATATAATCCTTGTTGGAGACCATCGACACAGATCAAAAATTGAAGGTGAGTGGATCTTAAAGTTATACAAAGAAAAAGATATTTGGTAATGCTGTAATAACTAGACAGGGGAGCAGCCTCGGTAAACAAGATACATTCAGTAAGTTAGAATGCACAGGATATGCCTGCTAACTGAACAGAGTGCACTGAAGTGCCATGAAAAAGAGTCAGGAAGAGGAAAGATCTGCAAACTGGATCCCAAGTAAATCTTTAAACATAAAGCAACATGAACACAGTAGAGCCAAGATGCAGTCTCCCAAATAGTACAAAGGGATGAAAAGGAAAGACACCTAAGGAAAAAATATGGAAGAGAAGCTCACGCAGAGAAGACCATAAGAATTAGGAATGCAGAAATAGAGGGGACAAAACAGAAAAGAGGGAAAATGCCAAAGACAGAGGCAGCAGAAATTCCTCTATAGGGTAATGTGAGAGACATACAAATAATGTATCAGAAAGAAAGAGGAAACACATTCGGAATTTGGGTGGAAGAAAGGCAGAGAGAGCAGCACAGATGTGAGCATTGCACACCCAAGGCCTGAGGTACGCTCAGAACACTGCCTTTCTATTTATGAGCCCCACAGCAGTAAATTCGCATCCACATAGTATTATAACAGAGGCATCATCCATTACTGTAAATAAGTGGCAAACCCTAGAAGAGAAGTTACAAGTAATCTCTTCGCTAGAGCGGTTCAGCACAGGCTTATAAAAACAAAGTCTTTTCCCAGTGACCTAAGAAGCCAGCAGGATGCAGAGGACAGCAACCATCCTATGAGCCGTTAGATCGCATCACGTAGTCACAGTAGGCATCAATCCAGCCTGCTGCTCACAGGCTTACATCTAACACCGAGCATCGGCAGTACCCTCGATGCGAGTGGCCGGCACATCCTCCTGTCTCAGCGCTCCGGCGGAACATCAGCTGCCATCAGGAGCCACACACGCGCGGCCCAGCTGCAGCCGTCCCAGCCACCATGTCACCTGGCAGCTCCACGCACGGAGCCAACATGGTGGCTGGCACATCCCCGGCTGCCAGGAGACGCGGCGGGCTGCGGGCAGGGCTGGCGGCAGCCGAGGGTCCTGCAAGGCGTGCAAAAACACGGCAAGGCGGCCGTGCCGCCGTACCCTTCGGCACCGTGCGCCTTCGTAACACTGCGACGGCACCTTCGCAGCAGCAACGCCAGGAGCATTCCCGGGCGGCACATCGCCGGGACCGAAGCCGGAGAGGCCCGATCCCCGTTCCATCCCCTCCACCCCAGCGCCCAACGAGGACGGACGCGTAGCATACCCGGGAAGGCCGCCTCGCCATCCGCACCACCGCAACGGCGGAGGCAGAAAGAGCCAGAAGGCGTCCCCCCCACCCTCCACCAACCACCCCTCCCGCTGCCGGGATGCTCGACAACGCGGGATGCGAGCTGCCCCGCAGCGGGGAGGCAGCCCTCGGGACCCCGCTCCCATCGGACTGCACCCGGCCCCGCCACTCACACTGCTCCGCCTTGGTGGACATGCTGCCGGCGGGGCGGCCCCAAGCGCCTGCCCCGGCTCGGCACCGCGCTGGGGATGGAGCCGCTGCCGCAGGGATGCGAGCCGAGAGCGGCGGCAGCGGGCGGGGACGGGGCGGGAACGGAGAGAGAACGGAGCGGGTTCTTAAAGGGAACCTGCGTGGAGCAGCCCTGCTGCCCGCCTCACGGGGGCGGCACTGAGGTACCCGCCACGGGTGGGCACCTCGAAGGCGCTGCTCGATGGCATCCTAAGGTGCACTCGGAAAAGTGGTGATGCTCGCCCGTGGGGCTCTAGGGGTGTTCGGGGGCTGTCTCAGGGCCACGGGAAGCAGCTTTTCGTCCTTAGAGTATCACAGACTCATAGAACTGTTAAGGTCAGAAAGACCACCAAGATCACCTAGTCCAAGCACAACAATTCATGCTTATGCCCACTCTAAACCATGTTCTTCAGTGCCACATCTGTATGTTTCTTGAATATCTCCAGAGGTAGTGACTTCATCACCACCCTGGGCAGCCTTTGCCTATACCTCATCATTCTTTCTGAGAAGATTTCCCTATATCCAGCCTGAAGCTCCACTGTGCAACCTAAGATCACTAACTTTCACCTTATCTCTGTTGCCTAGGAGAAGAGGCCAACCCCTTATTCTGGATAAACGAGCTGCACTGCAGACATACCTGCATTTTCTAACCAAACCCTGTTGCATGATCCTTCCAGATTCACAATGAATTACTTCTTCTAAACTTTCAGGAGAGTATTAGCAGTGCTTATAGACTCCTGTCATGTGAAAATATGGAATGGCTTGGGTTGGAAGGGACCTTAGAGATCATTCAATTCCAATCCCCTGCTGTAGGCAAGGATGTCGTAACATCATAATTGAACTTAAAGAAATTGCATTTACAGAAGTGGGGAAGAAAACAAATGCTTATTTCCCTTTTCCAGGAAAAAAAAAAATGTGAGGGAAATTGAAATAATAACTACTACTTTTCAGGGTGATAAATACATATAATTTAGTGGACACACAAAATCGTGGATGTGTGTTCAAATCCAGTTTAAACAGCTGAGGGTGGTACACAGATTAAGAACCCTGCAGTCCATGGTCGTATCCAGTAGTTTAGCTTCAGCTTATTTGAGATTTGAATCCCCTTCCAAAGGAGCTTGTCTTTTCCTTTGCAGTGGGAACCTGTGCTTCATGGGAGCCTGCTTAATGCTACAGGTATGGTAAGGTAGGCATCTGGGTTGTGACAAGTAACACCGTTCCAATATAATCTCTGCAAAGGGCAGAGCTGGATAAGATGAGGAGGCCTTCAGCAGCCAAAGAGAATAGTGCTGTGTAGGTGGAGGAGTACAGGTACATGTTCTGGTTCATCATGCAAGGCAGTGCCTTCCAGTTCCTGCTGTCCAGATTGGAGGGTGATGCACATTCTGTGACAGGAACAGCGGTGAAGGGGCAGACGCTGTTCCCTGAAATTTAGCAGGTTGGCTTTTTTTTCCTCAGTGATCTTCTAAAAATACTGAATGTGCAAGATTTTTTCCAACACCACGCAGAGCTTTTATTGCCTTTTCTTGAGGCCATCTCAGTCTCCATGTAGTCCTTCCCACACTCCCTGCTGTTGCAAGCCCCCAAGAGAGGGAAGCCAACTATAACCACTACCAGTGGCTGCTGTGAGCACACAGTGGAACTGAATGGCAACAGAAGGACGTGAGTTAACTAGGGAACAAGCTGACCCTGAGTAGTACTTCACAAAAGCAAAGAGCTCTGAACTGCTTCCACATATGCTTTACTTTTTCCTCATGCTGAGCTGTCTGCAAGATCTTTATAATGTTACCTGGGCAGAAGAGGTGAGGCAGAGATTGCTTACACTTCACTCTTTTATTAGACACTGATAATGTGATATCAAATCCTGCTGAAATCAGTGAGAGTTTTCCTATTTATTTACTGTAATGAGTTACCCAAGGAGGTCATGTGGAGCTACAAGCCTCCCTTTCCCAAGCCTAAGCCTCACCAAACAGAATATCAGTGAGAAAAATAGAGACTTCCAGGATATAGGCTTTCAAACCTCACAGAAATAGGCTGTTGAAGTCAGGTTTCACCTTCATCTTGAATTTCTGTCTGTTGTTGCAACAGATCATACTGAAGTGTTCTACCACTCATTACAGAACAATAGGGAACTCTGCACTGAGAGGAACTGAGCTCCCATGGGTATCCCTTGCAATACGCCAAGTGTTCACACACAGCAGTGGTGAGCCTCCTAAAACACTCAGCTTGGTAAAGCAGGCGTACACTGAGGAAATATGAATTCAATTTCTCATATAAAATATTTCTTTGGTTTAAGTGCCTGAATATTGGAGTTTTGCCTGCATTTACTGAGCAAGACCCTATACAGTTCAGCATGTAACTCAGGTATATGGGAACAGCTTTATTGCTTATGAGTCCTTTTGTACATGCCTAAGAAAACCTAAGACCCATAGTGTGTTTGGAATTATTTTCCAAGATTATTTTCCCTTTTCCAGGGATCAAGGTATGGTGCAGCCCTTCAACTTCCTGGATCCTTCTGCTTCCCCTTCTTGAAATTAGGAAGGGCATTTGCCTTCTCACTTCTCAGGACTCTCCCCCAGTTCCCTCACACTTCTCAAGACAATCAAAAGCAGTCCTACAATGACAGTGGCTAGCTCTCTCAGCACTTGGGCATGCATTTGTTTATTTCTCATGGACATATGTATGTCTGGCTTGTTTAAATGTTCCCTGACCTCATTCCCTCCTTCTTACGAGTGAGTCCTTTGTTCTGGAATTTCACACTGGCCTCAAGGCCTTGGATTCCTGACAGCAGGCCCTATCAGAAAAGGCTAAAGCGAGGTAGACATTGAGTATTTCATCATTTTTCATGTCCTCCATCACCAGGTCCCCTATCAGGTTTTTCTTAGCCTTCCTCTTACTGAATCCTTCTGATTGTGCTTTATTTTTCCTCACCAGACTCAACTCCCAGTGAGCTTTGCTTTTCTTAACTCCATCCATCCCTTCACACTCAGACAATCCTACAAACTCTTTTTGTATTCCTTATAGGTCACCTACCCTTGCTCTCACCTCTTGTTCACTTCCTTTTTATATTTGACTTTTGTCAGAAAGATGTCTTTCGTCCACACAAGCCTCCTTTGTCCTATGTTTGACTTCATGTTATTAGGAGAACCATTCTTGAGCTTGACAAAGGTAATTGCTGAAAATCAGCCAGATGGATGTCTGGATATTAAGGTGACACAGTATATTCAAGAGAGATACAGAACACACCTAGTTCAGAGGAAATAGTTATAGCCCACAGTTGTTTTTCAGTGACATAGGAGACATAATTTTCATGTTTGCTCCTACTGTACCTTTTGTAGGGTAAGGCAAATAAGATTTGGAATAGATGGGGAGCTTAAGGTCTCTGTGGATTTTGCAGGTTTTGTAATTTTGTTTGTCATAAGTGTGAATTGCAATGACGTAATTCAGGAATAAAAGTGTGTGTTGTTTAAAATGATGTATAATAAAATACTGTAAGAAGGCTTCCAGACATGAGCTGTCTCTGAACATAGAAATAAAGTGTAGGTTTTGGTTTTAATCTCTGAGATAAAACAATCTGCTTTTAGAAAGATAATCCTTTTGAAAAATATGAAATTGTAAGCTCTTCTACCATGAACTGAAAATGGAAAAATCCTTAAACTGTTCAGAAATTAAAGTAAATGGTCATATATAAAAATACATCTAATTATACATGTATCTTTATGTATACAAACATTTACATGTATTTATAAACTGATATGATCACTGTTACCAATACTCGATGCATTCCCATGATGCTTTCCTTAAAGGCTCAGGGTCTTGAGTCAGGGAATTGCATCAATCTCCATTTGAATTTAAAATAAGAGGCAGTTCTTACCTGTCACATTTAGAAATTCAGATGGAGTACAAGCATTGTTCAAAACAAATGAGGATTTAAATAGGGAAGAATCAAAATGCTTCACAAGCTTTATCAAACATCACAACATAAGTCAAAATGATCAGTTTAATTTATTGTAAGCCAGTGTCCCCATTTTTTGAGGCTTGCTCATCAGTTCTGGCATGAAGTCATCATGAACAGTGTTGTGATGGGATTATTGAGCCCCACAGTAGAGGTGGTAAAACAGGGGATGTCTCAGTCTCTTGCTTTAGTCATTACAGGCCACTGAAATGAAGGCTCTGTCATGAAATGGAGGAGAAGAGGGAAAGGAATCTGACTGATGAACCAGTGGCAACCCCAATAACAGAAGCAAAACATAACAACTCCACCAGAGCAGAGACAGGAGAGAGTGAGCTTCTTTGGCCTTAGGGCTTTTCAACCTGCACTCTATTTTCTGGATATGCAGCATTACCCCCAGGATAACCCAGCCCAGATGCCAGGTGTTAGTACAAAACAGGAGGCCCTGAACAGGTCCTTCCCCCATCAGATTCAAACAGCAGATGGAGTCCCTCAGGCTCTGACAAGTGCATTTTACAGTAAGAGTTAGAACACGTTAAATTTAATTTGTCCTAAATCTTTGCTCTCTGTAAGCATTAATCTTCATGAATGATGGTAAAATAGATAATCGCTAGAGGAAAAAGTCTATCTGGAATTAAACTGAATCATTAGGCTCAAGTCAGACATGCTACATCACATATGCTGGTTGACACAGGATGATTTCTTAATATGTTTCTCAAGGCTCAGATACCTGGGCTAACTGGCATCGGTCAGGACACAGGAAATGAGACAGGTACCTCTTCTCTTTCACAGAAAATTGCATCTATGAACAAAATCAAGTGAGTTGTGCATCATCTCAGAATTCAGTCTTACTGAGAGCTTGTTAAGTCTTGTGCTTCTACGATATCGAGAATTAATTTCTTCATAGGGGAAGAATATCCTGTCTTAGCCTCTGTGTTTAGACTTACAAATACAAAAAAACAAAACAAAAAAAAACTTCCTATCTTGTTTGCAGCATTGTTAACATAAAATATTCAACCAGTCCTCCTGCTGTGGAAGAACAAGAATGTAGCTGCTCTGAGGAGGAAACCATAGAGTAGAAGGTAATAAATTAGTAGTAGGATAGAAATTAGGAATAAGATAGGATAATAGATGTCGTCAGTCATGGCAGAGATGATTGTGATGTGTTCAGAGGCTTGGCTGAAGCTACCAACATGTATCAGTTATGGCATCTGGCATGTGACAAATGCATGTCAGTCATCACTGACTTAGGTTGATTTAGAGCAAGAGACTGAGTAGTAAAGAGCTCTGGGCCTCGCTATTACCACTGTGAACCCAACAGGGTAGCCAGCTTGTGATGTTAATGTTTGTTCTTTTCCTCCCAAGTATAGAATAATTAGGACTTTAGGGGAAAAATTATCATTAAAAAATGCAGTGGTTGTTTGGTTGTTTTAAATCATCTTTTTTTTTTCTTCTTATTCTGAGAATTACTTCAATTAACTATATGGATGCTAGATTTACTTGTCTGTATCTGTCACTGCAAAAACAATCTAATAAATGTCCATGATTTTTCTTCTAATCTCATTAGCCTCTAAATGAGCAAAATACTTAATTTGTTGCCATAGCAGTGAAATTTAGAGAAATAAGTGGTGACCTGCATAGAGAACCAGAACAAACCTAACAAGCATGTACTAGGACTATTAAAAAAAACTAGCATGCCTCAGCCCAGTGACAGCTAGTGTTGACTTACCTTGCTTATGTCCATAAAGGCTGACTTCCTAGTCAGTTTTTAGTCAGTTCAGTCATATTTCCTCCAAACGATGACATCAAATTAGCTTGTTCCAGAGAGTAGCCCAGGAATTACATACAATGAACTGCAGGGAAGATTATCAGAGGCTGGAGTCTTGGTGTCAAACAAGAACTTAACTAAATCAACAGATCAGGGGCAGCCTGTAGGAAAGCTGCTGCACTTTAGATAGGAATGTCCACATTTTTCAAATCAGTAGGCCATTAAAAATATTCAAGAGGATGTACTGTATAATCTATAAACCAAACTGAAGTCTACTGACTGTTGGATAATATACCCCAGAGCTACTTTTTGCAGCCACAGTGAGTCTGAATATATCCAATTCTCTTAAATTAGTAGAGTGAGCTCATGCAGAGTACTCATTCCTGAGAAGAGGCAATATGGTGACTGAAAACCATCACGGTCATTTCTCTTCCTACTTACTCAGATCTATAATGAGTATTAAACATAAATGTGCACTGCAACATATAGCCATTACCATGAACCAAATATTCCAGTGTTTAATTCAGCACAAACCCAGTTGTCTTAGTAGAAATTACTGTTGTTATGCTCCTCTGGAAGGACAGATTTCAGCTGCTGATGTATTTGCATGGATGTGTTACCTGCGCGGTTACTTGTAGCAAGTTGAAAGCTAGCACTGGTACCACTGAGAGAAATGCAAATCCTTGCTGTAGATACAAGATGAGAAACAGAGCAGGGACTCCTCCTCCAGCAGTCTGCTTCCACCTACACCAACAGCATCCTACACCAACATAACTTCCATTAGAGATAACATGATCTTGGGCAAGCACTTCATGCTTGGTACTCTCCTTAGGTACTGTCACAGGAGGGGAACTCCAGCCTCTCTTTGCATAGCTCTCTGCTTATGCCTGTTCACAAAGCACAGCACCACTGGCTGAGCCCTGAGCTAGCAGTGAGCCTCAGCACTGTGATTTGAAATCCATCAGCATTTGAAGCCCATCAGTGAAAAGACATGCATCAGAAGAGCATTATTTTAAAATACCCGTGAAATACAATCCACACTGATTTTAGGGAGAAATATTTGAAATTGACTAGAAGTCTGAACAACAGCAAAATAAAAGTATTTATATAGAATACTTCTATTTCTAGCAGTATTTTAGGTAAGAAGTTTCTAAAAATCATTCCTGCTTCAATATAAGCTTCCCTACATTCCTATATTGCCAGATGTCCTACACCGGATGACTTTTTTATCACATCTCTTCTAGTGCAGTTCTCCCTGCATCACTCACACTCGTTACTCATTACAACCAGGAGAAATCACTATTCATTACCATAATATAAAGAGCCAAGTGCAGCGGCTGAAAGATGATGTGTCTTACTGATTTATTTAGCTATTACCAGGTGAGACATGGATGACAAAATTGGGTGCAGGACTAGCAGGCACATAGAGATGTTCAAAATCATTTTTTACAGAGGACTCTGCAGAACCTAATTGATTTCAGTGGTTATATTCATGGCATGCAAGAGCAGTGTTTCGCAGAGCGCTTGTCTGGCTTCACTTCACTTACTGGCATGGATTTTTCTCTGGATAGGCCCTTATCCAAAACTCATTAAAATCTTTAGGAAAGTTTCCAAATGCATAACTGGGCCTCAGATCAAGATGTTGGATTCACTGACAAAGCTACAGGTTTTGAGGGAAAAAAGATACCGCTTTCATATGTTATTAAACTTCAGGCATCACAAAAGGTTAACATCATATATATTTTTGCAAAGCAAACATGAAACCATTATTCTTCTATAACACAACATGGCAAAACAAATACTATTTAGAATGTTTATTTGAAGCACAATCTAAATTTCAAGGTACTTAACACTTTAATTATTTTAAACAGCAAACATGGCAAAATCATTCAAATATCACAAACACTAATGAACAAACAGAAAATAAATTTCAGCATTTGACAATCATTACCAACAGAAAAGCACTTATCCTGGTAGCAAATTAGATTGGGTGGGGGACACCAAAAGAATACATTTAAAGGTCAAAGATAAGACTTTCAAGAAAACTGTCTTAAACTCTCCGAGCATTTGTTTGAAATGAGTACAAATGAAAGCACTATAAACATCATTCCTTTGTATTTTCTCTTATCTGTTTAGCAGAAGAATGGACCCACCACTACTTTGTCTCAGTGCATCTTATACATCAGGATACATCTACAATATCTGCAAACATATACAGCTTTCTGCTCAGTGTGACCTGTCCCACAGGACTAATCAGTGTGTGCATCCACAGTTCTGCAGACTGAGAGAGTTAGTCATATTCTTTATGTGGATCATTTCCCATTCAGAAGCAATACATAAAACTTGAACTCATTTTGCAGTCAATTTGTTGAAAACTGTCCCTCAAGTCCCTGTTTTTACCCCTTCAAGAGATTCCAAGTCAGGTGTATTACAGCTTACTGCAGCTTCCAGATCATAATTTCAAAGGGTTATTTTTTATTTCATTTTATAGCTCGGAAGATGGTACAGGAACCAGCCAGCTGGTCCAAGAACTGCCAGTGAAAATGCAGAGAATCCAATGATTGTCTCCTAAATGAAAGGAAATACGGTTAAATAGAGCTAAACAAACCACAGTGCTTCCAGGATAAGCAGCCTGTTGCCAACAAATTATGTGACATTATCGAACTTCTGCAGCTACATTTCTAGAGATGTGAAGATTCCTATAGAAAAAATAATCCACAGAGGATTACTTCAAGTTTTGGACTAGAAGCATAGCAATCTACATCAGCTAAAAAGAAATTGTTTTAGTTCACACCATGGCACAAGCACACATAAATATAGCACATTTAAAAGCATTCAGAAGAGGTGGTAAATTTCTCATTTTCCTACGAAGTTAGTAGATTTTGTGCCTACTTATTAGGTTTTTGTGTGCACTATTTGTTTGATAGTTCCAGTAGCATAGCTTCGTAACAGTCATGTTTGAGAACTCTGAGCACCTACTAACACTGGGAGATCATATAGCTGAGCAGAGTTGCTGCTGAAGATTTAGTGATAAATTGAATGCCTTCTATAGTCTTAGAGTAGTTTTGCTGGGGAGTATAATCGTGGCTTATGAAGAGAATAAATGAGCACTCCACAGAGACAGAGTTTTGTCACACGCCTCTGTAGGATGCTGTGACAGCATCCCTGTTCTCCCAGGATGGAATTTGCTGTCCTGGAGGTGGTGAGAGAAGATATTCTGTGAGTGCAGAGAAGTTTCTAGGAAGCTCCTGGTCTTCTAGTAAGGATGCGGGGCAGGTCTGAAGAAAACACACATTGTCTACACAGAAAAGAGCAACAAGTGGAAACACTTCAGAGAAGACTGAGCTTTAGCTCAAGCTATGGGTGAGGAAAAAATGAGGCACAAGGAACTTACCACTGGTCCCACTTTCCCCTCTGGTGGGGAGCTATGGATGCTGCGGCTGCTCCAGCGGGCCGGCCTGAGGTGGAAGAGCCGGGATGTGTGGTGCATTGCCCAGGCCATTGCTTTATCCCAGGGAGCAGAGAGCAGCGTGGGGAATCCTGGGCAGGAAGCAACTACTGCTGTGAGATGCTTCACAGTCCTTTCCTATTTCCTACTGCTCAAAGCCTGTAGGATGCTGAGTAGTGTTCAGTCCCACTTGAAAGTCAAGCCCTTTTATTTTTAAGTTGGATGCATCAAGCGCCAACTTAAGCTAGACTACAGTAGCTAGCAGCTACTTTGGGGTCAGGTCAGCAGCAGTGTGTGTGCTGCTAGTGGGAGGGAAATTCTACAGATCGTGCAGGCACCTCCCAGTGCTCAGTTGATGGGGAGGTGCCTGCCTGCTGCTGCTGCAGCACAAAACAGGGGAAAATGTTGATCCTCACATCCATGGGGAGCTTAACATTCTCCCTTTCCCCATTATCACCCAAGCTATTAGCACAGCAAACCACATGCTCTGAAATTCCCATGTGCCCACATTTACCATTCATTTACCACCTTCATCAACAAAACAATTTGACCAAATACCACTCCCAGTCTGCAGAGCACTTCACCTTCTTCCCTATCCTACCCAGCATGCTGCTGATCCAGGTGCACTGAGCAGCTGTAGAACAGCCTGCTGGGCTTTCAGGCTTCCACAGCAGGGAAAGGATCACCTGCCTGCATGCAGCCACCTGCCCAGGCCCAGAAACCAGGGTAGTGTGCAAGACAGAGTAACAAGCAGGAAAGGAACAATGCCATCAGCATGACGCACAGGGGGACTTACAGGGAACTGTTTGAGAAGAGGCTGTGCAGGGACAAATGCCCGCCCTGCAGTCAGAACAATGCTGGTGGCCCAAGCCGAATTGCTATTAGCCTGGGATTAGTTCTGTGCTAATTTATCAACTCAGCTTGCAGCTGGGGCTGATGAATAAGTGGTCACCAGCAGCAATCAAGCATTCAGCAGTCAAATCACATCCGCATTAAATGTATTACTTTTACACACAGAGGATGAGAGGCAGATAAGGAAATAACTCACCTCCCTGCTACAGCATACCATTTCCATTCAAAATATTTATTATAGATGAAATCTGCCTCCTATGTGCAGATATGAAAATTTTCAACTCAGTTTAATGAGCATGCATTAGATTCTCTATTCATTTGACTAAACATATCTTATTAATTTCTTCTGCGCTTTCTCTTGCCTTCAATTACCAAAGCTTGCAGCTGACAACTATGTAATCTTTCTCCAGGTTTTCACCAAAATATGTAGTCTGAGCTGACTTCCAAGGCAGCCATCAGGAAAGGTGGTGGTGGGGAGAACCTCAGCTTGAGTTTTTGACCACATGCAGAATATGTTAGGAAGGTGTGAAGAACAAATTGTTGGCAGTCTACACAAACAAACAATACTGGATCCCTGACTGAGCAGACACAACTGGTGTGAATGTTACAAGTTCCAGAGTTTTGTTATCTCAGTAAATTTACTTACTCAGTTTTATGGAGGAAGAGACAAGGCTTTACTCCTGTAAATCCTCTCCATTCACTAAGCACCCTATCTGAGCATAACAGGTAGAGAATTTGTTCATAAATAAATATCTCAGAGGCATGCATGAAGTAATTGGGAAGCAAAAGACCAAGACCAAATTGCACTCAAGAGCTGTGGTGATACCATATAAACATGCAATAAATAACCCAAACCAACCAAAGTTCCTGAGCCATATCCTCTAAAATGCATAGGTTGTAGCAGGTATATAGTCTTGACATTTTTAAAACAGCAGTTGTCAGGTTCTTCTACTTGTTTACAGGTATTTATCTTTGGGGGTTCACACTTCCTACATGGACCTCACTTTTGTCTGTAGCTATGAGGATCAGAGGCTACGTAAACTGAGATTGTCCTTCCATCTTCCAGCTATCTACCTGCACACACTTCACCAGAATTACTTGAACTTACCAAGCTTGGCAATTGTTTTCCAGCTTTCTACAGGTCCACTAGAAAATGAGATAATTGTATTTCTCTAACTAACCTTCAGACTGATCAATGAATCTTACTGTTCCTAAAGACTTCTGCTCTCCATAGCACTACACCCTAGCAGCTAGGGACAGCCTGCATGTTTTTATGTAGGAGTGAATAGCATTTATCAGGCTTTCCCTAAAAAAGACTCAGCTGTTCTTGACTCAGCACTTTCTCTTTGCCTTCTCAATTGGTCTACGTCTCATTGCCTGTGTAGTACTCCAGCCTCACCTGTAATCCTGCTTGCATTGCCGGAGCTCCGTATAGCACATACACGTAGCTCCTGAACACTATTTTTGCCATATTATACTTAGGTTTATAAAGTCTTTTGCCATTCCCAAGTTTGTTACTTCTACCTTCAGGAGCAGGAGGACTTCTAGGCTATTCTGACTGGCACAGATTGTCTAGCAGCCTTCTTCCCTACTACCTCAAAACCATAACCCTATTTTTTTGGTCCCATAGGACAGCTCTTTGTTCCTTTCCTATTTTATCAGTGTTTGCTCTTTAGGCTGCAGCCATTGGGATCATTCAACTCTGATTTACTGAGGTTCCTTATACATTCACTAAACAGGGCCATTTCCTGCCGTGTAGCTGAGAGGTCAGATCACAGGTGGTACAATCCCCAGCAGTGCAACAGCAAAGTGCTTTCATGAGACACCTGCAGTGCAGCACTAACCCTCCGGTGCTGTAGTTCATTTTCTCTCTTCTCTGCTCCCGGGGAAAGCTACAGATAACTGCATAAAGCTGTTTGAACAGTTTTACGTCAGCATGAATCCCAGTGTTTATTTTATTAAAAAAACTGAAGCAGGTGTGCAGGAAGTTAATGCTCATCTGTATTTTCAACACTGTACTCAGCTTCAGAATATCACTTGAGGGAAGAAAACCTGCTGCATAGAGAATCTTTAACTACTCTGGACATTGAAATCCTTATTTTAAAGAGAATTAAGATTTATTATTGCATACAGGAAAGCAATATACACAGAAGGATTAACTAGATTCCCCAACCTTGGAGGAGAACCCTATGAGAGAGCCAGAAAATAGATCATCCTGAGTTAAACTCTGCACCAATGCCTTCCAGACTGCCCCTACTGCAACTTTTATGGGCAATCACATCACTGTAATGTGCAATCACAACATGTTTCTAGCCCTTTCAGTAGGTGAACTGATTTATTAGACTGTGCAGAATTACAACCTGTGTTGATATTTAACTGAAAAAGTAGTCTTCAGGACTTCTAATCACCAATCTGCAGACCTGCGGGTTTTTCAGACCTTGCAAAATATAATGAGCAATGTCCTCATTGGAGAGAGATTTCTTAATTCTCTTTTAAATATTTTTTTCTGGTTTATCTATCTTTAGTAAGAGTCTCACAAATAAAATCCTTCCTACTGTATTTGAAAGCCTATTTCTGTCTTTGCTATTTCACAGATGAAAACATTGCAATTGCACTGAACTAGTTCCTGAACTATTGCTATGATAAAATACTAAAGATGCTTAAAAAATAGATGAATTCAAAATAGTTGTTTTACAGCAATGTACATTTAGAACAATTATATTGATGGTGAGTGGTATTTAATCAGTAAAACTGATTAAACAAAACTTAAACATCCAGTTTTAAACTTCTGGATACCTATCTGTGCAACCTGATCTAGGGAGATGCTTTGGAAGGGTGGTTGGACTAGATGATCTCTAGAAGTCCATTTCAACTCCTACAATTCTGTGATTCTGTCATTCTGTGATTCTGTGAAGTAGAGAAATTGTAATTATATTGGTAGGACTTTTTGGTGCTTTTTGTTTGCTTGCTTTATTTTGTTTTTTAATATAGAGGAGTTGGTGTTGATTTTCCTCTTAGTTACCTCTTCGAATACAGAAGAACACATGCTCTAATTTGCAAATAGGAACTATTCTGAAGTCTTTTTAGGCAAGATTTGGTCTAGATGCATTTTAACATAAATTCGTGATCTCTTCATTCTGAGATTTATTTGAAGCTCTTGTTAACCCTCAGAGGCTCTTAGAAGCACTTCTAGGAAAAATGCTGGAAGTGTTTTTATGAATGCAGCGATGTGACTTAGCCACACTGACTCCCAACCTACCTAAACATAGAATCATAGAATCATAGGTTCACTAAGGTTGGAAAAAACCTCTAAGCTCATCCAGTCCAACCGTCCACTTACCACCAATATTTCCCACTAAACCATGTCCCTCAGTACAACAGCTAAGTGTTGCTTGAACACCTCCAGGGATGGTGACTCCACCACCTCCCTGGGCAGCCCATTCCAGTGTCTGGCCACTCTCTCAGAGAAGTATTTCTTAACATCCAACCTGAATCCCCTCTAGCACAACTTGAGGCCACAGCTCTGCTACACATGGATCACCTGGATCTCTTCCAAGTCAGAACATGGACTTTTCAGTGCCTATACTGCCACCTGGAGTCTGTAGAACTGAGGCCTATTCCAGTTTTTAACTAGAAGTGCTCATTAAATATGGTTGTTCCTGAATTACAGGAATGTATGAAAGAAAGGAACCAGGTGCTGGAATCAGATGCTGCATAATACAAAATAGACTCTCATCAAGAACATTTCCAAACTGGAATAATTAATACTCAATTCATCATTACGTTTGGAATTTTAAAAAAAAAAAAAGTAAATCTATACATATCTATACACAGAGAGAAAATATACCTTTGATTTTGTCATTGTATTATTGTGAGAATGATGCAGGAATCACTGACATAAAGAAACAACGGCTCCAGTTGCAGAGAGTTTTAAATGTTGGGGAGGAAAGGAGATGAGGAGAGCTGTAAGGAAGGCAGTGAGAAGCCTTGACATCAGAGCCCACTGCTTCCTATTCTCAAATGCATTTTATTTGAGGAATACAATTAATGGCATATGGAGAAGTCATTCTATGTCAGTGTCTCACAGAGACCACTGTCAGAGTTTTCCCTTGGGTATTCAGGTACTACAGAATTTGTGGAGCTGCGCTTGCTATGATTCAGAGTCTGACCACCAAAATCTAAGTCTTTAGGATCACTTCACATTCAATTGCCAGAAATTAATTCTACATCCCAAATTGTACTCATGACATACAAAGGCTGAGGAGCAACTAGGATCAGCCCTTTCACTGTCAGCCTGTACAAAGGGAGAAAGAAGTGAATGACTCAGTTCATCGTCATACAGAGAATAACTACTTTCACAGAGCACAGTAGAGAAAAGGTAGTGGAGAGGAAATCAGGTTTGAGAGAACCTCCCTGATGGATATCCTAAGGGGAATAAAATGTCATACACTTCGATCAAGAGCAAAACATTTTAAAATGGGCAACATACTTTTGAGTTTTGTGTGAATGCACTAACAAGGAAAACTCCACAAATCTAACACCGGTGGCCTAGTTGTCCCTTCCTGGAGTCTAGGTAACTCCTAGTGATGATATCACAGGGACGAAAAAAGTTTTGTGTGTTGTTGCCTATACTTTATTTTAAAAGTGTACTGATTTCTGCTGGGAGAGTGCTGATTTTTGTTCACAATCACTGCTATAGTGCTCTGTTTTGGATTTTTTTGACAAAAGCAGCGTCAAATATGTCAATATTTCAGCTGTTGCTGAGCAGTGCTCACACAGGATCAAGGCCTACAGTCTCATCTCCGAATAACGTCCCTTGGTGCTACATCCACACATCCCTTGAATACCTCCAGGGATGGCAACACCACCACTTCCCTGGGCAGCCTGCTCCAGTGCTTGATCATCATCATCTAACTTTTCATCCTGCCTTTGTTTAGTTATCCTAAGGTATTTTTTTGCTTATACAGCTTTGCTTTCCCTGTAACTTAAACCCCTGATAGTTTGTCTTCAAGACCCACTTTCCATCTGTAGATGGCGCTACATCATTGCACAACAAAAAATAGACTCACCTAAACCTGAGTACGTCGCAACTTCGCTCTGTTTATTCTCCCAAAGGATAAGAATTTTTTCCACCTTACTAAGTAGCTTGAAAAGCAACATAAACCTTCTTGCAACCAGTGATAAAAATTTTAAACCAGTGATAAAACCAGTGATTCTTCACTACACTTTTTCCTGACACAATATACAACATTTTTTGTTCTGGGAGGTGAAATCATACAGTCATCTGGAGGAAAAGCTGGAATACAGAGACGGCTTGATGTCTAGTAATCCTTCCACTGCCTTGGCACACCTGAATGACAGCAAAATCACGATTCAAAATCTTATTCTAGGAATGCTCTGGTGCTGTAAGACCTGGTCTCAAAGGCACTGAGCAGCTGGCAGGCAGTCTCACAGGTAGGACTGCGAATGTGGCTGCTGGGTCAGTGCAGAGGTAATTACAGCTGATGCTGCTCTCTGTTTCTGACTGTAGCTGTTTCACTAAAAAGAAACTACTTCTGAGGAAGGCTGCATTTGGTAAGCTGTTCCGGCAGATATTTCTGTATATACTAAGGACCCAAACTGTCTCTTACCTCTCTTTATGACCACAAAGTTAATCAATATATTGCTAAAACTGGTAGGAGCAATGAAATTCTTCAAAAGCATTGTAATATCCCTGGGGGGGGGGGGAAAAAAAGACTTTTAATGAAGGACCTTTATTTCAATCTGGGCGTTTATCCTATATCCACCAATCAGTGACAATGTTCCATCTGCTTTAGTGGAACAAAACCAAAAAGGATTTCATCACCAAAATTTCAAGATTTTATACATAATGTATTTGATTTTCATCTCCTATTTAAATGAAGATGAGACTCCTCCGCTTTTCTGTAGGGAGCTGTAAGTGAGCTAAATACTATTTATATTTTTCCCTTGGAATCTGATGAATAAGCAGATGATGGTCTGGAGCCTCGGCTGGTATGAGCTGACATTGTACAACTGAAGACAGTGGCACTGGGCCAACCCAGACAGAGGGAGGAGACAACCCATGGTATGATTGTTCAACAAATTGTATTTTGGACAAGAAAAAACACTGATCCCTATGGCTGGTAGTCATTAGTCAGAGGCATTCTTGCAAAAGCAAGCAAGGCTTAATACTGTTATTTGCCCAATTTGGATAAAAGTACTGTCCCTGCTTTTAAAATCCCTGCACATACTGTTTCTTTTTTCCATCAGATTCCCCACAACACGTAACTTTTTGGCTTATTCTTCTGTTGCAAATAGGCATCACAAAGTAATTGCCATGTTCAGTTCTGGAGACTGATGTTATTCTAAGGCCCGGTACAGAGCCAGGTCATTAGTTTCTCTAGGCGATTTTAACATTTTTTTCTTCTCCCTGTAATGCTTATTTTAATGTCCAAAATTTGGTCACAAAGAATTACAGACTGAATTCTGCCCATAGGAATGTAAGGGCATGCCTCCTTTGTGCAGCAAAGAAATGCTGTGCCTCACCCTAGACCAATCTCCCCAGAGAACAGGTTTAATTCGTCAGGGCTTGAACCACCAATAGATGTTATGTCACAGCACTACGTGTTATCTATACAAACCAGTACATGAGCTACACTATAGTGTAAAGGAGTCAACTAAAATAACTCTTTAGTAAGCAAAGAGAATCAGACAACAAAGGGGAAAATTATCAGAAATTGACAACATTTCCTTTCTCTTCTCCAATAATTGGTGGTGTCATTGTCCCAAGAAAGCCTGAGAGGCCTATATATATCCTGAAACACCACTTGCAATAGCAGTTTCAAGAGAAAGACCAGCTCCAAGCAAAGCCAGTCTCATCAAGGTAACACCTTTTGGCACATCAGGATCCCTTATTTTTTATTTTTATTTTTTAAAGGGAAAGGCTGAATCAAAAGTAAATGTACATGTAATGTACATGTTATGGGAAAAGTGAGAAGGAATAAGGAAACTGCCACATGCAGTACAGCAAGCAGTAACAATGTACCATTGCTAAGATTCATAACAAAAGTTAATTTTAAAGAGGGATTTGAAAGATGTCTTTTACACAGATCTCCTCCCATGTACATGGGATGGCTCAGGGCAGAGGATGAAAGTGCTTGAGAGAAAGCAAAGATCAGCATGCACTCAACGTTAACTTCAAAGGCAAAAGTGAGGTGGAGCCAAAAGCTTGAAAAATAAGCAGAACCAGATTTTCAAGAAATTATTAATCTAAACTACTGTGAGGTTCTATCTATTTAAGTTTGATTCGTTCAGGGTTGACTTCATCTGTTAGATCTGTACTGTATCTGTACCATAAATCCAAAAGCTCTTGAATTGTCAGTCAATAACGAACTACATCTGACACAATGCTATTTAAAAGGGGCTTCCAAGGCAACAACCTCATTTAAGTAATTGTTGTAACTCCTGCCAACTTGAATGCTTTGCACAGGACATATGCATACTGTATATTCTATGTACACAAGCACATCAGTAACACAAATTCTAATCCATGGCTGTGTCAATTTGGTGATACAGTCCATCATAGACAAGAATCACTCCATGAAGAAAATAAAGAAAATAGAACCCCACTGTATCATACAAAAGTTCATATGTGACCTTCTCAGATCTCATCTTTATATTTAAAAGCTGCAACAGAATCAAGTATCAATTTGTGTAGTATTCTATCTACTTTTTCTCCTTTTCTCTCCTAAGAGAAAACTTCGCTCCCACTTTTGATGTTATCTTAGATCCCACAGTAGGAGTCATCGGTTTTCATGAGCTGTTTTTTATTAATAAAAAACGGTTAATAACATATTGTCTATTCTTGCATTGCCCTGTTGCTCAGTGTGGAATTATATATCGCCTTGGCAACATCAGCATCACTGTTGTCCTGAAACAAAACATCAGTCAGTACCAGTTGTGGGACAGTCACAGTTAGAGGTCTTCTGAAGCAAAAATCCCCAACCAATGTATCATAGCTTCTTCCTTTGTTGCACAGTTTTGGAATACCTCAGGACATGAATTCCTAATTAATTTATTTTCCTACTTCAATTCTCCTTCTAAAATACAGCATACTGAGGAAAGCTGGCCAGTTGCAGTAGTCTGCAGAAGCACCATCAGCTGGGGTGAATTAGCTGCTCTCCTAAGATGCCAGATGCTTTTGAGGTCAGAGAGCTAGGCTCTAGGGAGCAAGCAAGGATTTAGCATTGACAGTGAAGGAAGGAAAACCATGTTCCTCAAAGGATGACAGAAAAATGACAGCCAGGAGGAAACAAAAAATTGCAGTGACTTCTCCTCCACTGGGCAGACCCACACTGTCCTGTTCTGTCCTGCTCTCCTAATAGAAGTGCTTTCAAACTCCTAGAAAAAGAAGGCAGATCCTTGCCGGTTCACTGATTGTTTTCTCATGTTCTTCAACCACATGAGTACCAAGGATAGTGCTAGGAGACAATCTGAACAGACGCACTTGCAAAGAGAAGGGTGAAAATTTTTTTTCCAGTTATGAATTCAGGTCGAGAAAGTGAGATACATACCTTAGATGTGTATTCGTATGCATAAATTGCCGCTGCAGAAGGACCTTGGTTCTCTGAGAACTGGAACAATTTTCTACAAATTATTGGATAGGTGTTCTGTTGATCTTGGACAGATCTTGGGAGACAGTGCCTTTGCTTTGGTTAAAGGATCAGAAGAAGGATGGTCCAGTCAGTCAATTCCATGAACACCCTGAATATTCATACATTAACACAAGAAGCACAGGTAATAAATACAGTAACCCAGTTACAGCTCAATTAGCACAACTGAGAGTTACTGTGTTATCAGAATGCTGACATACAGGCAATGATCAAGGAGGAAAAATGCACAAGAGTGATGTCACAGGAACACTAAGCAGGGAAGATCATGTGAACAAAGCTTTTTGAGAGCAACTAACAGAATCAGCCAATGCTCCGCATTTGGAAATAACAGAGACTGCCATCTGCACACATAGTAGACAAAAAAGATACCGAACAGATTGTCCAGCTAACTCTTGGAATGCATTAGTGATGTGTTTATTAAGAACACAGATAGAAGGGAGCTCATTCTTCCATTTAATTCCAGGCAACAGGAAGGAATCAGTTGAGAAGGAAGCTCATTCTTCTATTTGATTCCAAGCAACGGGAAGGAACCAGTTGAGAATGTAGAGGGAAAAGGTGGGTGAGACTATGAAGTAAGTGTTCCTGTTATTCATGAAGGAAAGGAAGAACAGTAAAATAAAGTTAATTAACTCTGCTTTCCTGAAGTTCTATCAACTCAGGGATCCTACAAAAAACATGCCCAAGAGGAGAAGGAATCTCAGGCAATTGATACCTTTTTAGAAACGCAGTATGAATGACACAGTAGCAAAATAGAGCAAGACAGGGAGATACATATAACAAGAAGGCAACTTTCCGCAATCACAATTCAGCATAAACAAGAAGAAATTCAGTCAAATAACAAAGGACAGAATATTCAGGATATTCCAATAGCTCAAAACACAAGAAGATAAAGATTTGCATTTTGTAGAAGACAGTGAGAGAGACGCACGAGAAACTAGTGATGGTCAACATTATGCTGCTGTAGAAAAAGGTATTGGGATATAAACACAAACACACCATCTGTAATGTACTTGAAGGAACCACCTCCAGTACATGGTACTGGTAACACCTGTGCTGCAGTCTGGTTTTTAGTCTGGGACTCTACTTCAAGAAAGGTGTGAACTAATCAGAAAAACAACAAAATATGTGAGGGGAATGATCAAGAACTACAGAACATAGCTACAGTGAATGAATCCACCATCAGCACTGAAGAAATCAGTACTGTTTCATCTAAAAAAAGAACTGAGGCAGGTGACTGTCTTCCAAGACTTGTTCCATGAAAGCTGGTGCAAAGTCTGAGGGAAAAATCTGTCTCCTGTGCCCACTGTTGACAGAGCAAAGAGCAGTACATCTAAATTGGAGCAGGAGAGATTCAGACGTGGCACTAGGAAATTTCTGATGATTGTGAGCAATCCTGCAGAGTGCTCAGCTCACGACTGCTTCTTTCAGGGTTGTCTCTCCTTATGAGTCCTAACTACCTTGCCTGTTGCTCTCACTTGGTATGCCAAGGCCTTCCAGCATCTGAAAGTGTTGTTAGCATTGCTCTTTCACTGACAATGACAGATTATCTCAATGGGTTTCTAACACTATATTTTTCAGAAACCAGACTCACTATGTCTTGTCCAGACAAAATACAGCTTGACACTACCTTCATGATCCAGGTTTTATTGCTAAGACAGTAGAGAAAGCTGTAATAACTTTGCAACACTGGTCCATCATGATCAAACAACATCTCAGGAGGGCTATAATTGCATCAACTTCAGTTCAAAGAACAGACTTTACATATATGTCATCATTTCTTCCATACTGTATCACATATTCTCACTGCTCAACTACTATCACCTTTCTAGCATGAATTTGTCAGTTAGTTAGTTTATCCATACATTAAGCACCAATTCCAGCCTGTGCTAAGTATTCAGCTGATGCTGCATAACTTCAAAAGCTGTACCCAGATTCCCATGAATATTCATTTTTAACATAGGTAACTGCACTATATGCCATCCAGATCTAACTGGGTCATAGTAGGGTCTAACCAGGCAGGTGGCTTAGAGGAGACATCTGTTCTGGGTATAAATCAGGGCTGTACATAAGAAAAAAATGTTGTCCACATGTTGACCTTTGCTCAGCATACTGCAAAACTTGGCAGGTGCAGGTGGCACAAGGCAAGAAATCACAGGAATAGAAAGAACCATCTCATAGCTAAGTACAGGTCTGGGAATCCAATCTTGCCTCTGCCAAAGGATTATATCAAAATAACGATGTGATCACTTACACTTTCCATAAACTGTGGTTAGCTGTTTGCTCCTCATGTTCAGAGTGCTTAATTTGAAATTTTGCTGCCAAGTTTGCAAAAGGACAGACTTCACAGCTGCAAGTGAACTGAATGGGAAACATAAACTGAACATAGCAAGTGCAACAATACTGGTAAGCACCTGTGAGTCTTAGCTGGACCTTAACAATTTGCAGGTTCTCCACCTGAATAATTCTATGCCTCACCTTCCAGCCTATGGGTTGTAATTAATGAACTGTTTTTGGAAAATGCACTAGTGTATGAAAAGCATTTAGATTTCACAGAGAGTAATTTAGTAACTGAATTCAAAGCAGGGGTTGAAGAGTGTGCAGTAAAGTTGGAATAGTCCCACACACTGAACACTGAACATTGAGATCGATACATTGAGTGACTGCTTAGTCAGTGTTCCTCTCACGTTGTGTGTACTGCTCACAAAAATGAGTCCTGTTAAAAAAAAAAAAAAAAAAA
>VXAB01005322.1:49512-60262 GCA_013399175.1 Odontophorus gujanensis
CCTGCTTAGTAGGTTTTCCCCTCCCGTTGGGGGTCCTCCCAAAAAAAATGAGCCTTTTAAAAAAAAAAAAAAAAAAAGAAATGCCATCATTTGATAAAGTACAAAGTACCAGGAAAAGACCAGCTGTGCAGACATCTGCAGCCAAAGCAAGCAATTGTGTTCAGCAGTAGTGGTTTGGGTTTGGCATCTTTCTCTCCACTGACAAATTGCAAAGAGCATTACCAAGGAATGCAGCCCCAGAGCAGCTGATTATACCCTCATCAAAAAGTCTATGTCACAGTACCATCAGTGACAACAAATGGTAAACATATTAGAAACATTTAAGGACCTAACTAAAAGTCAATCCAAATGGCAATTGAGTTACAAGAGAATAGTTCTCTTAGGACATGCCTTTGTGATCAAAGAGTTAGAGATTTTCCCTGTGCATGGGCACGTTAGCTGCATAAAGGTCACAAAGACAAAGCAGTTAATTTTGTGTGCTTTGAGATCTCAATTGTAGCTTCCAATATCAGTTTGTGCTTCATGCAGTGTAGCACAGCTCTTGCTGTGCATCACTGACTGTAGAAATCCAGTTACTGTGTGTTGCACATCAACTCCAATCTTTCCTGTGAGGGGCTGTAGGATATCTCATGAGCAACATGTGTGAGTATGGTGAATGCTCTTCTAGGAAATTTTAAAGTACATACCAATAAATGCTCAGATAGTAAGAAGGAAAACAGACAAAGAATAAAAAGGTGTTGCTTACAGCAAAACAAAATCGTATTCTCTAAGTAACACAGCTGGCCATATTTCTGTTAGGCAGTCAGCTATAACTTCTGCAATGTGGGGTGTGCCCCCAGCTCTCACTGAAAACTATGCACATCTAGTTCTCCCAGTGGTTTGCAAGAGCATTTCTGTACACTGTACAATCATACCTTCCAGTTCATTTGCAAATTCTCTAGAGCAAATTCTCTAGAGCATGTACTGGAATCTTAGTTTGGCCTGCCATCCAGTATTGTGAGACCCTAGTTTTGATTAGGGCACAGCACAGCAATACAAATACATCATTAATAGTGATAATCACTAGACATGTACATTTGGAATGAAAAGAGAATGAAGCATACAAAGTGTATGAAATGAACCATGGACAGAAAAATGAATCGGTGGATATGAATGACTTTTTTTTGCCAACTGTTTCCTCTTCAGTAAACTCTGACTAATATCCAGGGAGTATTTCAAAGCTTGAGCCTCCTAGTGCAAATGGAGAGTAAACGAACCGCAACAGACATTTGGGTTGGTTTTATTTTTAACAAGTGGTGGCACATAATCAATTTTTCCAACTAACATTCTTGATTTTGGAGATAAAATGTAATGTGTGTCTACAGTATTTCACAGAAGATCTTGCAAAAGAATGAATAAAGCATTACATCATCCCACATGAGCAGAGGGACTGAGAATTGTTGTGCAGCTCAGGCAGTATCTATATCTCTGTTTTGTTTGTTTAAAGAGAAGATGTCATTTTACAGTATTTAAGGCATACATGAGATTTGGCTTATTAGGACATCAAGAAGTTATATTAAATCAGTCAACATGAACATATCTCACTCGTGCTGAAAATTGAAGATCAATTTACTTCTGAGAGCACTGTGTGAAGATTATAATTATGTGATCATAGAGGTGATGTGGGTGATATGCACATGCTCTGGAGGTGTTTGTCAGACGGTGCAAAACTCTTATGCTCTCATCTCAGAAAACATATTTACCCGAAAATAAAACCAACTATCTTCCATTTCCTACTCCTCCGCAGCAAGATTTGAATCTCAGTGTTTTACAGAGAGACATGGTCAGCTTACTTTTGGCCTGCTTCATAGCTGCCTACTGCAAGAGACCACAAAGTCTTCCAGAGACAAAGACACTGCACTGCAGGCAAGGGGTGACCTCAGTGCTTTAAACAGTCTGAAGCAAAAACAGAAGGTGGCCTTCCTCACTTCCAACTGGCCAGATGTCTCCCCAACTTGATAATCAACACACCATTTGTCGCTGAGACTTAAGCAAGGAGGCTTACTTAAGCAAGGATAACCACTGCAGAGCAAGATCTTGGCACTCCAGTCTAACAGCCATTTTGACTACACTCTGTTTTATTATATTAGAATAATAAAAATAAGCCAACAAAGCAAGCATTCAGCCTGCAAGTCTTCATTTCTTTCCCTTCTCATTTTCATTACTTGTAAGATTATAAGCCAGCTTGCTATACGGAAAAATAGATTTTCTTAATCTATTTCTACATTGTTGGCAACAAATCCTAACTAGTTCACATCGCCTGAAAAACAAGCTGGCATGCTGCATTCCCTCAGTCTAAAAGCTTTGTGACCTGTTTTTTACTAACTTAACTTCAATTAGTTTTTATTTCTGTGCTGATCTCAGTAAAGCAATGTGAAAAATGTAACAAAGATATTATAAACAATGAATAATCTTCAGAAACATTGTCTCACAGATACATTTAAGTTAGCAATTCCACATGCTCTAAAAGTACCGCAGATTAGTTCCCTATAGATCTGTGTCTCTCAGTTACTTGACTTCGATAGTTAAAACAAATAAAGCCTTTTTTTGTAGTTGTAGCATTTGTAAGGACCCAAATGAGAAACTGATCAACAAGTACAAAATTTTATATGCGCAAAAAGCCTATGATCGCGTGCCACATCTCTACAGGAATCCAGCCAGTGCAGAATAGAAGTGAGCACAGCGTAATGCGGTATTCAGGACTGTGGTACCTAACAGCAGGACATGGGAAAGTGGGTTAGGGCAGGCTTAAGAAAAAGAGTCAGAAATTGAAAAGTAGAAGGCTCTAGGAGGTGATAGCTGGAAGAAACTGAGCCCTGGCTGCCAGTCAGTTTGATTAGCTCTTCAGACAATGATGGCAATCACAGACACATTGTACAGGATATACTCTCCTCTGAACTTATACAAGCATAACATTGAGAGTATGAGTTTTATCTACTTGGTAATACAAGAAATTCCCAACTCTCTTTGGTACTGAGAAGATAGAGAAGTCAAAATCTGTGTTTCTCAGATACTTGTGTATTGGACAACATATAACTAACTAAGATGATTAAACAAGCAAGGAAAGCAAAATAATATCCACTGACCCAACTAACTGTTTCTCCTCCACTTTTTGAACATAATCCAGTCCAAGAACAGTCTACAGCATGGCCAAATGTATCAGAAGATGTATTTTTGTTTAGCTTCTTGGTAAGCTGATTGGCAGTCTGGAATGTTATGCAAAGTGGTAGTTAGGGAGGTCTGCTAATTACAGAGTGGTTGGAGGCCAGAGTGATGCCAAGTGACAGGAAGGTTCCACTCCAGAAATGGAACACCAGCAATGGCAGCAGCGCATGTAGTCAGAGCTTGCCCTCATCAAACAAGAACGACCACAGATGTGGCTTCCAGCTTGCTGAATATTGTCAGCCATGAGAATTAAGCAGATTTTCAACCTGTACATGAAACTGTAATCTCATACCCTCTCATATTTAGGCGTACAAAGTTATTTTAGAGAGCAAGTGGTTTGATTTACATAGGTGGTTTCTTACTGTAATAAATCTTTGGCACATATCAGTAGTGACTCAGAAAACAGTGATCTTACAGGAAGAGCGGCTGATACATTTTGAGCACAATGGCCCGTGTGCACCTTTATTCCAAGGAAAAGTAGCAGGAGTGGAACCAGGTGTGATGGAGGAAAGCCACAAACCCTTTCACTACTGACACTTACTTTCACTCAGGTGTGTGAAATGCTAATTCACAATGCCGAGAGGAAGAAGGAAAGCAGTGCACGTTTATTTCCAGGTTATTATACACTTGAGTGTGAACAGCAGAGCTGGAATCTGTGGCCTGCCCATTATGAGCTCACCGCAGTTCGGAAGCGCAAGGAGTGAAGCTCACGCTCGATGACGAGCAGCTTAAGGAAATCCCGAGGACAAAGAACGTGAGCTGATAAACCGCCTCCACTGGCGCACCTGGGTACAGCCAACACACGAAACCCATTACCCAGCCCAAGCTAGGTCTGCACACTTGGGTAAGGGCTGCTGCCGGAGACCAAAGGCACTTCCCCACGTAGGGCTGCGCGCCTCCCCGCCGTCCCCCAACCCCGCCCCTCCCGCGAGCCACGTGACCCGGGCGCCGCAGCACTGCCGCGCATGCGCCGTACCCGCTCCCCCTGCCCGGCCGAGGCTGTGAATCAAAATGGCGGCGGCCGGAGCGGGGCCGGGAGGGAGCGGGCGGCGTTGAGCGGGGAGGATGGCGGCGGCGAACGGCTGCCGGAGGTGAGGCGGCACGGGGAGCCGCGCGGGGAGGGCGGGAGGCGCGGGGAGGCGAGCTCGGTGTCCGCGGGGCTCCGCTTGCAAAAGGCCGTTCCTCCGTAGTGTGGGGGTGAGTTCCGGCAACGCGGACCGGCGCTGATGTAGAATACAGCGGAAAGGCCACGAAGTGCTCGTTGAGGCCGTGGTTTGCGCGTTCACTTTGGGTGAGAATGCAGCCCCGAGAACGCGGCGTTGCTTGAGGTGTTGCTCCGAGCCGGTGTAACGTAATACGCGAAGCGTTTGGCAGATGCACCTCTGAGATGCGCTCAGCTCAGGTTCTGCCACATATTGCGTGCTCTGTTTTCTTTTGGAACAGGGGAAAATAAAAATAGTACCTAACATGCGAAAATGTCAGTGCTTGTAACTTTGTTTTGAGGCTCTGAGCAGCTTAGGGACTTAAAGCTTCACTGGCATTGTCTGAAAGATGCTAAAGAGGAGTATTCGTTTGAGTTTTCTTTATTGCTTCAGATGTAGACCTCAGACCACCTTCTCCATTTCTCTGTGTTAGCATGCTGTTTTGTGTGTGTTTAGATCCCTCTCTACTTGAACCTTTTGATTTAAGGAAGTGAGACAAACACTTTTCTTCTTTCTGCCCTCCTCTTGGCTAATAGTCCTGTGCCAACGTAACAAAGTTAATGCTACAGAGACTCTTTCTGAGGATGTGGAACAAGTGTGTCTTATTTTACAGACCCTGTTGACTGTATGGTTTAAAATGAAGAATGTGCACTGTAAAGATATGGCTTGTGTTGTGCTCCCTGCTCACGGAATAACTAAATGCTAAGTTGTCTTGGTTCATGTACTGCAATGTAAGCGATCCATGTAAGAACTTGTCACTTTGCTGCACCAAGTAACTTTTCATAAATGTTTGCATCAATTCATGCTTACGTGTGAATCTCTGCCTTGGTGAATAAGGCTTGTGTCTTCAGTCTGTTTTTGTTCAGATTGATTAGACTTCTACAGCTGAACTGTGTTCAGATGATCTCAGAAATAGAGGTAAATATTTCACATAGAATGTGCAGCCAGTATTTGCTTTTCTTCTTCAGAGACAAGGGGGAAGAAAGTATTGAATCCTTTGTGTTTTGGCTCATCTGTACTACCCGTTGTTTTTCTTGCTTTCAGCCTTAGCCAGTATATGAATGGGCTTGATTCTCTGATCTAATTTTGTGTGTTTAAGCATACAAAGAGCACAGACACGAGTCATCTTGGTTAGCTGTTTGTGGCATTATTGTAACTGGTGGTTTCTTAAAATCCTTTTCCCTAATAATGTGAGGGAGTTTACCTCATATTTCCAGATTCCCTTGCTGAGTCATAGATACAGTAGTGTTGTAATGCTTATAGTTGGCATTGACTTATTTGCAAAGAGTCATACACGAAACAATTATTTTTATAATTGTTCCTGGAGGACCTGCGTGGACATGTCATTGAGTTATTTATTTATTTTCCTGTTTTTTTAAGCTTGTCTGGGATGAACTTTTCATTATGGAGGCATGTTGCTCATTCTTTAAATGTAGTAGAATATGCTGTCTTTGCAGCCAGCTGTTTGAATCTAATTCAGTGGAACTGTCAGAGCTTGATGAATAGAATAACAAAATAGGGAGCTTGGCTTTGAAAGAGCCTTTTCAAGTTGCTGCGTACCTGGTATCAGGTTTACACCTGTCACTGATGGTAACTAAGCCAGAGGTTTGGACAACCATCTTTCTCTGTCCTCCTTTACAGGTTGTATTGGTCCTGTGGTAGCTTGTATGTGGTCCTGCGTGTGGCTGTAGCAGGATGATTGATGCTGGCTAACCCTGCTGACCTACTAGTCCTGATGTATTGGACCACATATAAAAAAAGCAAATGTGCTCTGATGCCCCCACAGTGATGACAGAGGTAGTAGTGGCTGCCTTCCAGAATCTAGAAGACACAACATCCTGTGGATGTCCCCTGTGGACTGCATGTAGTTCGCGTTATTCCATCTTCCAAAGAAGAAATAAGTGCTCTTTTTACTAATAAAAATCTGACTGCTCTTGTGGCAGATCCTGCTAGAAAACTACTAGGTTCAATCTTAATTTTTCTTTTTGCATTTCTGAATACATTTACATTAATTTTTATATCTCTTACTAGATCAGTGACTTGTACCACTTTGTCAAACAACAGGACTGGAAAACCTGTTGTGCAGTCTGGGAGTCCTTGCTCAGATCTAAGTTTCTAGTGACTCATATAATTACTATATTTCTGTTTCATTACCCAAGCTCTTTCAAGAATGAGGCTTATCAGTGTATCTTTGAGTAGAAGTGACTATGGCTTTTTAGAGCATTATCTCTGTTGTTGCTTATCAATGTGCCTGAACTGTAGTATGAGGGTACTGTAGATGCAGAGTTTGCTTGTCTTAGTTTTTGTGTTTATTCAGTCTACCCTGCACATTTCCCAAGCAGGATGCCAATTGTAATGATGCCTTCCCCATAATGAATGGGTGCTAGGAGGTCTGAAGCATGTCTTGTGTAGATGGTGTCAACTCTGTCTTGGTGAAAGTGGAAATGGGCAAGAAGAAAAAATTGATGGTAAAAAGCTGAATGGCAGTGGTGGTATATAGAAGACGTTTCATAGCTTACTGCCTGAAGTTCCATGCAGCTTAAGAACATGTTGAAAACAATGCTGACTTTTTGTCTTTTGGTTTGATTGTTGTTTCTCTTTCTTGTTTGTTTCCAGTGTTCTGGCATGAGGAGGTCACATCAAAGATTTTTACCTGTGACCAAGGTGATCTGAATGCTCTCAACTTCTTGTCCTTGGGACTAGAACTCAACAGTCTCTTGCTTTATTGGGATGCATGTGAGGTTCTAGATGGAGTTTTAGCTCAAACACTTGTGTGCAGCCGCTTTTTCCCACTTCCTGCAGTCTCTTCAGCTGCATTGGTAAAGGTCTTTACATGGCTTCAATCTGGAACTGATGTTTGGAAACTGATGTCTGAAAAATAAGTGACTAAAACACAAAACGTCTTTAGATAAGGCCCTAGATCTGGGGCATCATATTTCTGTGGAAAGCTTGCTTGCTTCCATGGTACAGAGGCAAGGCCAGATAGGTAATGTGGGAGTGTGCCTAAAGTGTGTTGGGTTGAAGTGCGTATGTAATTAGATAATCAGTTAAATTTAAATCCAATTTGATTACTTCATTGTGTGCAAATGCTGTAGGAAGTTACACCAAGCAGTACCAACTGTGTACTTTGACAACTTGTAGAACTTGTGAGCTTTTGGATGGCTTTTCAGCCTGCTAGGGTTTTTCTGATGTCTGTAGATTTAAGTTATTTCTCTAAATGGAAAATAAAAGTTACTGTGTTTTACCAGAGTGGTATAACATCCAAAATATTTTAACAGCAGTCAGACCTGATTAGGAAGAGACAGTCCTTAGTATGAGGAGTGTGGATGGGGGAAATTGGATGGGTAACAGTTACAGGTAATGTTTTTCTAGATAGGTTCCTTAAGTTTCAGAAGTATCTTCAGGGCATCTTGTTTTGTTTTTCAAGCTTGATATTGGAACACTAGCTGTTATCTGTGTGTCTGATGGGTTAAGTCCTGTTGGATCTTTGTGCACAAATATTGTCTCGGGTTCTCACTTTGTGTTCTGTATAGTGTTCAAACTTCACTGTTCAGTTGTTCCTGTATATGAAGGATGAGATATTTTATCTGTTCTTCGGTTTATTTGTTTGTTTGTTTGTTTTTTTTACCTGTAGTGGACTGACAACATGGTGTGAATTTATTTTTTAGAATCTCTTGATTTCTATGTAGTGTTGCTGTTAGTACCAGACTTTAACTGCCCTCTTTGATATGGGATTATTTTAGGATACTGACTTGGGGCTTTTAAGATGAATCTCCCCTTCCGGGCATTCTTTATCGTTTCATATCTTGGCTGTCTTCCACTGGGGAGTGCTTTGGGCACAGATCAAGCTACTTCAGAGCGTGTGAGATCCCACTAACTTGCAAGCCTCGTCCTAAGTCTGTTAGAGCTGTTGCATTGTGAAGCGGTTTCGTTCTACTGATGGGAACTGTGGTGACACTGTAAAGGTTTGCTTGAAACAATATGACGACTATTGCCTGATCTTTTTGTTAGGTGTTTAGTGACTGTACTTGGAGTGACTCTGTGTGATCAGTGAAGTTGCAGAATGTCTGTGTGCTTCTGAGTTGTTTTTTTAACATCTATTCATAGAACTTAGTTTAAATCAGAGAAGACTCTTTTCTTACAGTCCGATGCTGAGATATGAATTAAGGTTTGGAATACAGGGAGCAACAGTATTAATGTCTAGTGAAAGCATCATACCGTAGTAAAGTTGTACCTCTTCGCATACAGGTCAGTGTTTTATGAATGAGTGCTTTGCAGCAGGGGGAAATTGGAATGCTGCTTTGCTTATCATGTGCTACCTAGAGTGTCTGTACTGCAGTGAAGTATGTAAAACACTTCAGTGATAGGTAGGCTATTCTAATTGCTTTTACAGTTATCAGCATAATTGATTGAAGTTCCTTTTCATAATTTTTCCTGACACTGAAATTGGAAATGCTGTTTGGGAGCTGAAGAAGAAATCATTTAAAATAATAAACCAACTAGATGCTGTTTTCTGGGCTTGGGCTACCTCATTCTTCATACCCTTTTGATTCTCTTCTGTTTTCTGTTTTTCGTGGTGATTCCTGATGTGGATAGGTGGAAAAAACTGGTTCCTTGACTGCTGGAACTAAAGAAATAGGTTTACTGTCTGCTTCATGCTCTTTGACTTTGTCAAAGAAGATGTAAACCCTCTTTGAAGCCTTCCGGCTGCTGTGACTGTAGCACTCATCAGTGTAGATTCTGTAGTGTTTAATAGGAGTCTGTGCTGAAGTGCTTTGTACAATTGGAGGCATTTAGAGGATTTCTCATCTACCTAGATGTTTGCTTTCTTAAATTAGCTTGAAGGCTAACTACTTCAGAAGCTGCTTGTGATATTTAGCTGAATAATCAGTGCATTTTGTCTTGGAGAAGGGAGGCGTATAGACATACACAAAGTGAAATTTTCTACTTTACATTAAAAAAAAAAAAACTGATCAGCCCAAGTGTACTAACCATCTCTCTCTCTTCTGTAGTTTATTTTCCATGCATGATTTCGGTATCTAGCTTTTCTAAATTTTGAATAGGAATGTGTTTACTGCCTTAGCTGAGTTGGGATCTGAAATTCTAACTTCTATTTTAATCAAAGGTGATATTTAACATGACAATTTTCTCTCTTTTAAAAGTGTAATATGGCTTGGATCAGACAGTGTACCTGCTGCTTCTTGATTGTTAAATCTCTGTAGGTTTTAATTCTTTATTGATTGCTTTTGGAAGCAGCGTGCATTTGGACTTGAAATACCAAAGTAACTTTTTAGTATACTAAGGCTGTTATACAGTATGAGATTATCCCTTCTGTAATGGTGCTTTGTAGCTGAAGATGCAAAACTGAAGACTTCATGTCTCTTGGTAAAGTGACTCATATATATATATATATAACTGCACTGGATCAAAACAGCTGCTTCTCTAAGTAATTGAATTTAAACTTAAAAACTAAATTAGATTTTGCTGTAGCCTGGACTCTTATTAAGTTGCTTTTCAGGCTTAAACTACAAGGTTTCTGAAAACCGTAATAACTCAGAAGTGCAGTCCTAAATCAAATTTTCCGAAAGGCTTGTCCCTACTGCTTAGGGCTTTTCCATTTGAAGGAAAATGCTGTTTGTTTGGCCTCGCTGCATATTTCTCAAGATAGTTTAGTTTCTTTGAGGATATCTAAAGTAATTATGTTACTCTGTAGTTACTCATTTCATTATTGGTTCAAAAATTACCAGTGTGGAGTAACATGCTTGTGGTGATGTATTTCTCTGTTGCCCTTAGGGATCTTTCCATTTCTGCTCTGTTTTCCTCCTCCTGTCATTCTGACTTTTCAGCTCCCAACTTTATTTTTCTGAAGAACTAATTTAGAAAATGGCACCTTATGACTAGGCTTTGCCTTCATCAAGTCTGTGGTGTATTATGCCCTTGGTGATTCTCAACAGTCTCGAGAATGTTTATATAAACATCTTGTGTATGAGTTTCATCCAAATTTATTGCATGGAAATGTAATGTTTCTTTTCCTCTCTATATAGGTGTATCTGTGTATGCGTATGAGATGCATGTACAGACAGCTAATTAGAATGGTCATTTGATACAGATGGAAGTAAGACTACTTTATTATTATTATTATTATTATTATTATTACTCCCCAATGGCAGTATTGAATTTTCATACACTGAAGTCTTCAAATATGAGAAGAACTGGAGAAGGTTTGGTAAGTGTAGCGTGCACTGGCAAAGGCCCTTCTTCCTGTACGTCTTAGTTTGAATGTGCAGAAATTGTAGTATCTAGGAAAGATGAGTGAATTTTGGCAAAAAAAAAAAAAAAAAAAA
>VXAB01005322.1:60310-126149 GCA_013399175.1 Odontophorus gujanensis
GAAGAGTAAAAGGTTGTTTTAATGAAATACTTCCTATATTGAGTACAAACTATCAGTTTTATTTTTACTCTTTAATTTTTAATTCATTTATTAGGAGAATCTTTTGTGATGTGCTAGGGCAGTTGAACTGTTTAGTCTTATGAAAGGAGAGAGGAGAGTTAAGGTGTATCTTCAGTCTCCTCAAAGGGCTAGTTTGCTTTAACAGATAGTTAAACAATGAGCACACAACGAGCTCATGTAACTGCCATCTTAATGTCTGTACATATGAGGTATGTGGAACTATTGCTGAATTTGGTCAATAAAACTGTGAACGAATGGTGCATCAAGATGTGCATCACTCCTTTGACTCTTCTGAAAAGCTGCATGTTCATGTCACAGAATAAAAAAAATGAATACTTTAGAATTGCAGAGAGAGTCTGTGGGAAATCTGTATGACTTTACTTCCCCTTTTTGCCAAGGGGAAAATGTAAAGAAAGATCCAGCTTAATTACCAGGTAACTACTAGACTGCTTTTCTGACCAAGCTTTTCCTTCTTCAATTGATGGCTTTTATTGTAGTGAAAGTCTTTTCTGCTTCATTTGAAATAGTTTGTTTTTTTAAAATTATTTTTATTTTTTTTAGTATATGGGGAGAACAAACATTGAATTTTGAAGCATGTAGTTCTGGCTGTGGTGATGTGGAATTGAAGTGTAGGTACCAAAGGGGTGAGGTAACATTTTTTCTTGAGGATTTTGATACTCTGTGGATGTATCTGGTGTTTTCTTGTGGAGAGACACTAGTGCTACTGTCTTTCTTACTGCCTGTGCTCTTATGTTTATGTGCTACAAAGTTTGTTTTCAGGCAGCTGAAAACTTTGAAGTGTATAGCATAGGAAAAATTCTTGGCATCAGATGTTATAATATAAATGTTAAAGTTAGTGTGGCTTTTAAAATTCTCCCTTGATAGAAAAGTCCAAAATCTTCTAAGTATGAAAGCTTTTTAATAGCTGTTTAAAATCTTCTATTCAGCAGTAACTATTTGTGCAAACAGGTGTGAGATCCCCATGTAAGTTGTATTTCGGTACTTCAAATGTATCTAGGGAGGAGAGAAAAAGAAAGGAAAATAGCCTGTGTTTTTGACCTGGAATATCATACTTTCTCAAGGCATCATTGATCTGTAAGCAACTGTCAAACTCTCAGATGATCACAGTATTTATGTAGTGATTAACTCATCTTTATATTGCTGTGTCCTCCAGTGTGTAGACCAGACCTGGAAGAGGCTGCCATGGGCTGTTAAGAAATGGGAGAAGAGGCAGCATGCTAACACCAAAACCCGAGCCTTGGAAACAGCACAGGAGTGTTCTGACCCTGCAGTGGGGCCAGGCAAGTCACTTGTAGAGGCTGAGCCTGAGGTCAGAGAATTAAATCAATGACTGAGGACAGAGCTTTGTGTGACTGTGAGGCAGCATAATAGCAATTGTCTGCTCCCTCTGTACTCTGGTTTCTGTTACATCTGCGATTGACTATCAGACCTGCACAACTCTTTTTTCTGTGTTACCTGACACACCCCCTGAGGTACTTGTGTGATGAATCACTTGTCTGAAATGACTTGTTCTGGGATCAGGTAAGCCCTGTGTGTAGGGAAGCAGGAAATTGGCTGTTCTGGAGCAGAAGAATGAGGGAAGGTGTGGCACCTTCTTTGCTTGACTTCAGTAGTAGTGCTGGATCATCTGGGTATCAGGACCTGATGGGCAGGGGACCCTGCATATTGGCTTAGCTTTTCCCCAGCAGCAGAAGAATTTACTGGATTGAGGGAAGTTTGTGTTTGTATTCTTCATATGTGACTAATACACGGGTGCATGTGTTCTGTCACTCCAGATGTTAAATCTTCCAAGCTTTGAAAATAGCTGCCCTGTCTCCCTCAGCAGGACATCTTCATCAATGGTAGCTACCTAAGGACTATTAACCACAGTCTAGCTGAGAAGAACAAACTGTATGGGTACAGAGCAAGAGAAGTACAAGCCAAAGGTGAAGTTGTGGTTCAACTGGCTTGATGCTGGTCATTTTATAAGTGAAGCACTTCCATGTCCTTGCCGTGGTCAGTCCTGCGCACCTCACTGTTTTCTGCTCCCTCATAACATGATGTTATGTCAAACTAGCTCTGCCTTAAGTTTGCAGGCAACTTGAGGGAAATCTTTCTTCCTTCTAATTTCTTAAGAGAGCATGTAGTTTAAAAAAAAAAAAAAAGTACTTGTAACTACTTTCATTAAGATGTTTAAATTTAGAGTGACAGATGACTGAATGGGGACAAGTGGCAGTGCTGTACTTGAAGGGCAGAGCTACTTGCAGCTGCACCAGAGGATCAAAAACAAACATGGTCCTGTCAGGTCCCTGGAGTGGGTTATATTGCTTCAGAAATGTTTGCCAGAATGAGAAGGGGCCAGCTTTACTATAGGAATGAGTGCATGGGATTGGGAATGCTGATTTTTTGAAGGTTGTGTCAATGGAATATTAGTCAAACTGGATGTTGTGTTTGGCTACGGGGAGCAGGAAGTCTTTTGATTACTTCTTGCACTCCTTACCTCCTGTGACACACCTGTGATCGTTCAGAAAACTGACACAGGGAACTAGCCATGCTGGGGAGGAAAACCCTGTGGAAGAGATTTTTCTTATTTTACATGCTGACAAGACGGAGGAGCTTCATGAAGATCACATTAGTAGCTGAGATGAGTGCTGCTGAGGAAATGTGTATGGGACCACAACATTGGTGAACCAGCTTTTTTTCTGTAGATCATCTTGTGTGTTTTGAATCAAGAATGGGACTGTTTTGGCTGGGGCAGGTACTTGTGTCTTTTCTCTGGAGGAACAGTAGAAACTCTACTTAAGTTGCAGTTGAAATGGCTGCTTTACAACTGTGCTTTAATCCTTTCCTGACCAAGGAAAAAAATCAATGTTATTTTTAATAAAATACCTGATGCATGCCATCAAATGGATGAGACTCAATTACTTCTTGAGTTGTTTATAGGATTTGTGTTCCACCTTTCAGCTTTTGTATTATAAGTAGGTGAATCCATTAGTCCCTAAAAGCATAAGAAGTGGTGTGTTAGCAATTGGTGCTACAAACCTCTGTTATATCAAAAAGCAAAGACCACGCAGGGGAAGCATGCTGCTGTGTAAGAACAAAAAGATATGTGGAAGGGATGATTTTCAAAACAACATAATGAGAGTATATTAAGAAGGGCGTAGAGGAAATTGTTTTGAATGCGCTGCAGTACTGTCAGTAGCTTTTTTGGCCTCAGGAAGAAGACTTCAGTGGAAGTACTTGAGATCCGTGTTATGTCACCAAGCATCTCATAGAGGCACGTGCAGGAAGGAATGTGATTATGCAGAAACACTGTTTATGGTTCTAAGCTGCAGAAATAGCACAGGATGGAATTGTAACTGGTACAGTGGCACTGGCCAGTAGGATCGTGTGTTGACTGCAGCCAGAATAAGGCTGTAGAGAGAGCTTGTGAACTGGCTTAGAAATGGAGTCTACTCTCACTGGAAGGCTGACTGATATGTGGATCCAAGATTTTCTGTCTGCTTTGATATTGTGATGCTGAAGTTATTGTTTGGCAAACCCCTGGTAGTGTCATCACCAGAGGCTTCTGTTCCTGTTAAGGGTGTGGGATTTAATGAGGGAACATAGGCTGTAATCAAAAGAGTGCTCTTTTTGAAGGCAAAATGAAAATGACAAACTGTAAAAGACAGGTGCTGCTTGCTTGTTATATCAAGGCAGGTAGGCACAGAACACAGTGTTTCAGATGGCCTTATTAGTAACCTCATTGTACTCTCAGAGGAGTTGTACTGAATGTGAACTGTGAGTTGGATTTATAGGCACTGTTGTGTACAGGAAGATCCCAGATGCTCATTCAGAGTGAATGACTGTTAAATAACTGGGCTTGGAATAGAGGGAAAACGTCTCCAATAGAATGAGACTGTAGGGTATATCCCACTGAGATGGTAGTTGATGTGAGAGGCAGCAGTGCTAAAATCTGGAGACGGATCTTCCATATGGCTGGGGCTTGAGCCAAGATTTCCCTGTCTTAGTAGACTTGCTAATTTAAAACAGCATCTTGTGTTCTAAGTGGGTCACAGCTCGAGCAAGAGGAGGAATTCCTTTTCTGAATGAAGCAAGGATGTTTATGTGGAAGTCTCAAAGAACGATAGAATAGAACCACGTAAAATGTGAAAACTGTACAGATTACCTGCTGTTCCTCACAAAGAGCACCAATCCCAGTGACAGATGGGCTACTTGAATAAAAATACTTTGAAATAGAATGGGTAATGCTTTTTACCTTTGTTCCACTACTGTCTTTTCTCTGGAGGAAGAAGTCTCTCCCAGAGTAGGTGACTGAGGATACCTTTCATGTGTACTGCTGCTCTAAAGGATGGGCAGCTGGAAATTGCTGCCTGGCAAGATAGTTGAATGCTGTCCAGAACTTGGATAGATGTGATAAAGCTTAATCTGTTTACTTCTTTCTCTTTAAAAAAAATTAAAATAAAATAAAGTTGTTCAGAGTATGTACTTTGAAAATCTTTTAGATTCCTCAAAGTGTAACATGTTATGTCAAAGTAACATGCAATTATTCTAGATGGGCTAAAATGTATTCTTCTAATTTTCTCTGTAAATAGGTGCATTTATATCTAATTACTTCGTTCAGTTATGTTGATAAAAATCTGGCGAATGAGATTTCTTTGATTTATTTATTTTTTTTTAACTTTATTCTGGTCTGAATCATGCTGATGTTCCTTTCAAGCAAATTTCTAAAAGTAGAAAGTCTTTTAAGAATACAAGCAATTATTTTACTTCAAGAGACTGTGAGTTCTTGCTGATTTTACTAAAAGAAGTATTTTGAATTGAACTTTCGGGACGTTAGGGAAGTTTGTGATGTGAGTATCATCAGTTAGAACAGGCTTCTGGTAAGCTGGTAGGTGCTTGCAACTAACTGTAAGGATCAGTGATGTATAGAGATCATGTGTCAGAATATAAAAAAATATATAAGTTACTTGGGAAGAATTTCCTATTACATGTGGTATTATACTGCTGTGATTCAGCTAGTCTGTCTGTGTTAAGTGCTGGAATGTCTTTGATATCCCTCTAAATACAATGTGTTGATGTCCAGTATCTTTTCTGCTCTGTTCATGGTTTGACTTGTTGCTACCTGCAGTTGACATAACTTAATTGCTTCTGGGATGTGCCACGTTCATATCATGCTTTGAATTGCTTTGCTGATCATGAAGTCTACTTCGAACACTGTAGAGATAGTGCTGAGAAAATGGTTTTGTTCTGTACTTCGTGTGTTTATAACTGCTAACATGTTTCTCAATGTTTTCATGTTTTTCTAGGGTGTGCATATCTTTAAGACTACATGCCTTTATACTTTGAATATAATTCTTCTAACTTGTGCTCCCATTCCCCGGAAGACATGCTGAGAAGTAGTGCGGGTTCTATTATCTTTTTTTTCTGAAGCTCAGTGCTGTGAGTCTGAATAGGTCTAGGAAAAAAAAGGCTAGGACTACTTCTCTTTAATGGGTGTGCACAGTACTTTAAAGCACTTGATTTTTCATAAAATTTGTCGTCAACTTTAATAAAGGGCTCTTCATGGTAGCTGAAATGAGTGATTTGACACAAAGGAGATGCAGTGCAGTTGCTTTTGCAATCTAGTTATATCTGTTTTTTCTTCTCCTTTTGTATTAACTGCTGATGTGGCTTAAGTTCTGGTGTTCTGCTTACTGGATTTTTTTTGTCATATCCACTAAAAAATATTTTCCTAGTCTCTAGTAATGAAGAACACTATCTGTTCCTTGCTTTTGTACAGTACTAAACCACGTTAGAATCTTTCAGATGTATTAGTTACATCTTGCTATCATCTGTATGTTTTTTTTTGTAACAATAAAGGTTGATTGCTTGACTAGTTTGGAAAGAAATATCAAACAGGATTCTGTGTGGGTTTGCATGTGTGTCAGACTGTGGTCAATTAGTCCTTCAAAATTTCCATTGTATGAAGAGTGTTTTCAGCAGGTAAGGAGATTAAAGGCAGGAGTGGGACTAAGCTATGGAGCCATAGGGCACAATATGCTTCTGAACTAGGAACTGTTCAAGATACAAAGTGCTCTTGGGAAGTCTTCCAGTATCTGGGTGTCTGTGTATCAAACAGTGTATCAGACTGTTCTATTTCTTGGTTGTGTTCTTTACCCATCTTCTGAGGCATCCTTCTTGCCAGTGGAAGAAGTTTGAAGTTAATATCTTGCATCTTGAGACTTATTTGCATATATTATTATGTTTGTCAGTAAAAACAAACAAACAAAAAACTTATTTCCTTTTTTATTTTCAACTCTTGGTCTCTTTACCATGCCAGGAGGAAAAGTGTTCGAGGACATCTGATGGGCAAGTTATCACACTGCACATGAACACTGAAGCGGGAAGTAGAATGGCAGTGGCATTATTCCAGGACTCTGTCCAAATGAACCAAGTCCTATTTTATCTGAGAAAGGGGAAACTGTTGGGCTATCTACCCAGGATACTGGCCCTTATTTGTAAGACTGTTGGAACTGGAACTGAAAGGCTACTCTTATTTCCACAGAGCTTTTACTAAATGCAACTAATTTCATATAGAAATGGATGTGAATTCTACACAGCAAAATCTGTGTGGGTATACAAATCAGTTGGGAAAGTTGTTGCTTAGATGAAGTCTATTTGCTATGTGATTTTCCCTAAATCTTTGGAAATTTTCTTGTGTGGAGGTCTGCATCCATATGAGTGTCATTATTGTAGAATAACAAGCTTATTTTTATACATGAGCATGAGGGGAGAAAAGTACTGAATAAAATTGAACAGATCTAACAGCTTGTTTGCTGAGATTTGCTGATGTTGTTGCCCATTTTGTGCATGTTCTGGTTCCAGTTTTATACTGATCAGTCTTACTATGCCAGCAGAAAGGCATTTTATTTTTCTTGACCCATGGCAAACTGAATCTGCTTAGAGACAAGGCCAAGAGAAGTACCAGATAATAAGCAATTGACACGACTACATACAGGAGCTCCCACTTTTTGCTTTGGTGAGCCTGTGGCTGGGCTGCAGTTGTCAATGTGCAGCGCTGGTAGAACTGCTGTATTGTTGGGATTGTCTTCTGCCTTTGTGGAATTTGGATAGCAGTAACGGGCTTTGTGAGGCAGACTTGAATTATAAGCCCTTTCACAGTAGGGATTCTGTCCATGTGTCATGTCTAGTGTGAGGCATTGTGGTTCTGTCCTGAAAATACTTGCTGACCACAGAAATACCGCACAACCTGCTCCTGGGAACTTTGTTCCTAGGCAGCAGTTGGAAATAATGCACCTTGTTGTACATGATAATACATCAGCCCTATGTTGATATCTCATCCAAACTCTTCTTCCTCATGTAAACAACCCTCAACTCCCATGATGCTTGTTTTGACTTCACCCCATGCTTACAGCAATCTACAGCTTCTGGCCTCTCACTTTCTACTCCTCACAGTCTTTTCTGCATACTGCATTTGTCTGAGATGCCAGTTGTGCCTCTAATTAGCATCATATCTCACTTCTCCAGCAGAACAAAAACTCCCACTTATGAGCTCATGCCAGAAGCAAATGAATTATTAAGGCAGGGAGAAGAGATGAGGCACTGTGCTGTAACTTCCTTGAAGCACTGCTATTGCATGGAGTGTAGCTGTGTGGTTTGGCAAACTGGATAGTGTGCACATGTTCAGATGATTGAAAAGGTGCTCTTCAGTGATAGTTTTCACTTCTATAGCATCAGTGTTTTACCACAGTAAATATGAGAAATTGGGAAGTGCTTGTTTGTGTATGTGACACAAGTCCTTGTTCAAGTTACTTCAGCATTGTCTTCCAACAATGATTTCAAGTGCCTAATAGAAGAATAGTTAAAATTTAGATAACGGCTACATGGTTACTTTTTTTTTTTTAACTATTATAAACTTACTTCTAGGCGCAAGTTTTGACTTGAAAAGTAGGACTGAAAGAGAGAGATGTCGCCAGTGTGAAATCCAAGTTCACCTGAATGCAGTACTGATGGTATAACCCTCTACAGATAGGCTTGTTCCACTTTTCCAGTCAGAACACTTGAGCGTTTTTTTTTTATAACAATGTATAAATGCTTCAGCATGCACAAAAAGCCTTTCTTGGTATAGTTAAAGGAGTGAATTCAGTCTAGACAGTCTCCTGCTTTGAAGACTTGTTAGCTAAGAGCTTGATAACAACCCTGTTTGTTGCATTTTATCATGCTGAATTGTCAGTCATTTGGAAATTACAGAATTCAGAAGAAATGTATTTTTGAATTTAGCGTTTTGTAGGAAGGATTAAATAATATTTAAAATAAAACTCCATGTTTGCATGTAATGAATTTGTTTCATCTAGAATGTGTAATATTAAAACAAGGGAACTTCTTGATTTTTGTTTTTCAGAAATGGAGGAAGAAAATGCTGGAGCTGGGACTGAAGATTTATAAGGGATTATGGGATTATACATTGAAGAGCCAGCAGGCGGAATGCCTGAGTGACTGAAGAAAATGGGTGCTAATGCATCTAACTACCCTCATTCATGTTCCCCAAGGGTAGGGGGAAATTCACAGGCACAACAGACATTCATAGGTAACTCTCCTTAGTTATTTTGTTGCTCATGTGAATGGCTTGCTGGATTGTATGTGTACTGTATCTGAATTTCTTGTAGTGATACCATGCAGTTCTTATTTTTTTAGGTCATCAGCTTGTATCTGCTCAAGCTCAGTAGTGCATGAAATTTGGTACTGTCCAATATCTGTTTGCCCTATACAGGCAATAAGTTGATCTACCAGTTGCTAGTAAACAGATGTCAGATTATTTATAAATCGGTGCTTTTTGATAATTCTGTCATAAAGGGAAGACTAACATGTTCAGGGAACAGTTGCTGTCTGTTAATAGTACCTGCCATTTTGCATTCTTCCTCAGATTTTCTGTGCAATGTTCTCTGAGCACAGAACACTCCTGATCTTCAGTGTTTACTGTCAAGATGTGTAGTAGGAGAAGGGATTACTTATTGCCAGAAAGGTTCCTCTTGTAATAAACCTGTTAAAGTAACTGGCAATCTTGAAGACAAGTTTTTTGGGTTTTTTTTGCCCTTCTCCTGTTTCTGGAAGTTGGGGTGAAAAGGGTTACTTAGTTGTCCTACCTGCCTTGTTTACAGGGGAGGGCTCTGCTTAAGTAGAAACTTCATGAAGTGTGCTCTTAAATTACTTTCTCATCCCAGTCATAACTGGGGCAGGTACTAACTTTATATGCTGCTCAGTCTAGCAGAAAAAGACTTTGGTGTAGATCTAAGTACTGTCATGATATAAATAATAAATAGTTAAGTGATGAATCAAAACGAAGGCACTATTTCAGAAGACATAATCTCTTTAAAAAGAAAAACAAAAACTCACCCTGACAGCCTAAAGAATGATCTTTGCTGTAAATAACATAAATACTTTATAAACACTTTTCTCCTTTATGCCTTGCCTTGTGACTGTGAATCAGTTCTTAATAATATGCAGAGATTCTTCTTAATCACCACTGAAAGAACAGCGACATCCGTAGCAGAAAGAAGTTTACTTGCTTTGTAATTTTTTTTTTTCTCATCTTTTGTGTTGCTCTTCTAGAGATCTGAGTAGAGGACAGCACACAAGCTATTTTGTATTTATTTTATATGAAGAGTGCTGCTCTGGGCGAAAAACTGCCTATGCGTGCTTGTGCTGTGTCATGGAAAAACTTAAGGTTTTATGTATCTTCAGTGTATCATAACCAAGAGAAGTAAAATATTTGTCCTGATTTGTACATGCATTCTTTCTAAATTCACAGCCAGGACTTTCACTGAAGTTTTGATCTGCCTTTATATTGAAGAGAAAGCCCCTGCAGATCTGCAGGTCCAAACAACTCTTAAGAGGGTAAAGTTCCAAAGGCTTTATTAAATTCCATGGGAAATTTGTCCTTTTGTACATGGAAGCTTTTGGTAATGCTCCTCAGCGTTAAACCCCAAATAGAAACCTGTTATTTAGTATTTCTCAAATCTGAAGATCTCATTACTGACTGAAAAACTGAAGTTGAGACTTTTTTTTGATAAAGGTCTAAGAGCATGTGTTTGTTTCCTCTTAGGCAGTGAAGTGTTCTGATTTATTTAAAAAAAAAAAAATTTTTTCATGGAAATCTTCTGATGCTATGGTGGCACTTCTGCAAGTGCACTAGTAGTAGAGAAACTGTTCTTTATATAACATTGGCAGGTATCCCGTTGTCCTGCTCTGTGGTCATTGGCTCTTTCTTGACTGTTTGAATAGCTGACTTGTTGTAGCTCTCAGTATGAAATAGTTTTGTCCTAAAATTGATGGCTGAGATTTTAATCACTTGTCAGAAAACCTTGCTTTTTCTCTATATGAGCTTTTTCAGATTATTCTCTATGTAGAAGGCACTAGACCTGCTTACTGCCCAAAAGCAGAACTGGAAATATGAGGACTGGTGTTGTAAGAGTTCCATGATGTGTATTAACTAGTTGTCTTAGAATCATAGAATCATACATTCACCAAGGTTGGAAAAGACCTCTAAGATCATCCAGTCCAACCATCCACCTATCACCAGTATTTCCCACTAAGCTGTGTCCCTCAGTACAACATCTGAATGTTTCTTGAACACTTCCAGGGATGGTGGCACCACCATTTCCCTGGGCAACCTGTTCCAGCACCTGACTGCTCTCTCAGAGAATTATTTCCTAACGTCCAAGCTGAATCTCCCCTAGTGCAACTTAAGACCATAATTATTTCTGGAAACTCTACTCAGACCTGTGGGTTTGTTTTAGGTATGCTGCTTTACCATTAAAGTTGCACTGTGCTGTAATATAAATGTAGGATGAACACTGAAAGCAGAGAAGTGATCTGACAGCGTGGTGTTTTTATAAGATGACTTCCTGGGTTTGTTAAATGAATGCTAAATTTACTTGCGGATTATGAAGAGGAGATGAATAAAAATAATGGAGCGCTCACAGTAAAAAGAAATGCTTTTGTTTTAACAAAAGCTTACTAGTTAATCTCTTGCTGCTTGTGTACAGCGTTCAGATTTCACACCATTTTCTAGGGCAGTACATCTGTTCAAGATGTTAAAAACTAATTATAGAGTTGAATTTAAAAATAAATGTGATGGCATGCGAAGGACTAGACAAATCTTGTTATTCATCGAATGCCCAAGGAGTTTCTCTTGGCAGTCATCTGTTTCTTGTAAGTATTAACTGCTCAAAATTAAGTATGATGTAGGGTGTTTTTTAATAACATTTAATAGGTGGCTGCCTTTTATTGTAGTAATGGGGAGTAAGTTTTTACATCCTAATTCTAATGCTTCTACCTTCTGAAGGAATACAGGTAGGCCAAAAAGGTTCAAAGCTTTTTTTGAGAGAGACCTAATCAGCAGCTATTGGAAAGCTGGAGAGACTGTACTGATCTGATGCACCTCGTCTTCTGCTTCTGGCAAAATGCAGCTGTGTGACAGCTATATTAGCAGCAGTGCTTTATCTAATTGTAGGAGTTAATAGTGCTGTTTGCAGTAACTCTGAAGTCAAATTCTGAGCGTATCCTGGCATATGCATAGGTTTGAATGGTATTGTAGCATCTTGTGGTGATTCAAGCACAAGTAATACTTGATGGCAGCCTTCAGGGAGGAGAAATTGAGACTTCTGGTGTCCTAGTTCTTGTTCTTCAGAACATAAGGGAATACTGTACATATTCAGATTCACCGTTGGAATCCAGAATACTTAATAATGAGCTGCTTCTCAGAACAGAATCATCATAGAACGTTCAAAGTGTAGTTACACTTCCATTGTGAAATGTAATCCAAACTTTAAGTGGAGCAGAAATTCTAGGCTCATCTCAACCAGAAACTGATACTACTCATTTCTATTGTAATATCTAATACATCACGTGGAGGGAATGTTTATGGTGGATTTTGCAGTATGATTTCTTTGTCAAAGTAGTTCCAAGTTACTAGTATATTTATTTAGATTGATTTCAATGTCTTGAAATTTCCATGTTTGTTGACATGTTGCTTGATTGAGCACAGCTTAACATAACGTGACTAAAATGGTCTTTCCTCAAAGTCATGAAGGCTTATTCCCCAAACTTGCACTAATAAATGAATTGTAAATCTATTACGTTGGATGATCTGAGGGAGTTTTACTTAAACTGATTTAAAAGCCAGTGTATAGCTTACTTAAAATTATTGAGGCTTAAGAAAGAAGACAATCTACTGAAATCTTAAATTGCTAGATTTGCTATGTTCTCACATACAACTTTGAATTGCTCCTGTTTTATTCCAGCTTCAAAAAATTATCTGAAATAACGTGGTAACTAAGAGCACCACGTATACCTTAAGCAGACTGACCCATAGCATCACTGTCAAAGTAGCATCACATCAGGTCTGCCTGAAACAAATGGACCAAAGAGAAGTGGCTGAAACAAGATACAGAAGATCACACAAACTGTGTGGTGGTGGGACATGCTTTAATCTTAAAAACTTGAAAAAGAGAACAAATAGTAAAACTGTTCCAGTTTATTAGAGGAAAAAAAACCAACAAAACTGTTAACTGTTCCCAATGGAAAATTCAGCAAATATATTTCAGATCAAAAGCAATTAGTGTTGTTTATACCATTTGCAAATGTCTTATTTTCTTACGTTGTCTGGAAGTTGTTGGCTTGTATTTTTTTTTTCCCCTGTCAAGTCTGAGTCTTCCACCATCTGGTTCAAGTGAAAATTCTGTAAATTAGACAAGAAAATAGCCCTTTAATATGAGTGATACTTCTATTTAAACTGCTGGGTTTTTTTAACTACTTTAACAAAAGATCAGTTTTAATTACAAATGTGTTATACATGTAGCTAGCATTGGAGAATCAGCAAAGGTTATTCCAGCAGAACAGGTCAGATGTGCAATGAAGATAATGTTGTGAGGGATCTATTTTTCTTTTCTTGACAGGTTTAGATTACAACATAACTTACACATATATGAACTGAGGAAGAGTAATTTATGTGCATTGTTTTAATTGCATAATGCTCCATTTAAAGCAAATCTTTGATAACAGTGAAGTTACAGAAACTGGCATCTGCTCTGTGAAAAGGAGCCTATTTTTTGTTTAATTTTCAGCATTAGTTGATAATAGTACACAGGATTTCTACTTCCCTGTTAAAATATGGACTGACATTTGGTTAATTGTACTTACTGTTCCTGACTGTTTTAGTATTGTATTCTCTTGTTTTGTTTTGTACTGTTTTTTTTCTTGTCACTGTGTTAGGTATCTGATGCCAAGCGTGCTTTTCTTGTTAAAATTATTCTTAATGCTAGAAGAACTGAATTTGGAAATTACTTTGAAAGATGGGGTGCTGCTATTTCATTAAGTTCATATAGGCTTTCAAGAAAGCTGTATTTTTTTGCTTCTCCTCCTGTTAGTACAGTAAAACTTGTAATATTATGACTAGTTCTCTCTTCCTGCTTTGGTAAGTGTGCATGTGCTACAAAACTGCATCAGTTGGCGCTGCCTGGCTCTTCTAATTGAAAATGTGATAATATAAGCTTTATATAATAGCTTACTTAGTAACTTTATAATAAAGTTGATGTTTATTATTAATAAATATAAACTCAGGAAAAACTGTGTAACTTTCAGAGACCCTGATGTTTGGATATGACAGTTCCTTTTAGATTTAAGGAGTAAATATGTTTTCCGTACTTTGCTTTCAGGAACATCATCCTATTCTCATCAAGGTTATGGCTGTGAATCAAAGCTCTATAGCCTTGACCATGGCCACGAGAAACCTCAAGACAAGAAAAAGAAAACCTCTGGCCTTGCCACCCTCAAAAAGAAATTTATTAAGCGTCGGAAATCTAGCCGATCTGCTGATCATGCCAAGCAGATGAGAGAGCTCCTCTCGGGCTGGGATGTCAGAGATGTTAATGCATTAGTAGAAGAATATGAAGGGACATCAGCCTTAAAGGAACTTTACCTACAAGCTAATTTGGCAAGACCTGAAGCCAGGACGCTACAGAAAGACATGGCTGAACTTTATCAGTACAAATATTGTACTGACGTGGACTTAATATTTCAAGAAACTTGTTTTCCTGTGCACCGTGCGATATTAGCAGCAAGGTGTCCATTTTTCAAGGCGCTGCTTTCTTCCTCACCAGAATATGGGGCAGAAATAATAATGGACATTAACACAGCTGGCATAGATATGCCTATGTTTTCAGCTTTGTTACACTACCTTTATACAGGAGAGTTTGGCATGGAGGATTCAAGATTCCAGAACGTTGATATTCTTGTGCAGCTTAGTGAAGAATTTGGAACGCCAAATTCTTTAGATGTTGACATGCGTGCGCTGTTTGATTACATGTGCTATTACGATGTGGTTCTTAGCTTTTCCTCCAACTCTGACTTAGTTGAAACTTTTGGCGGAAGTCAGAACTGCCTAGAAGAGGAGCTCAGAGCTCATAAAGCTATTATTTCGTCACGGTCGCCGTTTTTTCGTCACTTGCTGCAGAGGAGGATACGGACTGGTGAAGAAATAACAGACCGAACTCTACGAACTCCAACTAGAATTATATTGGATGAATCTATCATACCAAAAAAATATGCTAAGGTCATCTTGAACTGTATGTACACAGATGTGGTGGACCTCTCAGTTTTGCACTCAAGCCCTTCAGTGGGCAGCTTAAGTGAAGTTCAGGCTCTTGTTGCAGGAAAACTAAACATGACTAGGGCTGAAGAAGCTATGGAGCTTTACCACATAGCACTGTTCTTGGAGTTTAACATGCTTGCACAAGGTAGGTAGCACTGTTCTCTCTGTAGAATAAATGATCTTATTAGAACAATTTTTTTTTGTCTTACAATTCACAGAATCTTAGAGTGGTCTGGATTGGATGAGACCTTAAAAATTGTCTAGTTCCAACCCACTTGCTAAGGGCAAGGATGCCTTCCAGTAGAGTGGTTAATCATGATTGGCTTAAATGTTTAACTTCTTCAGTACTAAATTGCATCTTATTTTCTTTTAACATTGACAACTTCCATGATAGTCCAAACAGTAGCTTAAAAAAGAAAGGAAGGGAAGAGATTTTTTTTTTTCCTCCTGTGCCTCTACTTGATCAAGTCAGTTTTCTTTTCACTAGCCTTACCTATGTAGCAACCAGTAAACTGTCAGTGGGTAGTCTTTAGTCTTTTTCTTCATTTTGCCTTTCAGTAATTCTCTCCCTACTTTAGGGGTAGAGGCAAGATGTGCTGTGGGTATTATGCTCATATACCTCCTGGCTTCAGAATGGGAAGGAATTGAGAAGCACTTGCTTCAATCTCTGCACTGTTCCCATAGTTGGGTAAAATAACCTTCTGCAATGGAACTTGGAGTTCTATTCATTCATATTTCTAGTGCCTCTTTTTTCAAAATGTAAATGTGTGATAGCTGTAGTCCTCTTTAATTAACATTTAAATAAGGAAGTATAAATAGAAGCATTCTGTGGGATCCAGGGTTGTTTCTGACCTGAGTGCGAATGCACTTCTGTTAATGCATTGCTTCCATGCTGGAATTCTGTGTTAGCTAACTTTATTGTGGAATGTGGAGAGGAAGCATGCTGTTGCTGCAGGGTGGGAAAAGTTGAATTTATTTGAGCATCTCCATTAACAGAATTAGCTGTTTTCATTGAGTGGTTCAAATATTCTTCCTACAGTAGCTCGCCCTGATCAGCAGAAGCTATTGTTTGTGATGTTTGTCTTCACAAAGAATACAGAAGGCTTGAGCATGATGTGTAAGGTTTTGAAAAATGTTAGCTACTTAATCTGCAGCTTTTCAGTCTTTCATAGAGTGTGTATTCCTTTCTGAAAATAAGACCCTTTATTATATTCATGGTTTAAAAAAAAATATAGAATCATCAGTTTTCTTTTTGAAAGTCATTAGTTTAAGTCTTTCATTCTAACTACTTTGCACTGTAAGTATGCATAATGAGTCTCACTGTCAGTGGTTGGCAACATACTTGAGAAGAAATTTTTCCCATCTGTAAGTTGGAGATAATACATCTGTTTTTCAGGGACAGAAGAAATGCCACGTGAGTGCTTTTACTGTATTGAGTGTCATTATTGACATATGGTATTTTTCAAATATGTCTAACAAGTCTTGGTATTTCTGATCTTTATCAGCTTTTATTTACAGTTCCTTATCTGGGGCTGTGACGTGTGGGGCAGAGGATACAAGAGGTCCAAGAAGGAATTACTTGGTGTTGATACCAGGTGATCTTGCATGTTGGCAAGCTGCGAACTTGAATTATTACTTCTGTAGCTTGTGTCAAAGGAGGCACACCAAACCTGCAGTTTTGCTGATTGAGGGTGATGTTATAACTGTACTAATAGCGTGGTACTCTCAGCTCTTGGTAAGTTGATTTCAGCACATAAGGGCTGGCAAGTTGCAGAGGCTGCAGAGCAGTGGCTGGTGAGCAAATGCCTCCTGTGGTTGCAGGAGCTTGAGTCTTTCACCTGCTGGTGTTTAGGCCACTTAGTGGCTATACTGTATGTAATGGGTTGTTGCAGTTGCTTCTGACCTTGGTGGTGGGGGATGATAATTGTACTTTTGAGGTGATAAACCGAGAATGGAATTCACGAGATCAACAGTGGGATTTGCTTAAGCTAGTTTTGAAAAAAAAAAACCTTCTTACAGTATATCTGTGCATCTGTATCTTCTGGCTATCAAATGGAATATTGTGAACTATCAAACTGCCTTCAGTAAAAGAAAAAGCTTAAGGAGATGAACAGAAAAGAGCAGGTATTAACACTACAGAAAAAGATCAGACTCTTACTTCAGCCTGTCAGTGGGTTTTCCTAAGAGCTGTATCAAACTGTGAATGATATTAGATATGGGGAAACTAATCAGTAACTGTAGTATATTCCCTGGAGGCTGGTGTTAAGAAACTAATTTTCACATGGTGCTGAAAGTTGAAGTAATCCTGCTGAAACAAAACTGTAAAGAGGCAGGAGATTTGTTCTGAGGTATGCTGCCACAGGAATGAGAATGAGGTGTTCTTAAACTTGGTTTTGTTGTTGTTTGTCTAGAAACTTAATGTTTAAGTTGAGTGCAGAAGTGACAAGAGGTTTTACTGTAGTGGAAATAGTGTTAGATTCATTCCTATACAATGTATGAGTTCACGCTACTTTAGAGCAGGATAATTCATAGATCAACTGAAAGCAAGAAAGGAAAATGAGTTGAAATGGAATGTGATGTAAATGTACAACTTGTCAGCATCTGATTACTTTGGTGCATGCACTTATACAAGTGCTAAAAGGATTAGTGTGCTCAGGGAATACTTATGAGGGAATTAAACTGAATGAAACCTACAGTAAGATGCTGAATAGTTATGTACTGTTTCATAAATGAATAGGGTGTCATTTTTTTCCCTCAGACTGAAAATCTAAACTGGAACAACTGAGGAATTTGAAGGTGCTCTGAAGAAGCAGTGTAATGTCTCTCAGATCAGTGTGTACTAAGTCAGCACTCTTCATTAATGCAGAACAGGTCGGTGCTGCCTTAAAATATATAATATGAGTCAGTGCTAACAAGGTGTTAACTTTTTTTCAGTTGAAGGGTTTTTCCTTACCTAAGGGATGCTAGTGCAGCTGTGTTAGCACCCAGTGGTGGCTGGAACTTGGTAAATGTGTGACAGTAAGGGTTGGGAGGGGAGAAGCACAGTAAAACTGGGGAAGAATCAAAATTTATTATTGATAATATGTAAAATAATATATATTATTACAGTAGCAAATGTAAACTTAGGCTGCTTTCCCTACCTGTCCACTCCTGCAGTCACTGAAATTCCTTTTGTTTACTTGAACTAATTAGAATGTTACAGGTGAGTGCTGTGTTAGCTAGGTATGGGAAAAAACAGTGAGCAGTTCTAGGAAATCTGTACATGGCAGTGAAGTCAGTATCCAGTATTTTCGTACTTAATTTGTTGAGTTCATGCTTAGATCACTGGTATTCTGCTGACAATAAAGAGCTACTGTTATAGTCTTATAATTGAAATTAAAAGGAAGCTTATTTGTTGAAAAACTGTATGGCTGCACTTGGCTAACAAATCACTGCTGATAGCAGTTTTAAGTGCTCCTTCCTTTCTTGTTTCAGTACATACTTTAGCACCTTGTCCTCCTTTAAGAGTAGTAATATCTTAATGTGAGGTAGATGAATCCTCATCTCAGTAGCATCCATCTCGTTCCGCAGTTTCATAGCTAGCATACTTTGTGCTAGAAGCATGCAACTTCTAGGTATTGCAAAGGATGATGCTAGAAGAGGCAAAATTTTGTTAGTTGTTGGAGTCCACTGAGCAAGCAGTCCTCATGAAATCTTAGCTTGGTCCTCAGATAGTGCTTTTCTACTCTGTGCTGCAGGCACCCAGTTTGACCCCAGGTCTGTCACCAGTCTCATTGGTTGGCTTTTCCAGTAGCTAATTTAATAAGAAGTCTTAAGTTTCTTCTTGGGATTTCTACGTGCTCCCTTGCTCAGATTTTTTGATTTGACTCACTCGAGCTGGCCAATTCCAAATGTGCTAAAGCTTGTCTCCCTGGTTTCATGGAAAATATTTGGGTCTTGATATATGCAAGTCTAGATGCTCTTTACAACTCATTTTACTTCTGGCTGCGTATTTGTAGTTGAGTATTAAGTGAAGTTGATGTATTTTTAAAAAATAGTTGATCAGAAGTTTATTTTTTTATTCTAAGCAATTTTAGTTTGATTTGTGTACGAAGCCCTTTGTAAGTATCCAGATGTTGGTTTTCATCAGTTTTAGCATATGATTCAGCTTTGACTCTGTGAAATCTTCTTACTCCAACACAGTGATAAAACTGTGTTTTAATAGTTTCCTTGTGATTGTCAGTGATGATTTGGGTATGTGCAAAGAATCTTTACTGTCCAAGTAAAGCAAGGCTGTTTAAAATTTACTTTGGCTTCAACTTGACTTAATGGTCAGCTTAAACAGATCATTTATCTTCCAAAAGAAACTGAACTGGCTTTTTGAATGAACTGATGTGAATAAACGAACTAATCAGCAAGTATATTTCATCTATAGATCTGATCTTAGCAAAACCCATTTGTACCTAATAATCCAGAAACTGTTATTAAAGGTTCTGTAGTATTTAACCATCAAGGAGTAAAGCTCCTCACTGCCTTTACAGAGGCTGTGAGGATTAGAGCCTTTTCCAGAATACTCAGTCACATCCCTCAGGAGAATGTTGCTGCTCTGCCTGTTTTTTCTCTTGCTACCTTGCTGCTCTCTAAGACTGTACTGGTGATTGTTTCAATGTACTGGCTCATGAAATCAGGTGTAAAATCACTTATCCTTTCCTCTTAATAGAACCATTATTAAAACCAGATCTGCTCCCTAATTGTTTGTTATGCATGGTGAAAAAATCTTCCCTTCTGGTTTTACTGTGCTGCCGCATCCACTGCAGTTTCAGAGAAATTTGACTCCAGTGTCTTAATTGTTAGTTACCTCTACTGAATGTATGCATTTTGGCCCTGTTGCTTACTATCATGAGTAGTCATGTTGAGGTGGTGGCACAGTGTCTTTTCTGTTGCAGATTTTTGCAACAGTCTTCTTGCCTGGGAATCAGGAGGTAGAAGAAAATTCCAGAAAGTTTTCTAAATAAATACAAAGAAAAAAAGTAACAGGAATTCAGGCTTTCAACTGTGCATTTCCTTCCTCTTCTTTTTAGGTATTTACTTTATCTTTGACAAGAGTGAGAATAAACTTTTAAAATAAAGTCATATTTAGTAGCACAGTCTTTGATCTAGAGACAGATATCATCTGACATCAAAAGTACCCTTGATCTCAGCAGGACTGAAATGCTGGAGCACCAGGAAGCCCACAGTAACAGTATTAAATACACACAAATGTATTGTGGGAAGATTAGAGCAAGTATGTCAGTTATCACAGTGCAGTATGAATTCTCAAAGGATGTAGTCTAGCACTTCTAACTATAAAATAAATCGGGTATAATTAAGTAAATGTTAACATAAACCTGACCTGTTACTTCCTTAACATCATTCAATTGTACTCAAGTCTGAAATTACTACTTAGGTTTTATGTTACAAAAATGAAGGTGGGAGAGATCAGGAAGTAGGAACAGTCTTTCTTATGGTATTGTTACATGCTATGGCTATATGTAAAGATGAAGAATTCTACCAAGTTGTGCAATCAGAGTTGCAATTGGGCATGTAATTGTGATATTGCAGACAAAGTTTTGCAGAGAAACAAGTTTGATCACATGTTTTCTAGGAAGTATACCGCTGAGATTCTGACTGTTGATGGCTGGTAGCAGCCCTGTTGAGTATCAGCTCTTTCTCCCTCTCCATCCATTGTTCCCATGTTAAGTTCCTCCCTCTGTTTTATTGTGGCTAAGTTGGCAGCTCTTGCTTCTGACCCACGATTGTTTCCTGCTTAAGCCGGACCAGCTAAGCTGCTTGCTGCTGAATGTGCTGTTAAGGAATGCTGAAGCTCAGTCGAGGGCCATTATCAACTGCTGACTGTCAAAATGTAAATGCAGATTTCAGGCTTCTTAAATCCATAGGTTGTGCTTATGGTAGGAGCAGGAAAGTGTATTTATTTGCATTGTTTGGGAGAGAAAACATTAGAAAACATTTTGCCACAAAATTTGAATGCCTTAAACGTGTAGCAATTGTCTTTAATTTCTTGCTAAGCTTATAACTTCAAAAATCCCTTTGTTAATGTCTCAGTTTTGTTAATGTTTCAGATGACTTAACAGCAATATAGTTTAACAGCAATGTTGTAAAATATTTTTAAATTACACAAGTCGCATGGTTTTCATCTGCTCTTGCATTTATTATTTCAAACAGCCAGATAATACGCTGTGATAGAATTTACATAATTTATTGTATTTTCTCAATGTAAAGATGGTTAGCATGACACAAAATGCTGCCTAACCTTCTGTTCATGCTTTGTTACTGCTTTAATGATCTGAAGTGCTTCAAAGTCCTGCTGGCTCCACAGTTGGACTCCGCAAATAATGCTGTACGTGTTAACAGATCTATAATGGGTGTACTTTGAATTCATCTTCACAAAGATGGTAAACATGAATGTTTTAAATTCTTTTTTGTTTAGAAAAATCATTGGAAGGATTAAAGTAGCTTGGAAAATGTGCTGCATAGACTTCAGAATTGACTGCTCATGCCCTTAGACACCTTGATGTCTAGTGCTGCGTCAGTTTTATCTTCTGCACAATGCTTGTGTTTTTTTTCCACCTTTGAGAAGCTAAAACTTGTGTCTGTGTCTGAAAGTGTGAAGGGATAAAATGCACCTGTAAGGCATGGCATTGGTTAATATTCCCTCCTGGCAGCACTGGATTCTTTTGAGGGAATGCTAGTGGTTTCTTGCCACTTCAGATTTTAGTACTCTGCTTCAAACTGAAAATTCTAAAATGAGATGAAAGTAATCAACTGGCGAAGTCAACCTGCTGAAATGATCTTGTTTTGTAACTACTGGACTAAACAATGGGTCCACAATGCAATCGTGGTAAAGTACAGGTTGTTACACTGCTGCCTATGTGAGGCAATAGTACAGACAGGATACTACAAGTTTTTAGCCTAACTCTTCTGCCTTGCTCTTACTATTTCTGTAGGTGGTACTTGTATTGCTGTGTCTTGAGTTCTGAAGTCACTGAGATCTGAAACAGTTGTAAACCCTTTTTGGCTGCCAAAAGGGTTTCTACTACTATTCTGCACGCTTTGGTCTCCTTGTTCCAGTTTTCTATGCTTGTAATGGATCCCTGATAGCACAAACCCTAATGTGGAATCATATTTGACAGAAAGGAGTTGAGTAGTACACTATGTGGCTGCCTGAGTACTGCTATGACACAAGAGCAGGGAGTGTGGAGTGAAGAGGAGAACAATCTTATCTAGTTCAGCTGTACAAGGAGGTTAACTTTTGTGACTTTTTAAGCATCCTACAAATGTGAGCTTCCTTCTGAAGGCTTTTCTAAAAGTACAGGCCATATTTGCATCCTTGGGTTTGTAAGACATGTAAAGGAGGATAAACAAGTCTTTCTTCTTTTTCCCTTCTCTTTACACTAGAGACTTGGTTAGAACAGCAAGGACACCTATGGATGAGAAATGCTTCTCTGCTGCTTTTAATTACATGGTATTCCAGACTAACTGTAAATCACGACTTCAGACTGTTTTCTGTGTGCCAGCAGATTCAAAAACATGGATCACTGATGCCAGCATAGTCTCTTCTAATGTGACGAAGTTTAGAAGCTATTTAATAGCCTGTAGACTTTGTTTCCTTGTCAAGATGAATTCTTCTATTTTTCTTGGTGTGGTATGCATGAGTTTAAGGGGAAAGGTCTCCACCACAATATGACTTAAATAAAGCTAACAGTTTTGTAGTCAAGATTTTGCTTTATCCTGCTTTTGAAACTGTTGAGGGCACTTTTTTTTAAGTAGGCTTGTCAACTGCCTTGACACGATCCAGGCTTCTGGTTAGTATGGTGGACATGGGCTCAAACTGTTTCTGCTTGCAAGGGGTGTGGAACATTTGAGAGGGAACTGGAGAAACAGGATTTGTTTGTAGGTAGGACCTAAGGCCAATGGCATCCAGCATAAAGAAGACATGAAATACATTCATCTAAAATGTGATAAAGGGATCTTTAATTTCTCCAGACTCCAAGCAGGATCTTTGAAATATACTGATGGTCACAGAAGTTTGTGGTAGAGCACTTGGGGATATTGCTAATAGATCTTGGAAGGGCAGTTGTTGCCTGAATATTACGAAACAGTTCTCATAGGAAAAAAATACTCTGTTCCACTGTAGGGAACAATGCTGGGGCTATTAGATGGCTTTTTTTTTTTTTTAACAAGTGACTGATTCTGAAAGCAAGAAAGCCTTTGGCTAAGGAAAAAGAAATACTGTATTCCTTCCATAGCCAAGATACAGTTGACCTAATTTAATTAGATGTTCAGAAAAACACTTCTCTATTACCTCATACTTGCTTCAGAAGAAATACTTATAATGCCCAGTGTTCTGACACATTGATAGAAGTACTTGGGAAAAGGACTGTTCCATTAACTAGCTATCCTAAATGAGCTTTTCATCTGATGTCATTCTGCTGGTAGTTGTACAATAAGACTTCTCAGAAGAATTGAGGCCAAGCTGATACTCTCGTTCTATATATTAGTAGAACTTAGATATTCAGAACTGTATTTCCATGGACATGTAGCTTTGTGTTTTTGCAACAGGAACAGCTATCCTAAAATAAATACTGAATAAAGAAATAGCATGAAAGACCTTGGGATAAGGCTCTTTGTGCTTACAGTTTGTTTTCTCGTGTCTGACTTCAGTGAATGAATCTGCATATTGCCTTTGAAATGAAATGATCCTTAGATGTAATCATCAGAATTCAGGGGATGTAATCAGCTGCTGAAACCAGGTTGTATGCAAGCAGAATAATTAGAATGTGCAGGAAGATAAGATTTTAGCAGGTTGAGATACAAGTGGCCTTTCAAACAGCTGTATGCTTCTTATTTAGGAGGGTTGCTCCTATTTGCAGTATACCTTAACTGGGCATCCCAGTGAACTTTGTTGGCCTTGGCAAGTTTGTTGTGAACTTAACATTTTCCAATTTTTAGAGCCCCCAAAGAGTAGATTAGAGGGTTGGCTGTTGGGGAGTTGCAGACAGTGCAATTCAGTGCAATGTCAGTCATTAATGGTGCAAGTAAGAATGCAAGTAGAAATGGATTCTGAAGTGGAAAGCTTCCAGACTTCATTTGCTCATATTTTTGAAGTGCTGAAGAATTTTGAGCTTATTTTCAAGGTAACTTTTTTGAACTCTAGTTTGCATTCTTCAACAGAATTTTTGAAGAACTCAGAATACAGTTCATTCCCTAGGCTTCTAAGGGATTCCCACATTTGAGGAGGGCTACTTCTCTGCCTCATACCAAAAAACGAGTAATGTATTTTGGAGGATTGTTCTGATCCTCTGTTCCCATCCAGGATACTACTGATTAGACTGATGCTCCATGTTCCTCTAAACAAGTTGGGCTGCAAGTTCACAGCTCACTGGAGGCTGGTTTTTGCTGTGCAGGTTAGAGGTCACTGCCTATAGTGAGGAATCTGCCCTTTTATTCCTCATTGAAACGGTTATAAAACGGTTTTGGTTATAAACTTGGCTTAATTATTTTACTTTTGGGGGACAGCATTCCCATAAATTGACTTGGAAAATAAATAAAAACTGTTTGAAACTGTGTTTGTTCAGACATTCATGGGATTTGTTGTAAACATTTCTCTGAGTATTGTTTGTAAGTACTGTAGTCACTGTATGTTTTGTACTTTTGTGATTACCATGCTGGCTGTTACAGTATGAAGTAGAATTGCACGTACTTAATAGGACAGGCAAATTTATGATCTTTTTGTTTCAACTGGTGCTTTCTGTTACCTTCTTTCCTTTACTACTTAAGCTTTCCATTTCAGTGACTGCTCTTTTCTGTGTCAGTCTTCCACAGCATGTTCGCTCATTACTCCGAAATGACATCTTATTCATGCTGTTGGTTGCAAGAGATACAGAGTTGACACTTAGTATGCTGACCTAAGTAGGGAGACATTCTTTTTATGCTATTAGTTGCTGGGTTTTTGTATGTATGTAACCAGTTAAAAACCTGTAGCATGAGGTGAGTCTTTGTGTTGACAAATGTTGATATTGCTACACTAAATGCTTTCTTCATCCAAGAACTTGGCAAAGAAATACAGTTCTGTAAATAAGTCAGGTTTTTTTTCCTGTCTGCTACAAGGATATTAAAAATGATACTGTATAAGAAGTAAAATAACTGCAGTGTAAGCATGCTGCTGTCAACCATCCAGGGACCTCTTGTGGGCATGAGTACAGCTATAATTTTGTCAGTAGTGGCTTGAGACCGGAATGTATAATTGTACAGTAGAATTTCTCAAATTGCTATCTTTGTAGTGCAAATAAAACTCATTGTGCGAGTATGTAAGCCAGATGTAGAAATGAAATCAGCACTGTGGTACAGTCTGTGAGCAGGGTAATCCCAGCCCTCTTGCATTGTCTCCTCTCAGTCCTTCTGAATCTATCCCACCTCCTTTCACGATGGGAAGGTACCCTGCCTTTCTCTTCAGAAGATGCATACTCTGAAAAAGAGTAAAATCTAATGCAGCAGAAGCACAGAGAAGCTGTAGCAGACTTGGCTCGAGGCAGAGCACCTGTTCCTCACACGCTTTCTCTCTTCTTCCATATCAGAAAAGGTGCTCTCTGTTCTGGCACCCCTCTGGCCTTGCAGGCTGGGATGATGGCCTAGAGCAGCCGCTCACTGCTTCCTTCCTTTGCTGCCAGTCAGAAAACTATGCTTTGCTGCCCTCGTGCTGTGCTGAGGAGCTGAGTATCAACAGTACCTCACAGCTCTCATTTCTGATCCTCTACACAATCTGTCTCAGAGTCCACATGAAAAGTGACACCAGCAAAAATCCCACCTGTGTTGGGGCTTTTGTGCCTTTTCTGAATCTGCTGTAACTAGCAATTGCTCACATTGAAACCTGCAATTTTAAAATGAATTAAACACATTACCTCTCTGTGTTAATCAAAGAGCATTCTAGTGTAGCTGAAATAGCTTTCAGTTGTTCACCTTGGCATGCCAGTAGAAATAACGTTTCATGTGACTATAATAGGTGAATGGCTTGAACAGTTAGAATCCTAACCTCAGTTTAAGTTCTGACTGAATTTTTACTTTGTTTGCAGATTTTAGTCGGTAGGACGCTTCTGGTTTTATTCTCACTTCAACTGTGCTGGGAGTTGTATAATCCTTTATATTATGTGTTTTGACACTTCAGGATCTACGTGCCTCTATAACCACTATATTGATTTGTTTTGTTCTGCTTTTGTTTCCTAGGCTGTGAAGATATTATTGCTGAGAGCATCTCTCTAGACACCTTAATTGCCATTTTGAAGTGGAGTTCTCAGCCATATGGTTCAAAGTGGGTTCATCGTCAAGCACTGCATTTCCTCTGTGAGGAGTTTACCCAGGTCATGACTTCAGATGTTTTCTATGAACTAAGCAAGGACCACCTGCTTACAGCTATTCAGTCTGACTATTTACAGGTAACCTGCAGTTCAGAATATAGCTAGTTCTGCTTGAAGCAGGATATGTTATGCCACTACCAGAAGCACTTGTGAGTATCCTGTCTTAGACTGTAGTCAAAAGCATTGTCTGCACATAAATGCTACTTTTTAAGAAGTGAAAAAATGAAATTGAAGTAGTGAATAAGAAAACTATTTTATTCTTGGCTTTTAACACAGTCCAAGCTGATGGTATATGCTGTTACTTAAAGGCTTAGTAATAGTTTAGAAACAGATGCAAATTATTTTAAGTAAAGCTTTTGTGAACTCAACATCTGCTTGCATGTTCAAGTGTTTTATAAAAAAAAAAAAATATTACCACTACATAATTATTGTTATTACTCATACTGCTACAGTGTATGTCCTGGTTAGAGGCAGTGAAAGGTAATGAATTTGGAAGGTTTTGTTTCCTTGAGGGTAGACATAAAAATAGCATATCTGAAAGGCATTTGTGGAATCAATTTTTTTTTTTTCTTGGTGATATTCCTTCAGTGACACACTGGGTTTAGGGAGAGGAAACCACAATGTCTAATGGATAGCTTGTGGTTTTTTTGATGTCATCCCTTCAGTGAAGATATCTTTAATGGTGACTACTAAGTATAGCGTAAACAATATTGAGCACTTTAAATTCTGTCTGTCCCAGTCATGCTTTTTAAAGCACAGAGTGTTAGAGGCTATTTAAGATTTTGTTAGGAAACTAGATAAAAAAAATAAGTTTCTCCGTTTTTCCTCTATAATTGTTTAATGACTAGTACATGCTTGAGATCATGTAGTTGATTTAGTTACTGTAACTTCTCACGCTGTGCTGATACTGCATTTGTATTATTAAACAAAAGATATGAACAATGCCCAGTGTTAGAACTGCCCTTTCAGTTCTGTCATTCAGATGTAGTACTTACTGAATCCCTAGAAGAGGAAAAATAAGTGACCTGGGAATCCTGTCGGAATCAGGATGGTGATACATCAGTAGCATTCCTTATAATATTTGGAACAAGCACTACTAGCAGGCAAAATAACACTTATTTTGCTACAGTTGTTTCTTTTTAGCTATGAAAAATGCGTGTGTGTTGCTTAAACTAATCATATATGGATTGCTGACTTTCTCTTTCACTAGGCAAGTGAACAAGATATTCTTAAATATCTAATTAAATGGGGAGAACACCAGTTGATGAAGAGAATAGCAGACCGAGGTGAGGATACTTCTAGACAAATGTTGTCAAACCAGATAAACCATAATGTTTCTTTGCCCTTTTTCTGGGTAATCTGTAGTCTAAGAACTTTGAATCTAAGAAATCTCTGCTGCTCATAGTGTGGTCAAAACTAGATGAGCACTAGAATGTTTTGAAGAAGAAAAATATGTTTTCTAGAGGGAAGAAAGAAAACAGTGACGTTCTCAATGAGCTGAGGTTGTTCAGCCTCAAGAAGAAAGGGCTTAGAGGGAATTTTAGCAATGTCTGAAATGTCTTATGACAGTAATGACATCTTGGCTTTAATTTCAGTTGTTTGGGTTTTTGTTTTACTGTGAAGTAGAGTCAGACAATGCAACAGGTCCCCCAGAGAAGTTATGAGGTCTCCATCCTTGGAGATAATAAGAACATGACTGATTATGAGCAATCTGTTCCACCATACCTGAGAAGGAGTGGGGAATAAGATGGTCATGACTTACCGTGTTTTTGAAATCTATTACTGCTTGCAGTACAACTGTTTTGTCATTGATGTGTTGGAAGAAGTGCAACAACAACAATAAAAAAAACAGTTAAAAGGTGTGATTTTTAGTGACCTAAGTACCAGACTTCTGTTTTACATGTTTGATTTATGCATGTTGGAACATAATGGAGTCAGTTAAGCTCTAACAGAGCTGAAATGGTGGAGAAGCTGCTCATTTGGAGTAATAGTGCAGCTTTCTGATCTGTGGTGATCAAGTAAATAACTCATTCTGTTTCCTGGGATCATTGGATAATGTGATGCACAAAAGCAGAAACAAAAGCTCTGCCAAGTTCTGTCAGGCAGGGCCCAAATTTAGTCCCATAGTTTTGTCTAAATGTAAGATACTTGCAACAGTGATTATGTGGTGGTATCAGTCAACTATTGGAAACCAAAAAATGTGGCCTGGACTTGAGCTACCTGGACTGAATGGCCAGTCAGAATTGTCTGACAAGTTTCCTCTTTCACTGAAGTTAGTCAAGTTCAGGTTGGGCACAGTAATCAAAATACAGGCTTTCAGTTACCTGGGAAAGGAAGATCCCAGAATGTCATATGGTGTAATTATGCAGTCTTCAGGAAGATATTCCACTCCTGGCATAAATTGATGGCTAATGAACTCAAGAGCGATTTGAGTGGCTGTGACACAGCAGTTCCTAGAGTGTTTTTTCCTTTGAGGCTAGAGTAATTATACAGTCTCTTCAGACCTTAATTTGTAGGAAATTGGTTTCTGAAAGCTGGTGGGGGAGAGGAAAGGAACTGCAGAAGAGAGTCACTAGGGGAGCTGCAAGGCACAAACATTTCTATATCATAGCTCTAGGTAAAGCTTTATGAACACTACTCTCATGCATTTCTTCCTTTGAACATGACAGCTGTACAAATGGCCAGTGGTCATATAACCTGGTCATGAGTCTGCTGATGTTTTGTATCAAATTTTAACATGTAAACGATTTTTGTGGAACAATACTGACAAATGCTGCTTTTTCTAAATCTTCTGTAACTTCCTATGAGCCACATAACTTATGATTTCTTATCTAAACTTTTTTCTTGTATAAAATTACTATTTTTTTGTTCTTTTCTACAGAGCCTAATTTACTGAGTGGTACTGCTCACAGTGTGAACAAAAGAGGTGTGAAGAGGAGAGATCTTGACGTTGAGGAGCTGAGAGAGATCCTGTCTCCACTTCTACCTTTTGTCCGCATAGAGCACATCTTACCCATGAGTAGTGACGTCCTGAGTGATGCAGTAAGTAGTTATACAAGCATTATCTCTGATTTTGTATTTTGTGTTCTACAGGAATCTATGCAAGGTCACATGGCTTTTTGCATTTATTTTTTTTTTTACTTCAAATCTGTCAGGAAACTAAAAAAATACAGCGGTGTAGGGATTCAGTGCAAGAAATACACTCTTTCAAGTTCTTCCCATATACTTTTTATGTAGTAAAACATTAAATTTTGTCTTCATTCTTCAAGATGAAGAGAGGCCTGATTAGTACTCCTCCTTCAGACATGCTACCAACATCAGAAGGTGGAAAGTCAAATGCCTGGCTGCGACAAAAAAATGCTGGAATATATGTGCGGCCGAGACTGTTCTCACCCTATGTTGAGGAGGCTAAGGTAATAATCATTAACGTTTGGCTGTTGTTACGCTGAAGTCATATAGGGGGTTCTGTAAACAGGGAAAAATGTTGGTATGTTTTGTCTCTCTTTGCATGTACTGGCCTAAAATACTAACATTTTCAATTTAACAAGACTTACAAGTTTGATCATCAGGCTCAAGTCTCTAGAACTGATCAGAAAAATTTCAACAAAATTTTTTTTTGTCGAAATTGAAATGTTTGCGAGACAGATCTTGATGAAATTCCACCGGAAACAAAGCAGCGTTCTGAGGGAAACCTCCCTGGTTTCCAACCAGTTTGCCGGCCCAGCTCCTCGGCAGCCCACCTGGCAGGCGGATGGCAAGGTGAGAGCCTGAGAGTCCCAGTCTGCAGCTGTTCAGCAACCTTGGTGCCAGGTCTTTCAGGCTCCCCAGCTCACACTAGAACTGGGTGGAGAACCTCTATTCCACTGGGCAGCGGACTCTGATAATTCATATTCTTGTTAGAATCAGAACCAGAATTCTTTCAGTCCTCTGCAAAGTGGAATAAATATCTTGTGTCCAACTTGACTACAGTCCTTTGTGTCCCGTTCACACAGTAGTTTCCTTATTCAGTATCTTGTATGAGGACTTTAAAACTGAAGACCCCATGCCATATACTGTTTGACAGAATGGGACCCTTATGGATGGCTAACTAATGACTTGAGGCAGTTCTGTCTTCGGCCATGGGTTTGTGAGTCCCAGCTGTGCAGATGACTGCCAAGCAATAGGATAAGGTGAAACCGTGCATATCCATATAGCCTGAAAACTCTGAAGACTTCTCTCAAATTCAGATCTTTCACCGTGTGCTTAAGACAGAAAACATTATTTTCTAAAGTCTGAGTGGTGACATCCTTTTTGAGGAGAGAGAAGAAAACTGTTTTGCGTTTTGAGCACAGGTGAGAGCACCAGGTGGCACTAAAGGAACAAAGGAAAACTAGCCAGTTAAAAACTTAGCTTTGTACCTTGCATTATTGAAACTAACAAAAATGTGTTAAATGTATAATAAAAACGTTGACACTCAGTTTTCAAGTGTGTGTTATGGGAATGCTGTAGCAGTAATCTTAAAGTTTGTTCTACATGTTGTTTTTTGTCAGGAGTCTGATTTGTTTCTGTTAGTGTCATGTTTTGCTGTTATTAAAAGAAATGTCATTAGTTGTTTAACCTTAGGGGGGTTATTCTTGTTCAGCATCTGGTAACTATCACTTCAGATTAGCGACTTCTAATTTATTTCTTTCAACCTTATTTTTGAAAAATAAGAAAGTTAGACTCTTAATCAAAGGTGTGCATAAATCCCTTTGTCTTTTTTTTATAAAGATCTTAGGGAAACACATCTCATTTTGAAGGTACTGTCTTCTACTCAGTGGTACAGAGAGTTGAGAACCATAGGTTAAAGCTATTGTCTGAGGGAGCGTCTAGATTTGCCTTGAGAAGAATACTTTCAGTGTGACATATGTGAAGTAAAACAAAGCAATTTTCCCAAACTTTATTCTTTGACTACTGTTAGCTTTCAAAGGCCAATGCTAATAATGTCCGGAAACTAGAGTAGAAAATGGTGTGTACGTGTCAAATACTATTTGGGACCTGCTGTAGACACTGTTAGACTTGTGGCCTTGGAGCTGTGCTTGCAGCAGCTCGTGGTGGCCTTGGGGCAGTGCTTACAGCAGGTCCTGGTGGATGTGTGCAGTGTCTTCATGAGGGCTCTAATGGCTGTCGTTGCAGTCAGTACTGGATGAGATGATGGTGGAACAAACTGATCTCGTTCGTTTGCGGATGGTCCGAATGTCCAATGTGCCAGATACCCTTTACATGGTAAACAACGCGGTGCCGCAGTGCTGTCACATGATTACCCACCAGCAAGTTAGTACTAACCAGTCCAGTCCTCCTTCAGTCATAGCCAATGAAATCCCAGGTAAGGCAGCTAGATCACTGGTAACACTGCGTGTTGTCCTATGAGTGACTGGGGGCTTTGGAGTAGGGGAAATGAATGTGTCACTGAATACTATGATCTCCTTGGAGAGGAGTACTTTGTAGTTTGTTTCTTCCCACCCAGCAGTAGTGTTTTCTGCTTTTATCTACTTGGTGATTATTTATTATGCCTTCCATATACAGTTATTAAGAAGGTGAGTTTACTGGAAGGAGTAGTACTTCAGCCTGCTTTGGCTGAGCAATTTGAAAAACGTTGTACTTGTTAAACTTACTGTAGAATATTTGCTGGACCCTGGCTCTCTGGTCTCAAAAAACGGTTGTTAATCAGATTTGTACCAGTCCTCCAAGACAGATAAGATCCAGAAGAGTGGAAAATGCAAACTATCTTCTAAATATCTTTTAAAATAAAAAAGGCAGATGGAACGTAACTTGTAGACAGTCAACTTGACTCAGTTTTCCTGAAAAAATATTGAAGTAGGCACTCTGAACACATTTTCAGTCCGTTTACCAAATCTGTTTGAGCTTCAAAGTCAAACCAAGACAATTCCTTGTGTAACAGAGTGAATTTTCTTAGGTGGAAGTAGGTACTTAAGGTTACTCAGTGCTGACACTCATAGGGCAGACAGAGAAATAGTCATTGTGATACATTGTCATTTACGTATTTGATCTTTCAGTGTCAAACTAAAAGAGAGTATCAAGTGGGATTGCCGAAGTATCTTTGTGTGTGTGGTTAGTAACTCAAAAGGTATTTTCATCTGTGAATTGCCAATTGAACTGTGAGATGTGATTTGGACAACTTTTTGCCGGATCTTGGTTTCTGGAGGAGCTGACAAAGGAAATGGGTTCTCAAGGTCTCCAGTATTTTGCAGGGGTTCTCATAGTCAGAAAAAAGGTCTGACTTTTGGGGCAGCGAGGCATTTTGACCAATTGGAAATTCCACTGCAACTTGATTCTATACAATGTAGTATTTAGGAATTAGTGTCCACCCTTTGATTTGAGTGTTGATGTGAGCTATGATCCCAGCCAGTAGCTGAAGCACAGGTACTGCACACACAACTACCTGCTTTGCTTTGTTCTGTAGTTATGTGAAATATTGATTGTTTTGCCAGTTCTCTGAGGTAGGAAGGATAGATAAGAACCAGTTTGAGGAGATTCCAGGCACGTACCAGACCCTTACCTTATACGGGAGTCTGCCCTTGAAGCCCAGATGCTGTACAGGAGCTCTTGTAGGGAGAACCAGGCATTGTTAGCTGTGTGCCTCTTGGTCTGGGCCCTGGGAACAGGAGCTTCTTTGTAGTTTAGGTATGCTCCACCTGTTGCTTGCATCTTGCTTGTACTGTTTCCAATTGACTTTATTTACATAAAGGACATTGACAGTGTCTTGGTACTTCTGTTGCAATTCTACTCTGAGTTCAACATCTGCTGAAAGTTCTGCATTTTCAGCATTTGTAAAGTGCTGGGTGTAACTGACATCTGAGTGCCAAGCCAGGATTAAGAACAGTTGAAGTGTATGGAACGTAGAGTAAAAGACTTATTTCAAAGCCTTGAAGACTGGATAGAATTGATACTTTTTTTTTCCCTAGTGCAGGAACTCAATTTGGAAGGGAAAAAGTAAATTTGCACTACTTAAGTTTATTACAGGCACCAATGCAAATAAATTTTGTAAAATTAGGAACAGTTGTAGTTTCACAGTGTTGGGTTTTTTTCCTTCTAGGTATTGCAAATGTCTTTTCACACTGTTCTTGCTGCCTGATCTGCTTTGTTTTTGAGCTTTCACTATGGACATGTGGTCATGGTATTATATAACCCTTGTAAGGCTGGTAACAGATCAGATGCCAGCACTTGTATATTCAGAGATCTGGACTTGTATCTTCTCTCAATGGGCACATATTTTTCTGAGAACAGCAAGACCGCAAAGAAATATAATTCATCGTCAAATGTCAGTGAAGAGTGGCATGTGAAAGTTTTGCAACAGCATAAATACCCCCCAAATTATATATAATTTCCTTTTGGAAAGGTTTTGTTTAATGCTTTCAATNCTTTGTAGTTTAGGTATGCTCCATCTGCTGCTTGCATCTTGCTTGTACTGTTTCCAATTGACTTTATTTACATAAAGGACATTGACAGTGTCTTGGTACTTCTGTTGCAATTCTACTCTGAGTTCAACATCTGCTGAAAGTTCTGCATTTTCAGCATTTGTAAAGTGCTGGGTGTAACTGACATCTGAGTGCCAAGCCAGGATTAAGAACAGTTGAAGTGTATGGAACGTAGAGTAAAAGACTTATTTCAAAGCCTTGAAGACTGGATAGAATTGATACTTTTTTTTTCCCTAGTGCAGGAACTCAATTTGGAAGGGAAAAAGTAAATTTGCACTACTTAAGTTTATTACAGGCACCAATGCAAATAAATTTTGTAAAATTAGGAACAGTTGTAGTTTCACAGTGTTGGGTTTTTTTCCTTCTAGGTATTGCAAATGTCTTTTCACACTGTTCTTGCTGCCTGATCTGCTTTGTTTTTGAGCTTTCACTATGGACATGTGGTCATGGTATTATATAACCCTTGTAAGGCTGGTAACAGATCAGATGCCAGCACTTGTATATTCAGAGATCTGGACTTGTATCTTCTCTCAATGGGCACATATTTTTCTGAGAACAGCAAGACCGCAAAGAAATATAATTCATCGTCAAATGTCAGTGAAGAGTGGCATGTGAAAGTTTTGCAACAGCATAAATACCCCCCAAATTATATATAATTTCCTTTTGGAAAGGTTTTGTTTAATGCTTTCAATATGGCTGCATAAAACAACATCATTTAACGGGTTTATGTTGGCGTAGTTTGTGTAATTTTTTTTTTGAACACTCTTTCTGTAGTTACATGCTGATATTATGGTCTTATGATTACAGAATTCCACTAGAAGTATAAGGTGTATGCAAAAAAAATCAGTGAGTTCTTGGCCTGTATTATTCATGAGGGAATGGCCAGTTGTTATTTAAGATATCCTACCCCCACCTCAAATCATAAAATCCCTGCATTATAAAGGTAAAAAAAAAAAACAAAAACAAAAAACCTGTGTTTGTGGTTCACCCTAGCAGAAGCTGAAAAAATGGAGTACAGCTTGAATGATGTATGCATATCCCATAATGAGGTTCCAGGGAACACGTGCATGTTGAACTGTGCCTTGCAGAATGTTTCTTTCTTTAAAAAGGAAAAAAAAAAGACAAGCTTAATCATCCTAGCATTAGGTTTCCCATCACAATTAAATCTAACCACTGTCATTGAATTTGATGTCTCACAGTTTTAAAAGTAATCTGTTATCCTTAATTCTGGTCTCTGCTGTCCCACCAGTTCCCAATCTGCTTGTTGTAAAGGAGATGATCAAACGGCTGCAGGAGCTGCGTCATACTGAGCAGGTGCAAAGAGCATATGCTCTTAATTGTGGAGAGGGTGCCACAGTCAGTTATGAGATTCAGATTCGTGTGCTGCGGGAATTTGGACTTTCTGATGCTGCTGCTGAACTTCTGCAGGTATAGAAAGTTGCTGTAATAAGATCAGAAATCATTTGATTCAGGTTCTGTTCTGATTATGAGTTGACTTGAATGTGTAATCTGCNAAGCACAGGTACTGCACACACAACTACCTGCTTTGCTTTGTTCTGTAGTTATGTGAAATATTGATTGTTTTGCCAGTTCTCTGAGGTAGGAAGGATAGATAAGAACCAGTTTGAGGAGATTCCAGGCACGTACCAGACCCTTACCTTATACGGGAGTCTGCCCTTGAAGCCCAGATGCTGTACAGGAGCTCTTGTAGGGAGAACCAGGCATTGTTAGCTGTGTGCCTCTTGGTCTGGGCCCTGGGAACAGGAGCTTCTTTGTAGTTTAGGTATGCTCCACCTGTTGCTTGCATCTTGCTTGTACTGTTTCCAATTGACTTTATTTACATAAAGGACATTGACAGTGTCTTGGTACTTCTGTTGCAATTCTACTCTGAGTTCAACATCTGCTGAAAGTTCTGCATTTTCAGCATTTGTAAAGTGCTGGGTGTAACTGACATCTGAGTGCCAAGCCAGGATTAAGAACAGTTGAAGTGTATGGAACGTAGAGTAAAAGACTTATTTCAAAGCCTTGAAGACTGGATAGAATTGATACTTTTTTTTTCCCTAGTGCAGGAACTCAATTTGGAAGGGAAAAAGTAAATTTGCACTACTTAAGTTTATTACAGGCACCAATGCAAATAAATTTTGTAAAATTAGGAACAGTTGTAGTTTCACAGTGTTGGGTTTTTTTCCTTCTAGGTATTGCAAATGTCTTTTCACACTGTTCTTGCTGCCTGATCTGCTTTGTTTTTGAGCTTTCACTATGGACATGTGGTCATGGTATTATATAACCCTTGTAAGGCTGGTAACAGATCAGATGCCAGCACTTGTATATTCAGAGATCTGGACTTGTATCTTCTCTCAATGGGCACATATTTTTCTGAGAACAGCAAGACCGCAAAGAAATATAATTCATCGTCAAATGTCAGTGAAGAGTGGCATGTGAAAGTTTTGCAACAGCATAAATACCCCCCAAATTATATATAATTTCCTTTTGGAAAGGTTTTGTTTAATGCTTTCAATATGGCTGCATAAAACAACATCATTTAACGGATTTATGTTGGCGTAGTTTGTGTAATTTTTTTTTTGAACACTCTTTCTGTAGTTACATGCTGATATTATGGTCTTATGATTACAGAATTCCACTAGAAGTATAAGGTGTATGCAAAAAAAATCAGTGAGTTCTTGGCCTGTATTATTCATGAGGGAATGGCCAGTTGTTATTTAAGATATCCTACCCCCACCTAAAATCATAAAATCCCTGCATTATAAAGGTAAAAAAAAAAAACAAAAACAAAAAACCTGTGTTTGTGGTTCACCCTAGCAGAAGCTGAAAAAATGGAGTACAGCTTGTATGATGTATGCATATCCCATAATGAGGTTCCAGGGAACACGTGCATGTTGAACTGTGCCTTGCAGAATGTTTCTTTCTTTAAAAAGGAAAAAAAAAAGACAAGCTTAATCATCCTAGCATTAGGTTTCCCATCACAATTAAATCTAACCACTGTCATTGAATTTGATGTCTCACAGTTTTAAAAGTAATCTGTTATCCTTAATTCTGGTCTCTGCTGTCCCACCAGTTCCCAATCTGCTTGTTGTAAAGGAGATGATCAAACGGCTGCAGGAGCTGCGTCATACTGAGCAGGTGCAAAGAGCATATGCTCTTAATTGTGGAGAGGGTGCCACAGTCAGTTATGAGATTCAGATTCGTGTGCTGCGGGAATTTGGACTTTCTGATGCTGCTGCTGAACTTCTGCAGGTATAGAAAGTTGCTGTAATAAGATCAGAAATCATTTGATTCAGGTTCTGTTCTGATTATGAGTTGACTTGAATGTGTAATCTGCAATGAGGGAGCTATGTTGTGCATGTGGAAAACTTCTCTCAAATGACCTCATAACTGTAGAACCATCCAGATGCAAATTACAGTGAGACTGTTGCATTCATTGATGTGACTTCATAAATGTATAGGTGAATTGAATAAATATTTTTCTCAGATGTTGTCATTCAGGCTGTTTCTACTTTGGAAACAAGGTCAAATCTCATATTTAAAGTAGACTGAGATTAAGGGGTTATTTTTAAGCAGTACAAAGCAGTATTAATATATGCTGCCTTGTTCTTCAATGAAGCACCAGGAGTACTTGGCTTTATTTATTTCTTTTTAACTGAAGGCCCTGAAAAACTGTTTTCTAGAGAAGACTGACTTGGCATTCTTCTTCTCCTTGTTTGGAGCTAGGTGATGAAATGTTACAAAACATTAGTTTATTACTCTGCTTCCAGGAACTTGGCAAATAGTTCCTGTATGTTAGCTTTAGCATGCAAGTGATGATGTTTGCATGCAAGTGACTCGCTGCTGCTTCCTTCTTGAAGTTCTGTATTTGTCATTGGTCTTTTGTTTTTGTAAACTGGAATCATTAATATGTGGAAGAAATTAAAAAAAAAGAAGTATGGTTTAGCTGACTGTAAATGGTGTATAAGCAAAGTAAATAATATGAACAGCTTAAGTTCTTGCTAATCAAGAGGCAGTTCTTGAAAGTAGTCAAACCATGACTAGAAGACTGAACTGATCTCCTGGAATCAGGAGAAAACAGCTTAAGTGATTTGGTAGATCTGCACAGAACGTATCAGGACTGGGAAAATGCAAGTGTTTGTTGTTATTAAGCAAATTGCATTTGTTGGTCATCTTTTTTAATGTATTGAATCTGATGCCACTTGCCTTATTTAAAAGTAATAAATAATGCACTGAAGCTGTAGTTGCCTTGAGCTTTGAGGTTTCCTATGGCAAAAACTGCTTGGTACAGCACTAGTAGATTGAGTTCCTATGTATGTCAGTTCCAGAATTTTTTCTGGATGACTTCCTACTTTGTTTTATTTTTTTTGTTTGTTTGTTTTTCCTTTGCAGAATCCTCACAAATTCTTTCCTGATGAGCGATTTGGGGATGAAAGCCCACTCCTGACTATGAGACAGTCTGGACGATGTCGCGTTAACAGTACTCCCACTGCAGAAACCCTGTTTACAGAACTGGACTCTTTTGTGGCCTTCCATCCACCATTGCCCCCTCCTCCACCTCCCTACCATCCACCAGCAACTCCTATTCACAATCAGTTCAAAGTGGGCTGGAAACAAAGGGTGCCAAGCCAGCATCCCTCCCGGTCCTTTTCTTACCCATGTAACCATTCACTATTCCACTCCCGAACAGCTCCTAAAGCTGCACCTCCTGTCTACTTGTCCAGTGTGAAAGCAGCCCCCCCTGATTGCACTAACACTACAGGTCTGGGGAGACAAACTGTGGCTGCAGCAGCAGCGGTGATGGCAGCTGAGAAGCAAGTAGTAAGTATTATATTTTTTCCTCCCTGTCTCTGCCAGTTCAAAGTAGCTTGTGGAGAGGAGGTGGAGAGAGTTTGTGTGATGTTGTCACTTGGCTTAGTCAAAACAGCAGCATCACTGCTGGTGAGGAGACTGTCAAAACCAGTCAAAGTCTTCTGCATCTGAAGGGCATAGTGTCATCTGTGGAAGACTGGATGCACCAAAGGCAGGAGTGATTCTGGAGGGACCAACAGGACTTGTAAAGCTTCTGAAATAACATAGTTTGCTCCATGCGAACTTCTGTGGTGTACTGTGTGCTGTAATTCAGAGGTAGAAATGGTAAGAGTATTTTGACTATTCACAGATAAGCAGCCCCAAACTAAGCAGGTGTGCATAAAGGGAATCTGTGGAGACTGGAAAGGATTTGAGTAAGTAGAGAGGATTTTAAAATGAGTAGGCAAGCAGAAATTGGTAACTGCAAATGTGGGGGAGTTTGTTAGAGCATAATTGCTAAACTGTAATACTATGCAATAATAATACAGTGAAAACAGTTAACTATCTCAGATACAGAACTGAGAGCTTCAGAGTTGTAGGAGAAACTAAAAGGAATTTGTGAATTAATTTCTTCAGTGAGAAAACTATTTCAGTGCACTGTTCTGTCATACCGAAAGCTTGTTCTCTGAATCCAGATTGGATGAGGTACTCTGAATAGAAGTCTGAATTTATTTTCTTTTAGCAATTGTTTTGAATATATTGCACCTCTATATTTTAAGTGAAAATATTTTAACTTCAGCTTAGATTTGTTTGTCTGTTCAGGGGTTTCATTTGTTGTATAGGCATCTTTTTNTAAAAGAGGGAGCCATATAGTGATGTTGCTGTGAGAGCTGATGTAAGTTTGAGTATGTTCATCAGTAGCTTAGAGGAGGAGGGAGTGAAAGAGGTTATCTTAAACTAGCAGAAGGGTGGAGTTTGGAAAACACGTGTTCTTCAAACCGTGTAGAAAACCTGGAGACTAAGATCAGTCTAGGCAAAGGTAGACCAAGGAAATGTAACTTTGAATACAGGAACTGTCCCAACTAGTTTGTTTGGCTTTTGCTTCTTTGTTTTTGTGGACTGTTTTCTTTTTCTTTTCCAGTGCACTCAGCCCTTGCTGAACGAACTGATGCCAGATATTGCAATGGGGGTGTCAGCTATGTCTTTAAAAGACAGAAGACTGCCAGAGCTTACTGTCGATACAGAGCTAAGCCAGACAGTTACAGAGGTAGGGCCTGGTCCACCCCAGCACATTTCATGTATTCAGAGCAGACACATGCCTACTTCTCGAAAGAAACATGCAATAGAGCAAAAAATAGATGCTCGAGAAAATCAGCAGGAATATCCTGACTTCTATGACTTCTCTAATGCTGCATGCAGACCTTCCACTCCAGCACCGAGCAGGCACAGTCCTTTGCCTTCACAAAGCATATATTATGGCCCGGATTTGTATAGCCACAATAAGGCATCACCAAGTGGCTTAAAGCCAGCTTATCTACCTTCCCAGATATCTCCTAAGAAGCAAGAGGATTCTAGGAGGGAATACCTGATCTCCCAGGATGGGCATCAACACAGACAAAAGAATGAACCAATACACCTCGATGTCTTAGAACAACCTCCCCAGCGACTGGACTTGGCGTTGGCTACCCAGGAAAATGCTGGTAATGGCCCAGTTCACATCAGGGGAAGAACAAAAATGGAAACTGACTTAACCTATGGCCTAACCTCCAACAGACCTTCTCACTCTGCATACACCTCTGAAATGCAAGAAGAGAGAGCTGGTAGGAGAGTGGTGGATGATGAGCCGTTGGAACATGGAGCACAGAGAAGTGCAGATTTGGAAAGGGAAGATGCAGTAAGCAGAGGAAGGAGGTCTCCAAACAAACCAGACTTCCTGTATAAAAAATCTGCCCTATGAAAGCAACCTCCACTGTTTCTCTGTGCCTAAGAGTTGTAAACTTCCCGTTCTTTGCAACTTTTGGCCTGACTTCTGTCAGACAAATTCATTCATGCCAGCAGATAAATTCAGCTTCATCCTTCTGTTTTGTACATACACTGCTTTGTTAGAGATAGCATGCTATCAGATTTTAATGCTGCTTCTGGTTTTATTTTGTGGAAAACCATCTTTTTCTTAGCAAATTTAATTAAGCCTTTAAAAAACAAACAAACTACAAACTGGTACCTTTTTCTACAACCTGGTAGCCTTTTGCACCTGTGCATCTATTTTAGTGTATTAGTTTTGTACTAATCTGTTAAACTTTATTGTCACATTTAAAGGACTGTATTTTCATACTTTTTTGCATTTTCCTTTTCACCTGCCACTTCCCTATGTGCATTGGGTTGCACATTATGAAATGTATTTTCTTATGAGATAGCAACAACGTGTTTATTTTTTAATTATAGGAATTCCAAAGAACAGCACATCAAAACACTACATTTTTTAGTTAGATTTTTTTGTTTAGATCTGAAATCTTCCTGATTTTATGACTACAGCAAGAATCTAGTCTAATGTTTTGCTTGAAAGGTTCTGGCAGCTGGTCTTACTTACCTTATAGCAGGCTCACCCCAAGAACTACATGAGATTTCAAGTATCCAAGGGGATATTTAGGAGTCCAAAGTCCAGTTAAGTTTACCAGGATCTGTCTGATTCTGTTTGCTTTGTGGTTCATGCTTAACTGCAGGGAATTTGATGGTCACCCAAAAGTACCTATTAGCCAGACTAGAGTCGTTCATTTGACCATGCAGAAATGAATCTAGAAATACTGTAAGAAGGACTTGTTCTTCCAGCTGCCCCTACTGGGGGTAAGTGAAGAGAGGAGTTGAGGATTCACACTACATCCTGGTGTGTCAGTAAGATGAGGCATTGTATCCTGTGCTGTTGCCTGAATGGTGACTCTCTAGTTGAGAGGGTTCCCTCTCCAGCAGAGGTGCTGAGGTGTCTGCTCATTGCCTTGCTTTCTCCCGCCTATGATTTTAAATAAGGGCTTCACTCTTAGCAACGTTGTTCAGTGGTCTTTATCTGATCTGAGAACACAATCAAAGTGAAGAGTAACTGCTCCAGCATTAAGTGTGTGAAGCTTTGGCACTCTTAAATTACATTTTTCATCCCCTTACCTTGCTTTTTTTAAAGAATAAAAATGAGATTCATCTCATACTGTCATGTAAAGAAGGAAGGATTTGGGGCTGGCTCTGTACTACTGGGTTGAGATTCACTGATGCAACTGTTTATCAGTTGTAATTGAGTGTATTCTCCTTAGTACTTGCTGTTTAGTTCTTACCACAGCTTCATTGTGTGTAGGGTAGGGTGTGGTGCCACTGCAGTGTAGTGATTACTGGTGAACACCTGGTTGGTGTGGGCTTTTGTATTTTTTTTAATGCATCTTCTTTAATGAAGAATTTCCCATTAGCTGAAAGCATTAATCCTGAGTATGACCTAAGAACTGCATTAAGATTAATCAAGGTTAGGCTGTTTCCTGCCTAACCAGCTCAAAATGTTTAATACTATTTGGAGAAGTCTTGCTGCAGATCTGCTTTTAACTGATGGCAGTTTTCCTTACACGTCTTGTTTTGTTATAGCTTGAAAGGCTTGCCAGCCACAGAACAATTTCTCTGAAATATATTGAATACTGCATTCCAGAATTACCAGGTAGCTTCTAGAGAAATGAAGATTTGGGGTTTTGAGCCAGTAAATCCTAATGCCTCCTCCATACATACGCCTTCTGCTGCTAGGAAGGCTTTGCAGATGCTCCTTCTGAGGTACAGCCCTGAAAGGCACGGTGTAGGGTTGGAGGAGAAACGTTGCTGAACTGTGCAGGTCATGTACGTGTTTTGTGGGTGAGGAGAGATGTTTTTTTTCCTCCATTAGCCTCTTTAAAACCATTTTATTTTACCACAGTTGAAATGAGACCTGACCTTGTCACTGGTGCATATTACTTCTGTGGGGCTGCAGTGTAGAATACTGTTAGATGTGAGAAGGTGCTGGGGGGAGCAGTGCTCTTGTGGTTAAGGACTGAGGCTCCTTGGAGTTATGCTGAAGACTGAGCTCTCTTACTTTGTAGCTCTAACTAGACACTCCAGTGTTGTATTCGTGAGCACTGGAAGCATTAACTTGCATCACACATAATGGAACCTGAAACTCACTGCATGTGCTTCATATATATGTTGGTAGCTTAACTGCTAAAGCATCAGAGTAGGTTTCTGAGGACAGCTGTCCCGAATGGCATATATATTTTTTTTTTTACCTAGAATTCATAAATACCCTTTTGAAAGAAACTTATCTGTAGTAGTTCGTGGCACTGTGTGCCTGGACTGAGATGGGGCTGAAATCTAACTCCTGAGCTTGAAATCTATGGGTGTGTGGCTGATACAGAGAAGTTTTGAGGTTATGATGTGAGGGAAGTAGTAGAATAGTTTGGCTTTGGAATCAGCTGTGAGAAATGCCTTTCTGGAGTGGGAGACAGGTCTGCATTTTAGAATACAAAACTGCTTCTGAAGTCTCAGAAGCTGAGCAGTATTAAGGAGAGAATAGAGTATTGAAAAGTAGGTGCAGAATAAAAGCTGAGTCCTTTTGAGGCCACAGAGACAATCAGGCCATTCAGACAATCTGTTTTCACTTGTATATTTTGAGTTAGGAAGAAAGCAGCAGCTAATGATGGCTGTTCTTAAGTTGAAAAGAAGGATTTGTCCAATTAGTGGAATTGTTTCTGTAGTCCAGGGTGGGATTTCCTACCTAGTTGGTTGTGGGGAGGGAGGAGAGCAAGACCATCTTAATTCTTCTTCATGGAAGCGCCAATCAGGAGCTCATTTTGCTGCATTTTGCTTGCAGAACACACGTACCTATGCTACCTGCTACTTGCTGTTCTCTTTCTACTGAAACTTTGGTGCAAAAGCTCCTTGTTTACATGAAGCACTTTCTGATTAGGCTGGGAAGTAACATGTTTTACTCCTACAATCTGGTGGAGATATTGAATTAGTGACTACGTGTTGCTTTAGGATAGAGGTATGAACATTGAGCTTTCTTGGATGAGGATGATTCGTGCTCTTTATTCTCCTAAATGGAGAGCTCAGACTTTCATGTGGTGAGCAACATGCAAAAACTTTTTTCCCCTTTCCCTGACCCCTTCCTCTTTTCCTTAATGTATGAATGAATAACTTAATTCCTGAAACAGATTCTTCCTTTGAAATGTTTTATTGTTACTGTAGTTGCGTGTTAATAACTGCTGTGTTGATTAGCAGTTTCTTGTTATATTTTTCAGTTCCAAAAGCTAAGGCTGTGGCCACCCTTATTTGTAAGCCTTGTTTTTGGGTCCCAGAATGTCCCGGATGTTTGTCTGTGTGGGTTTCTTCGGTTTGGGGTTTTCTGAAAGCATACGTGTGCTGTTTGAGGCACTGTTATTTCTTCTAATAATTATATGCTTCTATGGTAGAGGTGGTGCTGAGCTCTGCTAAAAGCAGGGAACAGCTGAGATACAACTGTAAAACCATATGTGGGTTTTCTGTGATTGTCTGTATTCCAGGAGGCAGCCGTTGCCTTCCGCAGCGTCGCCGTTCTGTTTCTCGTCCTCGTGTTGTTACTGGTATAAAGTCAAGTGCCTTCAATGCTAAAGGCTCAGAAAAACTTTCTTAAACTGACTTCACGTCCTATGCAAGTGTTTTTTTCTACAACCTGCATAACCAGTACTTTGTAAAACTTGTTTACGCTTCAATTGTACATAGTGTTTTTTAAGGAAAAAAAAAATAGTATTTTTATTTAGGTACCTCCAAACTTGAATTCTAGTCTTGTGTGATACATTGTAAAACAATACATTTCTCTTTTGAGTACCATTACAGTTGTAAAAAGGTTTTCACTGGTTCTATTTTTCTACTGTTGCTGAGAAGCATGTAACACCGACTTTATCCTACGTATAGTTGGCATTTCAAATAAATGGCTTGTATAGAACGTGCTCGTGTGGCTCCTTAATGCCAGGCATGCTCTGGCAGGCTGCTGCTGAGCAGCAGGTGAGGCTGTGTGTTCTGTGGTTCTGAACTGTCTAACTGCTGGGCTCAGATGCTGCTCAGGTACAAGCCAGAAGGTGCCCTGCCACAGGAAAGGCTCTGAGGAATAACATGGTCTGGCAATCCTTCTGGAAGAAGGTTGCCATTGAACAAGGATATGATACAAACCACTGTAAAAATAGGAAGTGAAAATTAGTGGCATCTTTCAATAGGTCAAGAAAAGCACTTTAGTGAGATATTTCAGTGAGTTCTTGTGTCTTAATTGACTGTGACTGTTCTCTGTCCGTGGTGATGGGACTATTCAAAGGCAGGGCAGCAAGGCTTAGCCCTGATTTTAGAACATATTTTCTCAGAGCCAAGGACTAATTAAATACTCAGCACTCGGATTCTTCTCTTGAGTTGCAGTTGTCCCTTGCCAGCTGGATCTTCCTTAGATCTGTTTCACAGGAACAACTGTGTTCCACTCCTTCAAAGAGATGAAGCATTTTAGAAGGGTGTCATCCAGCAGGTGGAAACGACTGCACTCTCACTCTGATGTACAACAGCAATGTACTATGGGTGAAGTCCTGGCTGAAGAGGAGTGGGGGGACATGATAGAGGGAGGCAGGGAGGAAAGGTATGTGTGATCTCAAATACTAATTGACATCTTTCTCCCACTCCCCAGCTGCGAAAATGACTTTTAAGAGTAATGTTCTGAACCAGCATTGAATCGTTGCAGGCTTTATGTTACAACAGCAGCTGAACTTCATGGAAGACCTTCGGGGCAGCCTTTGGGAAGAACCACACCTGGATTTAAAGGAAAGTCTGAAAGGGAAACTGTCTGCTTCTGCTGCATTCAGGTAGTTGATGATCACTTCAGGTAATCTACACTCGCTTACCTCAGTGTAGGCTGCTGCCAAAAACAGGCAGTGCATGGCTTCAGTCTTGACCTTGTGTGAAACTAGGGCTGTGCTATCTCATTGTCCTGGAACTTGCAAGTTCACAAGCTTTAACTGAACTGTGCACCATTGCTTTAATTTCTTGAGCGCAGTGAGTGCTGGGACTGGGTCTTGCTGTAGTATTACCTGTGCTGTGGCAGCTCTTGCTATGTTTTGCTTTGAGATATATATGCTAGACGGAGAATAGCAAATGGCTCAAAATGCATTCAAAATGTGGAGGTTCAGTTCTGGGTGATCTGAACTCAGAGATGGAACTGAGGACAGCACTCACTTCTGTCCTCACTCCTGTTTAATGAGTTACATGTTCTAAGAGGTAAAATTAACAAAATGAATAATACCAAATGGTATTGTTAGGTGATATATTTTATAGGTGGTGTAATTAGCAAAATTATCGGGATGGAAAACAGGCAATCGATATAAAGAGAAATGCTCACTTATCTCCAAGGATTGTGGCTCGCAGGGGAAAACTCCACACAGGAGGGATCACCAACAAGAGATCCTTCCCCAGTGGTGGTCAGCCCTTAAATGGGATCTGGGAGAGGTGGAGCCAGACTCCACCCTTTCCAGTCACACAGGTACATTGCCTTCACCTGTGCTCCTGTGGCTGACCCAGTGCTCACCTCAGGTGATCAATCAGTGGTTCAGTCCATGATTCAACAGTTCCCATACACATGTAAAGAACCAGAGGACACAGATTTCACTGCTGTTTTCTCCTGCTTGAAAATGTACATCCCTATGTGGCAAACTGGGAGCAAATCTCTGAGAACATCAGGTTTGGCTCAGCCCAACCTGACTTAGCCCCCCACAGCTGTCTTTACCATATGGTTGATATAACTACTGTAGTGGTGTTCCATGTTCATCTGTAACCCAACCAAGCATTATAGCTGCATTTCAAAAAACAAGACCATGCAGACAGAACAGTTACTTAATTTTTACATACTTTAATTAGATATGCAGTTACAAGTCCTGTAACAGTTGCTACAAAAAAGCACATACAATACTCAGAGTTAAATTTAAAAGCAACTATTGTCTTGCATGAAACAAACTCATAAACTGAGCCTTTCTTAGAACTAGCTTATGTAAATGAAATGGTCAAAAACAATAGGGAAAATGATAAATGCCTGATATTCTTCTAAAAAGCCTCATTAATGAGGAAGCAGAATAGTACCCCAAACAAGTCTTCCAACTACAGAAAGCAAGAGTTAAAAATTCCTAAAGCAGGATTTGGGTTTTGTGAGTATGGAAAATAAAACAAAAAAGCCCTACGTTAAGGCTCAAAATAACTTAGGAAAAATCAAAACATAATTGCAGTTAAGTGTAGATTCTTTAAAAGTCAGTGAAACCTCCTGTTCCTTGAGTATCACAGTGATTACAAAAAGATCATCCCCTTACACTGTACAAAACACCAGGATGCTGCAGTGTCTCCAGGAATGATTTGAATTAGCAGTTTTTAAAAAGCAGGCTTGTTAGAAGTGCTCTAACAACACCCCCCCGCTGCTCATTTTGTCACTTAGTACCTCTTCCTCAATAGTTTATATTTTAGTGAGCAGATAAAATCCACGTGACAAATTGCTGCGTGTAAAACATCACTGTACAATATTAGAAACAAGTTATTGAGTTTATAAAAATGCGCTGCATCAAGACTAACCCATGATTTCTCACTTTTCCCCTGCTTAGGGAGCACTCCCACAGCAGTTAGCGTGTGCAGTACAGTCCTACCAAGTTTACATGACATGAACCAAGTTCTAGAATGCAGTTTCACCAACCATGACTAAAACCAACAGACACTGTAATGTGCCCGCTTGACTGGACAAGGAGCCACTCCTCCCTGTGTGTAGGAAACACAAGCTTATTTTGCACAGGGAGCACCTGCAAGAATCACCACAACCAGAAGAGATGATACAGAACCAGAGCAGGAAAGCGACACGCTCCAGTGCTGAAGAACAGATTGCGTATGACACCCATGCTTTAGGATGCTGCAGAGCTATGGGCGCTGAAAGTAAAATAGGTCAAAGGAGAAAGGGAATAAACTGTGGTACGATGTTCTTCCAACAAGCAGTCTTCGTCCTCGAGGTGAGGCCAGCTTTCAAAGAACATCAGTGATGAAATCCATATAAATGCAGTGTAGCTGTTAAGAACGCGCCATGCGCTATGAGTGAAGGAAACGTAAAATGAAGGTGGAGGCAGTTTCTTGAATCGTTGGATTTTTATGAGAAGCTGAGTACTAAAACTGTCTCTTCTGTGACGAATATTGTTTTCCCAGTTGTCCTTTCAGCCTCTAACTACAGTAGTACTGCATCCTGTTGGTCCGTCGTCTTTTCCTTGACTGAAATTCTTCAAAGAAGTGCTGAATGTCTTCTCTTTTAACAACCTTGGGGAAACAATAGGAAACCCTGAGTTGTGGTACAGTATTTCAATTCAGCTGTCCTTTTTTTTATGCCCATTCCAGAGGTAATGCACAAAGCACTTAGAAATATTTTGAAATCTGATACAACTACAGTAAAGCAGCTTTCCTGTCTTACCAAAGGGAATGATTAATGGCCAAATTTCTCTGCAAGAGAATACAAAGAGGGAAATCAGTTTCCCAAATGTAAAACAAGCAGAGGGAGCAAAGCTCTTTATATTTTTAATGGTTTGGCTACTTGCTTTTATGATTAAATAACACAAAGCAAAAATTGACAAGCTCACTTCAGACACACCGTAACTAAGTGGTGGTTTAACAAATCTGTGCCTTCGTATAAGTTTTAAAATGCTTTTGTTAATAATGGCATACAACTTCCTCAAGAATCTTACAGCAAACCTTGTAGGTTGTTTTCCCTGTTATTGTCAGCAGTGTTACAGAAACAGGATCCTTAAATTCCAATTGGATCGGGAACATCCAGGCTCTACTGCAGTAATGGCAATTCCATGAGACAGAAGTAAACCACTACAGTGTAGCACAGCACTCTCTAAAACCCTTCAGTGATACTTTAAACCACCATTTCTAGCATCTAGGTTCTTCAAATCCTGCACGCTGCAGCTTACCGTTCCCTCGTCTGCAAATCTCCTGAGATAGTCAGTCAGTTCTGTCTTTAGGTCATTGTATTCTGGATGGAGAAGTGAAGGAAAGAAACAAAGAAGAAAACATAACAGACTTAGTTCACGACTGGTTCAATAAGACAACCTGTTGCACTTCCTCTGTCCATTAGCTTTACTTGAGAAATCTAGACTTGAAATGGGTTTTAAATTAAAGAAAAATCCAAGAATGAAACAAGTGTGGGTAAACAAGTGATGCCTGATACTGATCTGCCTGACCACTGAGGAGAAATGGGCTGTAATTCAGTGTGCTGTGCACAGCAGGTCCCAAAGACCAGCCTTCACCACAGCTTCACCGCAATGGGCACCGCCCTGACACTGAGACACAGCCAGAACAGCAGAATGAGTAAGGGAAAAGAAGCCAGAAAACAGAACTGTAAACTAATGTTTAAATACTCATGGTGGAAGATGTTACCATCACTACCATAGTTGAGCTATTAAACAGAGTTTCCATGCCACCTAGTTTGTTAATGTAAGTTGTACCAACCAACCCGAGAGGACAGACTCTTCCATAGTTACACTGACTGAGGTTTGCAGTCTGTCATAGTCTTCTACATGTTGATTTCACACTAATTTTGAAGTAAACTGCAAGATCTGGTACTGATCAGATTATAAAAACGAATGCTTTTATATTTACCACAGATGAGTTCTACTTGCTGGACTCTGTTCATGCTGTTAAGGGTGTCCATTAAAGGGTCTCTCCTGTCTGTTTCCTGATCGTTGGTGCCTTTGTTTTCGTAAGCCAAGACAGTGTCACATTCATCTGTCAGGAACTGGACTTCAAGCTCTGCATACATTTTCTGGAGAATAATGTAAAATTTACTTCAGCATTACAAAACTTCTCAGACATAGCTGCTCTCCCCTACATCTTTTTGCATTCACAAATTAAAAGTTAAGTTCTGTATCGTGCGTTTTGGGCACTTCCCCATGCTGACTTCCAAAACAAGACTGGTGTGGAGCTGCAAAGGAAATACAGATGTTTAGGAGCTCGTCCGAGCTGCGTTAGTTCCACGGGGTCTGGTGTGTTTATGTCATGTGGAGGGACTTTATGTGTTTATAATGCAGCATAAGGACATTCTCACAGTCTCCTATGTGCAAGTTTCTCTTCAGAGCTTCTCTGGGAGCCCCTTCCTTCCTCTCCCAACTTCAGTGACTACAGAGAAAGCAGCATACATACCAAGCAGTCTTCACAAGTGCATAATTTGCTTCTCCAGTTTGATGGCCAAAAGGTGGCAGTATCTTTCTTTAAAACCTGCTTGCTTTGGAGTTCTTTCAGCTTGCAGCCTGCTTCTTCACTCCTAACACCCACCTGAATTGAAAAAGATCGCTCAGAGCACTGCAATTCCAAACAATGCTGTTCTTCCCAGCATGCCATTTGCCTTACACAAAATTTGTCCCAGTTTTGTTCACATAAGGGTTCTGATGTGGGTTAGAGGTTTCCCCTGGGAGTACAACTGTTCTTTAGAAACTTACAGCACAACCCATAGATGTTAAAGAAATCTGAGCTGGCGTGTTGTGGAACTGCAGTTACAATGCATAACAGCACTGTACTGTAACAAAGTCAGAAGTTGCCTTGTGGTGAAGGCAGGAGGGCTGACCAGCTGGGATGCACCTGCTCTACACACAAACACATCTTGCACCCTTATCTCGCCTGCTTTTACAGGCAAGTTCTGTGGCCTGGGCTGTGACCCACTGAGACCATGGCTGTAGTGTCAGCAACTGAAGAGGAATGTGGAAATTAGAAAGCATTCCCCTACTCACTGAACCTGAGAGAGGTGAGTTTTGCTTCTTGCACCGTGAGTACAAAGATGTACAGGACAGAAAGGGCAGCACAATTTACCTCTGAACAAGCAGACCCAGAGCTGGTGGATGGTTCATTAATCTGTTCTGCTTGCTTTTCCTCCTTTATTTCTTGGTGTTCTGGTCTACTTTCCTTTTTTATTTCTTTCTTCTGCTCTTCACTTTCCTCAACATTCAGGACAATCCCTTCATCTTCAAGAGAGTTTGCTTTGGTCAAAGCAGGAACTAGAAGACAAACAAGCACAGAAGTAAAAATAATACCATGCCAGAAAGTCACAATAGTTCTGTACTGAAATGCTTGTCCTTAGCACTCCTGGCATGTTATCACAGGTTCAGTAGCTGTCACATACCTTTTGCTGACTTTGTGGTGGAGTCTCCAAGTTCTTCTAGACAGAATTAAAAACAAAAAACCCACAAAGAAAAAGCATAACCTTTCTGAAGCATTTACAGACATCTTTCAGCTCTATATATTGTTTTATAAGGTGTCTGTCTGAAGCTGGGAGATGAAAGGATTGAGTGCAGCCCTGCAGAAGGAGACCTGGGGGCACTGAGAGAGCTAGGGCTGTTCAGCCTGGAGAGGAGAAGGCTGTGAGGTGACCTGACAGCAGCCTTTCATATCTAAGTGGGAGCTACAAGAAAGAAGGGGACAGACTCTTCAGCAGGGTTTGTTGTGATAGGACAAGGAGAAATGCTTACAGAGGGCAGATTTGGGTTAGATATATGGAAGTCTCTTACAGTGAGGGTGGTGATGCACTGGAACAGGTTGCCCAGAGATGTGGTGGATGCACCGTCCCTGCAGACTTTCAAGGTGAGGCTGGATCAGGCCCTGGGCAACCTGCTCTAGCTGTGGATGTCCCTGTTCATTGCAGGGGAGTTGGGCTAGATGGCCTTTAAAGGTCCCTTCCAACTCTAATGATTCTATGACTCTATCTGACATAAACAGAACTCCATGACAGATCAACTACCATAACCACTTCCTTACATAAAACACATTTATGTTTTAACATCAGTTTGTGTTCTCAGTGACACAGCTCGTTTCAAGAACATAACCCAAACATACCAAAAAAAAACAAAAAAAAAACAAAGCAAACTAACATACTGCACTATGTTCCCATTCAAGCAAGTAGAAACTCAGGTAAGCCTGCCTGGAGTCCCTAAAAGTTTCCACTGAAATTCCTAGCACATGACACAGTTGCCACCAGCAACGCTGAGGAAACAAGGCTACATGAAGCCAGCTTTTTCCATTGGACTCAGCTCATCTCCCCTTCTGATCCCACAGAGAGCACATACCAGAGAGATGCCTGCTGTGACCAGAAGGAACACACAACCTGAGCAGAGCCCCGACTATTGGGATCAGTATTTTACACATTCCTATTGGGACACTTTTTCTGTGAGCCTCTCAGACTCAGCTGTTTTCCCTTACTGTGCTTCTTCAGATCCTGGATTCAGGTTAGTCCCTCAATACCAGTACTATATATACATCCATATATATGCTAGCAACTCTGTGAGGAAATAAATAAAACAGTGAACTCTGTGGAATTAAGATTTTAAAGTGAAAACAGTTACCCCAGCCCTGCACGTTCCACTGCCCAATGTGAGTAGCATTTCTCCCACCACTTCAAGAGTATAATGTCATTAATCAACAAAGCAGGAGAAAGACATACTCATTAAACACTGTCTCAGTGCTATTAGTTTTGTTCACCTGCAAACTGTGAAGCATATGCCCACAGGAAATGGCAGTGTTTCATGCAGGCTTGGCACACCATTTCATGGAAGTCTCCGCTGTCAGGGGGTACTGCACCAAGATGCTGTTGAAAAGAAACAGGCATGCAGCAGTTGTACGTTCACTGCAAATTAACAGGTTCAGCTCTAGCTTTAGATGAAGAAAACATCAACTGCCAACGTATTTTCCACACAAGCATACTTTCCCGATAACTCCGTGACAAATATCAGTGTAACAAAGACTGGAAAAAGTTTATTAAATGTCAACATATGTTTATATCTATATAAACAATCCTATCTTTGCTTACATCCCTCAGTTTACAGTCCTCTGTGCCTTCTACTTACCCAGAAAGCTGAGTTCTATCTCATTTCTAAACATTGTTTCTCTAAACGCTGCCCTAAATGTGGCTTAATAAGATACCTACCACACACTTCAGGCACCTGAATAACTTTTTATGATTGCTTATGTGTGTGTACTCTAAGCCCTCCTATCATTCAAACACCGGAATTGAGAAGAACTACATCCCAAGCCTCTCTGTAAACCACCAAGAAATAGTGAAGCAATTAAAAGCACCACCTGCTTTCTTCTGCAAAACATTCGTACAAAGCTCAGTGTGCAGCACAGTGTTCTTAACAGGCACATTTATAAAAAAATGCTGTAGTCCAACATCTCCAGGAACTATAACTGAAGCCAATCGTCCTTTTTTCTTCTTTGATCCTTCAACGTCAAACATTTTACTTTCTAACTGCCCACTATGGAACTTCCCTCGTGCCCCTGAAGGGAGAAGAGGCTGAAGCCCTAAGTGCTAAGTGCTCAGCTGCTTCTGACAGATCTTCCTGAAGTTTCTAATCAGGAACCAACAATGCCATTAGTTCCTTGCTACTTAACTACAGTTTAAAAGCATCCTTCTGAATGAGCTACTCAGGGAGATGATGGTGTGCCTCAGCAAGAATCTTCTTATCACCGATTCTAATTATTAGAATCTTCTAATTAAGGAGCCTGATACAGAAGTCATTGCTTTATTCTGCAGAAGGAACCCTGCAGTCAGTAGTGCTCTTGTTTTTGGACTGGAGGGAAGGACAGTACAAGATTTAATATTCCCTTACATTAAACAAAAACAAACGCCCCAGAACGTACAGCAGAGCTTCCCAAGTACAAATTAACATATGGACTTACCTGATGCTAATTTATTTCTATGCCAATGGCAATTCTGCTACTTATAGTTTCCTTACCCTTCCGTGGAACCAGTCTTCACACACTATGCACTGGATCATTTCATCTGGGATCTGGAGGGACAGTCACTTTATTAGCATTAGCCTTCAGGATCTTCCCCAAGCCTCACACTGCAGCCCTGTGCAGAGTGAACTGCACTTCCATCCCCACCCCCCCCCCACCCACAGGAGCTGCCATTAACGAGCACTTACAGTCAGCTCGCTTCCCTGAAGTTACATGGCGTGTGCAATCTGTCATACTGACAAGTCCATGGAATTGCCAGTTACTGTCACAAAACTTGTTTTCCCAGTAGAGCAAGGCATTCTCACACACAGGAGTGGAAAGAAGTTAACACAGTGTTGGTATCTTTCTTCCAGTGAGCAGAGAGGCATGAGCAGCCAGCTGAGCAAAAGATGCTGACAGGTGACGTAACAACGCCACAATCCTGAGGGCCACCCATGATACAGTGTAACTCAAACCAATTTGTCACAGAACAGTTAATCGTGATTCTTTAAAGGCACTTCAGAGAGATGAGTTTAGATTATCTACTTTTCCTACTTAAGGACACATATGCCTTCCTTACTGCCTAGCTTCTCTGAGTGCCAACACAAGTGTGTGTATGCAAACCCAGTACTGTTTCCACACCACACAGAGGAAGAGCTGTGGGTGCCACCAACACTGCTGCTACGGGACAGACTCCTCAGGGCAGAGCCCTGTCACAGCACTGCTGCAGGCAGGAGGGAGCAGATTCTGCTCTCCCTTAACACCTGTGTTTGTTCCACGCTTACAGTGGACAAAGAAAAATGTATCCTCTAAGGGAGCTGTGCAACTTTGTAAGGAGGAAGTAGAGACAGCTGAAGCAGCATTCCCTCCCAGTGCTGGTTTGCCTTCCTTGTCTGCCTTTAAGGCTAAACACATTCTATCACTCATAATTCTGTCCTCATGGTTTTCCTTATCCCACACATCACAACCAAAACTGATACGAACAGAAGGTTCTCAAAGTGGGGTCACCCTCAAAGTGCATCTCAAGGGCCACCCCGTGCACATCCTACATTAACAGCAGCTCTGCAGGGTCACTGCTGGGCTCTGTATTTCATACCTCATCTTCAGGATCTGGGTAAGGTCTTTTGCAAGTACAGTACAAGCCGTAGAAATTGTCGTTGTACTTATTTCCTGAATTCACCTTGCCCTTTTCCTGCAAGTAGAGGAAAAAATGTTTCAGTATACAACGAGGTGAAAAATGAGACAGAACAGCTGCAGAGCGTGGAATAACGCTGCACCTCTCTCCTGCTGCCTGCCAGAAAGGTCACAACTGCTGGACTACCTGCAGCCACCACTGTGGAAGCACAGGGGAGCTCTTCACAGCCAGCCTAGGTTCAATCATGATGGCTCACGTTTCTGGCTGCAGCCACGGGTGGAGGAGGGCAGGGAGATGTCCCCGCGGCTCTCTGCACAACGTTCAGCCCCAGGCTTCTGAGCAGCTCTCCCACTCAGCGTGCTGCCACGTGCCAGCACCGCGGCCGAGGAGCACTGACCTCTTGGGGCCGCCACTCCGTCCCTGCAAAACCAACCTCCAGACTCACCGGGAGCAACTTGCACTGCAGGTTTTTGAACTTGCTGTTTCCACAGTCACAGCGGAAGTTCCTGGAAAGGAAAAATAAAAAAAAAAAAACATAGAATCGTAGAAGGTTTGGGGTGGAAGAGACATCAAAGCCCACCTGGTGCCGTGAGCTGGCCGCCCCCAGCAGAGCAGGACCCAGCACTGCATCCAACCCAGCGCTGCGAGCTCCTCCGGGGATGGGGCAGCTCCGCGGGCAGCAGTGCCGGCAATGAGAGAAGAGCTCCCAGCTCACACCCTACCTGCAGCTCCCCTTTTTAGTTTAAAACTACTCCCCTTTGTCCTATCGCAACACGACCGTGCAAAAAGTCGCACCCCCTCCCCGCTTATCAGCTCCCCTCGGGTCCTGGAAGGGAAAAAAGAAACGCACGCACACTCACACACACACACACGCTCGGCACAAGCCCCGTGCCCGGCGGGTGCCGCCGCCCGCCCCGCCCATNGCGGGGAACTGCGAGCGCTGCAGCGCGGGCTGAGCGAGATGCAGGAGCGCGTGGCCGAGCTGCTGGCGCCCCTCGTGCTGGAGCAGCGGCGGCGCGGAGAGGGCGGTGAGCGGGCGGCACGGGAGGCGGCGCGCGGCGGGGGCGGCGCGGGGGGGTGCTGAGTGCCGAGTGCCCGCAGGGGGGGNGGGGTGATGCTGAGTGCCGTGTGCCCGCAGGTGGAGGCCTGAACAAGGACAGGGAGGAGGAGGAGGAGGAGGAAGACGAGGAAGACGAGGAGGAGAACGGCGCGGGCGCGGCGCGGGCTGAGCTCCCCCCCGCGAAGCGGACGAAGGTGCAGCCGCCGTGCCGCGAAGCGTCTGAATAAAACGAAGCGCAACGCTGCCTGCAGTTATTTCAAGTAGCGCGAAGGGTTGGAAAAGGGGTCCGGTGAATGTGCTCTGTACTTATATTATATATTTATACGCAGCGTGGGAAGCGGTTTATCAGAACGGCAAAGGCAGCAGTGTGCTGGGCCTAGAGCAGGCACTCGGGTTTTGCCTTTAACATCATTTGCAGTCCTTATTGCAGCCACACAACTCTTGAGGAATGAAAAGGGCACGGAAGCCCCAGCAGCACTAAGCTGTGAGCTCCTGACAGTGTACCACGTGTAACTGCTGGGCACGGACCCACTGCTCAGAGCTGCTCCAATACACAAAGCCTGGCTGAGGTTTGCTTTCGTATCAGTCTCCTCCACACTGCGATTCTGGAGCATGACATAGTCTGCTGTTACAGCTCTGAAGAACTGAATTTGCTGATTCAGGCAGCTTTGAGACTAAATTCACTGCAGAGTGCGAGTGTTAACGGGTTTAAAAAATAGTTTGAAAATACACGTGCTATTTATTGAGCACTCGTTTGGTTTTGTGAGGGAACAAAATAAAAAAGCTCAGCTCTACTGTGCTGCCAGGAGAAACATTCTTTGTAAAAAACACACTTTATTGGAGCTCACTTGGGGGGCTGCAGCCATACCTTATGCTCTTCACTGCACCTGCTGTCCCCCTGGAAGAGGTGAAGTGGCTCAGCAGTAGTTAGAGAATGCAGCAGAGGTTTTCCTGTGATGGGAAAGTACCGTCAGGAAGAGGCAAGGCAGTTAATGATGCTGCCAGCCAGGCTGCCTGGGAGCAATGCTCGAGAAGTCTGAAAAAGCTTGATCTTGTGACAGTGGAAAAAATAAAAAAGCAGAACAAGTGGCACAGAGATAAATATTAGACCCTACAAATGGCACAGAGATAAATATTAAACCCTACAGCCACTCACTTCCTCAGTGGGAAAAAAAAAAAGCTCTGAGTGACTGCTAGGCTAACAGAGGTTAATTACTTTTCCTCACGACTCATTACTGCCTCTGTTTTCACAACCTCTGCTTGAGAAAGCTGTTCAAAAGAAGAGACAGAAGTCGGAGGTAAGTCTTTTTTAGTTAAGAAGAGCTTTCCCACCTCTAACTGAAGTTGTAGCAATTATTCTCCATCCATTTGGAGCAAAGGTTGGTATTGAAGAAAGGTTCTAGTATAGGCAAGTCACATCTTTTGGTAACATTAGCATTGACACTATCTAAAAAACCTCACTGTAATCTGCTTTAATTTCACAGCCTCTTTCACAAGTAAAAGCAATCTAATCGTTATTGTCATTGCTTCTGCTTGCTCTCTTAGGGAGACCTCACCTGTTTATGTTCCACTGGTGCCAGAAATGCTGGAAGCACCAGTAGAGCTGACTTCCTTCTCCCAGCCCTCTCACCTGCTATTCCTATGCACCATTCATAGTGTATACTGTTAACAGTTTATTTCTATTGCTGCTTCCCACCTCAAGCTGAGATCTTTACAGATGTAGCATTGGTTCAGTCTGCAGTCACTCTGCAGTTAGCTGTAAAACCCATGCTTTCACACAGCTTTAATAAAAGCTTAGTGGAAAATTCTATGAACATGAACCACCCTGTGTAAGTCACGGCTGCAGACAGCACGTGCTCCACATCCAGGCCGCATGGTTCCCACTATTATTTTCCAGTTTTGGTGCTTCCTCTTATGCTCTTTTCTAAATAACTCATTGCAGCAATGACTCAGTTAAAAAACAGCATCCAATCAAATAAAATCCAGCCAGACATCTCCAGGTTATGCAGAAGCAGAGAAACTGCAAAGGAATCAGATTCCTCCAACCCAGCTGCAGCCAAAGGAATCAGGGCACAGAAAATAAAAAGGTGGCACAATCAACCACATCTACAGATGGAGGGGTAGAAAGGACAGCAATGAGCTACAGCCACTGACTGCCAGCACTGCCATCTAAGAACAAAGGGACACAATGAAACACCATTAATGTATCTCTGCATTAACAGACTTCTGTTTATAAACATTGAAAAGTTTTTATTTTATAGATAAATAAGATGGTGATTTTTAGAGTTAAGAAATAACACAACTTAAAAGCTCTGACTCCAAAAGATAGGAGCAGTCAGAGATCATTCTTACTCCAGCATATTACGATGGCAGCTTCCTCCTTTTCATATTGCACTTTAAACATAAAACCTTCTTGTAAAGGCTACATCGTGTTTTGAGGTCCTGGCACCCCTGCTGGGATCTGAAACCACAGTCCAGAAGTATCTCCAAATGCAAACAAAGCTGAAGGTGTTGTAACTACCACCCTTTATCACAGCAACACATTATTTCCGAAGCAGGAAAAAGATGATACAGTCCAAGGTTCCCTAAGAGTTGTCAGAAGTGGATTAGCATTTGTGATGATTTGGTACTGACAATTACATACAATCAAATAAAAAATGATAACTGAGAAGAAGCTCAGCTCATAATTGTTTTGGGCCTACTGCCTTTGAGGTCCATACTTTGCAAAGTTCTCACATTCAGAAGGTTACTGCCACCATGGCTCAATTTTTTTTTTTTTCTTAAAGATTAACTAAAAATAAAAGAACAGGACAAAACAAGAGATTTGGCATCACTGAAAACACACAATCCAGTAATTAGGAATAAATGCTATACCAAAATAGCACTGAAAACCAGAGGGTGAAATTATGGCAAGAAATTTCAGCACGACTGAAGAAAACTGCATTTCTTTCAAGAACGGGAAGAATGGGACTTACTCCCATTTCTGGAAGAAACGGCATTTGTCCTACAAAGGCTTACAGCACCCCCAGCTTGGAAAGAGTTAGCTTTCACAAATGTAACATCTTCTTAACACATCAGTACTCACAGAACATGTTTTTGTATGTCTGGAGCGAGGTTAAAATAGAAGAAAATTCCCATCATTTGTAATTTTTCCAAAGGAGATTTCTAAAGGAAGAAGAGAACACACAGTTCTGTGCCTGCAATAGCCCATCACCAGCACTAGCTGCTTTTCATATTGCAGGGAAGAAGTTTAAAGCACCTCCAGGCCTGTGCCACTGCTCCCTGCTACAGCGTGGTATTCTACTGCATGGAGAAAATGAAAGTATATCTCAGAGAAAAAAATCTTTTATTTTCCCTTCAATAATTTGCACATCCTTTATTCTTTGCTTCCTGCATTTCCTAAATCTGTATTTAAAAATTCATTAGAAACCAGCACTGATGTAGGTATGAATTAAAAAAATAAGCAAAGAACTGTTCTAAGTGCAACTTTTATAATCAACTTCTGATCTTTTCCCTTTTGCATTTATCACGGAATTATCCTTTCACTGATTTTACTCCAAAGAAAAACAAACCAACTCACTTTTTTTTTGTGTGTGTGTGTTTTTTTGTTTTTGTTTTTTTTTTGCACAGAGGAGTAAAGTCACAGACCAGAAACTTATTTCCCCAAAGAACATTTCAGACGGAGTGTAGCAGTTTTGCATCATTAAGGCAAAATAGGAATATTTCCATCACGTGTCACAGAGAACTCTCCCACTCACGTCATTTTGATAGACCGATACTTTAAAAACTTTTGGAATTATTAATCATTTTTTTTTAATAGAAAACAGTCACTGTTCATTGCTTAACAGCTTGAAAGGAAAGGCTCTTTCCAGCCCTCACTCAGAACTTCAGTCTTGTGATTAGATCAGGCATATGCAGTTGCTTCAACACAGCTACGGAAACTAGAAATCGAGTTAAGTGTCAATCAGCTGTAATCTACTGATCTGATTAGAGGCCTTCACAAATGTTTGGTGACGATTGCAAATAACAGCCAAGCAGATAGGAATGATGCAATAGCCAACAGTTTTGGGGTCAGCTCTTGTACAGGAATAGAGGAACAAGAACATCTGTAAATACGGTATTAAAAAGATTATAGTCCACAGCCAAAAAGGCAACGATAGCAGTCGTACTTTTAAGGAGTGTGTCCATGTGGTTCCTTCCTGTGGCTCCTTGGGGTGCTGCTGAACGTGCTCCAGTGCTAGTTTATTGTAAGTCTCATTGATTTCAAAGACATAATAAAAGGCTGCAGCACTTGCTAGCAAGTACAGCCCCACACCAATCCATCCCATCCTCTGGCGGAAGTTCATCATTCTCCATGCTCTGCACCTGTAACATGACAAGTATAAATTCAGTACAGTTTGGAGAAAGGGGGCACAGACAACACTTGGTTTTCACAAACTAACATCTCATAACTTCCTGTGACACACGAGGAAAAGCAGCGCACACACACATTTCCAAAAATCCAAGTTCCCTTTACAGCAGAGGAAAGCTGTATTCCTGTGACTCTGTAAACAGCACCATCACAAGTTCTGACCAGCTTAGGGCCAGCTACGAGGCTAAAGTCAAGCAGTGGGTTAACAAAACCCATGTCGTGGTTTGGGAAGTCACTCACCCCATCTGCCATCGGTGCCTCAAGCCACGGGCTGAGACAATCCAATTCCCACAAGTTCAGAGACATCATAGCACTTCTGAAAATTCTAAAGCAATACAAGTGCAGCCAGCCAGCCCCACGAGCAGCACTGCTTGTCTGCAGCACACCAACACCCCATTTTATCAAGCTTTACCTATGTGTCCATCTAGGGATCACACTGAAAAAAAAGATGTTTTCAGTTGATGCGTGGGAAGATGCACACTACGTGTGTGCTAGCATCCGTGAGCCTGCATGCCACATGTGTAACTGAACTACACAAAAGTTTAACACAACTGACACCAAAATCATTACACCTTTTGAGATCCCCTTCCCAAGACCAAACCACTGCATCTGGGCACTGATTATAGAAGAGTTTATGGTTTTCCATTCCCGATGGACATCCTCAATCCTGACCTGACAGAGCCTGACCAGGGCAGCACTGGAGAAGTCCTTCTGTCCCTGACACTGCTAAATGTAAGGTGGCCAGTGCAGCCACGCACACAGGGGAACACCAGAGAAAGCCACTAGTTCTGTCTATGGCTTTTGGTATTTAAAGTGCAAATTCTAAACATCTTAGCAGTACGCTGCCTTTAAATACATTAAGTTAATACTTTTACCAAGACAGCATGGAAATATTTAAGAAACTGTTTGGGTAAAAATCTATCAGACAAGCCTTAAGCGTCAGAGTCCACACTTACCCCATAGTTTTTTGTTTGGTTTTTTTTTTTCCAAATCTGGACATATTAGAGAGTGCTAACAGTACTCAGAAACAAAGCCTTCAAAGGGAAGGCGTGCAGTAAACGCAAAGACACCGTTATAACGGCAGCTGAGCAGGAGCCGATTACCTCCGCTCTTGCAACGCAGAAGGGCCTGACCCAGGCTGAAAGAGGCGCAGCCAACGCTCGGTTTCTCCCTCGTTTTCCCTGCCGTGCCCCCAGCCCCCCGCGGTGCGGCCCGGGCACATGAACCCTCACATGAAACGACGGGGCGACGGCCCCTTCAGCACGCCGCTCGCCGTCCTTCCCCGCCCAGTCCCGGAGCCAACGCAACCCCTAACCTTCCTCCAGCGGAGAAGGAGGGAGCGGGAGGACGGCGGCAGGCGGCCCGCTCCCCTCAGCCCGCGCCCCGGCACCGGGAGGCGGAGAAACCCGCGCGCCCGCGCCGCCGCTGCCCGCCCGCTGCCATCGCCACCCCGGAACGGCGCCACTTCCGGCATCAGGGAACCACTTCCGGTTCTCAGCCGACTACTTCCGGAACGCGGCGGGGTACGGCGGCCGGGCGGCCGTTGGCGGGCGACCATCTTGGCGCGGGGCTGCCCCCCGTTTGCGGTTGATCTCGCCCGAAATGGCGGTCGAGGCTCGTGGTGGGAGCCCGCCTTTCTCCGTCGGCCCTCAGCTGCCCGGCGCCGAGGTTCACGCCTGTGGCCCGGGTGCGGTGCTTTTAAGGGAGTGCCGAGTCGACTGCGAGTGGATTTCAGAGCCGTGCGCTTCGTCACAGCTGTGGCTGTTAGGCACAGTTCGCGTTGGGCATGGCTGACCCGTGTGCTCGTGGCACGTGCGGTTTGTCCTCGCATTGGTGATCCGAGTCATTCAGTGCAAAGGAAATAAGGAGAGCTGAGAAGTGCTAAAAAGGAGAGTTGTGGAGAAGCATAATGGCCACGGTTCATACGCCCCCAGCTATAACTAGAAATACGACTACAGTATTTTAAGAGGGATATCGAGTGCAAGTAGCTGAAGCGATGACATTTTTCAGGGGTATAAATTTATACACATAGGATTAGGGGGCAGAGTTAAGTGCTTGTGAGGCTGTATATAAAGCTACTGCAAAATTAAGTGTATAATGGTTTTTCACAGAATTGTAGAGGTTGGAAGGGATCTCTAGAGATCGAGTCCAACCCCCTGCCAAAGCAGCTCCCTAGCCCAGGGTGCACAGGAAGGCGTCCAGGAGGGTCTTGAACATCTCCAGAGAAGGAGACTCCACCACCTCTCTGTGCAGCCTGTGCCAGTGCTCTGTCACTGCACTGTGAAGAAGTTCCCGTGCACGTTTGCACAGAACTCCCTATGCATCAGTTTGTGGCCACTTCCCCTCATCCTATCACCACACACTGCTCAGAAGAGTCCATGCTATTCTTGGTGTTTGAAAAGTGCTAGAAACTAGCGTTGTGGATTATATGCAGCCCAGCTAATGACTAAAAGCACGGTGTTCAGTTGTCACTGAGAGAAAGAAAAAGACACCTGAGAACCCAACAATAGTCAGAAAAGTTCTCAGGCGAGGAGCACTTGACTTCACGCGCTGCCCTCCGCTGCTCATTCAACGAAGCTCGCGCTCCGTTTCTAGGGTCACTCCGAGGACCACCAGGAGGCGCTGTATACCGCAGACAAAAGAGCCTTTCACTCCCGCGCTGACTCGCAGTTCTGAAGAGTTTTCGTATTTAGGTTCTGAATGAGGATTTTCAACATCTTTAATGAAGTTTAAAGGTATATACTGTTAGTTTAGTTCTGATTAATAATGTTGTAGACGTGTAACTACACACCACTGGGATGCTGTTTTTCATTAAATGCCATTCTTAACTTTCTTACCGGTAGTGATATCCCAGCTGATCCAGGATTAAAAGGATTAAACCTTCTGTTTATGCATTGATTTCTTCCTGGTGTTACAGGTAGCAACAGGAAATTGAATAGCTATGGTATAGAGCCTCTTTCCTTAAAAGTGCTGTTGATGAAGAGAATTACTCATATTCTCCATATTAAAATAGGGACACATTCATAGTGAGACTGACATGTTTAATATTCAGGCTGTAAACAAGAGAAGATAGAGGCCTGCTGAATCAAAAGGAATTAACTTTTAATGGTCAACTCCAGAATTTGAAAGTTTATTTATTTATTTATTTATTTTAAGTATTTATTTATTTTTGAAGAGGATCTCACTTTTTACAGTCTTGTCAATAACTCGCATGCCAAAACAGGTATAGGAAAACTAAGTTTACTTTGAAAGTAAATAAAAAAGAATTTAGAAGCATTGAGGGCTGGCCAATTGATAAAAGTCAGAAGCCAGGTATGATAACAAAGCCTGTACATCAGGACCTCACTGCCAGCACACCTCAGCAAAGTAAGCAGAGCAGGTTAGGTTCAGCCAAGGGTCTGGGTCACCCAGCAAGCAATTAAGTGGGTCTGAGGTTAATCTGGGAAGGCAGCCACTTGTTAGCCTCAGGTCAACTGAGGATAACTGCAGTGGAACAGTGATTACCAGGCACATCCCTACTAATAAGAAAAAAATGAAGTTAAGTTTGAAAGTTAGGCTGTAGGTCAAGGGCTCAGCTTAAATGGGGCTCCTGAGCTCATGGATGGGGCAGGTGAGGCTTGTTGGGGTCTCTTAAGGCCTATTAGTTCACTCAGGACCCCCACGAATTATTGAGGACTGACAGAAAGAAAACAGAAGAGATGGTTGTAATATTTGTATCAAAGCAAGGTTCTCATACTTACTGTTAAATTAAGGTCTTCACTGAGTGTTCGTAAGTAGGATAACATTTTTGGGAAGCAACAAAAAAGTGAGATGTTAATTACAGAAATGCTTTTTTTCTTAAGAAGTCATCTACTTTTTACTTTGTAGGACACTGACTTTTGATTTGTCAAGAACAGAGTCTAAAACAAACTGTTCATTAGAGATCTGTGATCTCTGTGGAATCCGGTTATGTTGGGAATCCAAAGAGAAAAGTGGTATGAGCCTATGTGCTGGTCCTTTGGAGATGCTGCATAACCTCAGCCAAGAAGGTTAGGCTAGTTTTAGAGTAGGTCTAAGCTTCTGAGAAGTGAGGAATGAAGCACAGAGCTCCTTCCAAATGCATCCTTTTATGTTACCTTTTATGTTACAAAAAGACTTAGTACTGTGTTCATAAATACAGAACATAAAGGGTTTTTGTAGTGATTTTTGAGTAATGTACACACATAAAAATAAGGCTGCATTTTGGTGAAAGAGAAGGCTTTCAGTTTTTGGGTTTTATTTAATTCTCAAAACAGTTTTTTCTTGTACTTATAGGAAGTTCTGTCAGTGAGTGAATGAATACCAAGTGTTTTTGCAGCTTGTAGAGCATTTGTTGTCTGTCCCATGTAGCTGTATTGAATTTCGTAGTATCCTGTTATGTTGCAATAACTTGTTTTGATCAGTTACAATATCATTAGTTGGGAGACAGAAATCAATTTATCTCAGCTTCAGTATCATGCGGTTTATTTCATGTTTTATGAACCTCTGTTTTCTTATTTTATAGCTTTTATATCTTTTGAAAGCATGACAGCCTTCTGATTCCTTTTTTTTTTATTATTCTTAAGTGGTTATTTTGCCTTTCCTGATGTCTTTCTTCGTACTTCTCTGTTGGAAACACATTTTCATATTGGGTGTATTGCATTCAGTATTTTGGAGGCATGGATGACTCTTGTGGATAAGCTGGCATTTTTGTTTTCTATTCTCATTTTGAATTCAAATATTATGTTTGCTTGTTTTGGCTACGTTGATCATATGAAGCAGAGATCTTCAGTGAGCTGTATATAATCCATGGTGATCCTTCCCTGCTCTCAGTTTCTTCCTATACTTTGAAATGCTGGGACCTTCAATTACCTCGATTCTGTGTTCTGAAATTCTTTGTTTCCTTGCAGCAGACACATCTAAGTGAAGCTTCAGGCAATCCTGTTGTCCAGGTTCTCTGGAATACCAGACATACTTTGTTCTTGGTTTTTCTAACATTATTTACAAATACTTACCTAGAAACTCTGAAGTTTTGATATTTGCAAGTAGAATACCAGTATCATTTTCCCAGTCATCCGCAATAAACGTTAATCAAAGGTGGCGCTAGAGACTATTATCCCTCATCAGAATGTCTCCAAAGAATTGTGCCTTTTGGGAAGAAGTGCCTTTGCCTTTTAGATCTTTTAGTACTTTCAGACTTCATTATAGTGATAATCTCTGATATGATGTTTTCTTTTAACTTATATTCATAGCAGTTATGAAGTGTCTTCAAAGTTTAGCAAGAACTGACAAAACATAGGAAAACAATAGCATCAGAGGTGGCTGGTGTCTGAGTGTTTATGGCAGTTATTCAAGCAGAGGACAAATACAGTTTATGCAGAAGCAATGCAGGTGTAGGGAAGTAGGTCTCACAACTGCATCAGTATGATCTGGCCTTGTAGTGATTAGTAGGAAAGAGAGCTAGCCTGAAGAACTTTGAACAGTTCTCAGTTAGAAACAGCATTTCACCAAAAGCATTACTCATTACAGCTTATTGATGTTAATTAAATCTCCGCAAATATTACTCAAAAAAATTCACTTCCAAGACTGCTATTAAACTGCTGAGAAATCAGAATCAGCCCTTCCATGATTTCAGCTGGGATCCATTCATGCTGCCAGAAAGGAACGGTTATTGAATTTCCATGCTGAGTTTGCTGCTGCCAACAGGTTTGTTCATGTAAACAAGTTAACTGAAATATCACCCACGTTAGGAAGAAAAACAGATTTAAAACCAGGAATCTGGCAGACCAAAGCTGCCAGCCTCTGCCATTTGGCCTAAAAGAGTAACTTCTCAAGTGTAATTGGAAAAAAAGTAGAAAAAATAATCATTTCCTCTAATGGTCACTCAGTAGAAGTATGCACAGTCCTTCCTCCTTTCTTCCATATACACATTCAAAGGTAAACATCTGACCACTTGAGGGAGTGACAGCTCTACGCTTGTTAAAAGAGGGTGTGATTACACACTTGTTTCTTCTTTTTTTTTCCTTTTGTGCACATTTCTAATAATTATCCTTTTTTGTTGGTTTGTTTTTGTGCCGGATTGTAGAGCCGGAGATCTT